>JAZAYU010000012.1:8771463-9371463 GCA_038501625.1 Corbicula japonica
TAGATTTACTTTCGACTTCTTAAAGTTACTAGATCAAATTATAATTTTAAAGTTCTAAACAGTTTCTCTTATAAGTAAAGAACGTAACAATAATTTCTAGCATAAGTATCGACTGACATAAGTTCCCCTTATAATAATTTAGTAATTTAGAATTCCCCTTGCCAAAAAAGTTCGAATGTGAATTAACAATTTGCCCAATCTGATTAAAATCGACTCCTGAAAACCGCTACGCTATCAGGATCTGACGACGAGTAACTAAAACGTGCTTTTATCACTAATCCTTTTAACCAATCCGATTGTCGCCTACAAAATCGCGAAAGTGAAAGTAAACATAGTATTTTAAACCATGATAAGTGTTGACAGCCGGCGTAAGACATATTTTACTGAAGATATATGTGTTTATGTAGTATTGCATTCATTTCTAATGTAATGACATCTTCAGATCATTTTGCGAGCGTAATAAATCATGCTTCCTGTGTTGACAATTTCTAAAAATAGTAATCGGGGAAAACCGCTACAGCTTATGTACGGTGTCTGCGGTGAGTCATCAGATCTAACATTTTGTTAGATCTGACTTTAGTGAGATTGCAATTTGCCGTCCTTAGCCCGGCTTTTTTTAGAATTATCCCGAGACATCATTTTGACATAATGACAGTTCAGACGAGATATATGCGTGTAATCATGTTTAGATTAATAACAAAATGACAAAAGTTATTAGCAAGTCACGAGGGTACATGAAAATGACCTACAACAAAAGTCATTTGACAGTTTGATAAATGAAAGACACATGTACATTTATAACCTTCTATGATGAACACTTTTAAACTTTTTAAAAGAAACATAATAAAATAAAATCCTAAAACCTTTTAAGAATATTAAGAATTAAACTGTTAAACTTTTAGAGCACATAAATAAAATATAATATGATGCGGCAAATTATAAATATAATTTCCCCATTACATTACAACTTAAAAAATCTTTTTGTCTGAAACCACAAGGCCTAGAGCTTAGATATTTGGCATTTAGCATCCTCTAGTGGAACTCTACAAAGATTGTTCAAATTTTTTCCCTGGGGTCAAATTGGCCCCGCCCCAGGGGTCACTTCATTTTACATAGACTGTAAAAATCTTCTTGTCTGAAACCACAAGGCCTAGAGCTTAGATATTTGGCATTTAGCATCCTCTAGTGGAACTCTACAAAGATTGTTCAAATTATTTCCCTGAGGTCAAAATTGGCCCCGCCCCAGGGGTCACTTTATTTTACATAGACTTATATAGGAAAAACTTTAAAAATCTTCTTGTCTGAAACCACAAGGCCTAGAGCTTAGATATTTGGCATTTAGCATCCTCTAGTGGAACTCTACAAAGATTGTTCAGATTATTTCCATGGGGTCAAAATTGGCCCCAACCCAGGGTCACTTCATTTTGCATAGACTTATATAGGAAAAATTTTAAAAATCTTCTTGTCTGAAACCACAAGCTGAGAGTACTTTTGTACTCAGGTGAGCGATAAAGGGCCATCATGGCCCTCTTGTTTTTAATAAACTCGCACATTTGGCATTCAGTTCCGAGGATGGGTACAAGTTATAAAATCTGAGACCTGTCTAATGTTTTACTTGGTTTGAGAGCACATACTGAAATTTATTTTTTCGTATTTTTGGTTGTTAATTTTTATTTCTAACATATGAAAGATAGCAACAAAAGACATTTTATCATCCGAATTGTGAGAAAAGATGTTTTCTATGTGATAGATGAGACATAATTTAAACTAAGTTATCAACTTTCTGTAGACCTCGATCTGGGGGCGGGGTTTTAGTTCAGTATTCCACCGTAGACAGTGTAAAGCTATTTATTTGGTCTACTGAAGTAATCAAATTCAAGGCATTATTCAGAATGAAAAGCGTTGATCGAAGGGGGCGTTCGCTGTTCTTCAATGAAAAAAAAATAACACAAACTCAATTTACTCCCTTTACAAAAAGCTGGGTTAAAAACTTTAACCCCGAAAAAAGATTCCATCTTTAATATTGTACCGTTTTAAGTCGAGTTAAACAACTAAAACGGCCAAACACTGCATTGTTGTACCAGTTTTCTCCATGGTAAAATTTGACATTTATGTTTTACATTATCGTATTTACTCATTATCAATCAATTTAAAACTGAATTGAACGGGATTACGTTTTATACACCTGAAATGCGTTAATCATAAATCATATGTTTTAATCCAACCGCTGGTTTCCAGTTTGCCTCGTTCTGATTTGACACGCAGTTCAGAAATGTGATTCGCAGTTTATATGGGCCTTATCTAAAGAAGCACATGACACCTGCTGTTTGTAGTTTACACGTTTAATGTTTCTTTAGTTTAAACATTCTTGTGTGAATCTTGCAACCGAGATGACATCTTCTTTGTAAAATGATGTAAAGTTTTGCTTAAAAGCGACTACAAGAAGGAGATGCAAAAGGAAATAAAAAAGATAAGAACAGCAAAATGACGCCATACCACAGCGAGTCAGAGGCCTGTTAGCACAACTATTTGTACACGACAAAGGCTTTTCTATATATGCGATATTTGCCTTTCGCGTACAACCCAGTTAGTATTCAAATCAATGCGGAAAATTTTCCTTCTATTTCTATATGCCGCCGATCGGAATTTGATCGCAACGTTGGCGGCTCCATAAAGCATCTTAAACCATATGTACCTTTAAAAAATTTACATACCTGAAAAGCCACATTCAAGTAGAATCAATATATGTAATCCTTTACAAATAACGGTTTCGTTTTTTATGCAAAACTCTTTTAAACATCCACCCATGTCGACAAATTTCGATTTCCGCGCTTAAGTTTACCTGACTCACGACGTCACGTTTATCGATAGGAAGTGTCTCCGGGTCCGGACCTCTAGACTTTTGGTCTAGAGGTCCGGACCCGGAGACAACCCATATAGAGTTGTCTCGGGGTCCGGGAAAATTATTGTTATAGATATTATGCAGTTTTTGTGATATTTTCTCAAAAATGTTATTATTTATCATCTTATTGAATAATCAAACTTGTAAGCAAATAACATATAAACACATTATAGTGTGTGGATTCTGGGTGGGAAGATGTAAGCTGTGTATAAACCACGGAACATGCTGATTTCAATCGGATTTAATTCAGCTGAAAATAATCGGAATAACTTTTTTTTACTATATAAAAGACCGTGTCCATTTAAATTTAATTATGGAACTGCTAAATACTACACACGACTTTAGTTGGCGTGTATTATCAAAAAAAAAATGAATGACACTTACCGGGTCGTCTTCTTGCCATCTCCCCTGGCTTTAAACTTCTTGCCATCATGAATACAACTATACGTGATTTCATAGTATTTAATCCTATCGTTAAAGTTTTTGTTTGGAGCATGGCTTTTTTAGCATTTAAAGTTCTTGAATCATTTGAAAAGTTGCACGTTTTCCTGTTTTTGATACAAATTAATTTTACTTTTTAACGAAACAAAATCACTGAATTTTTCACCGATATTAAACTTGTGTGCCATGTTTCCCACTGACACTTACACAAGACAACTGACGCTAAACTCTAAATTTAAAGCTTGCTCTTCAAAGCTTTCGGCCCTTATTGTCTTCACATTAAGGCGTTAGTACTCAATTGTGCGGTATATTTTGAGCAGGCCAATTAGGGCCCATCAAGACACCTGGACATCTTTGATGATCACTTCGAAAATAACAATTAATACCTAGCTAACTGTAGTTTTTCACAGGTCTGTCTAGTTTAATAATCCAATAACAATAAGCGTCGGATCATAATAAAAACACAAACAAATTTTCATTGTGTATCAATTTATTTATTAAATGATATATTATTTTCGATCATTATCATCAACTAAGCAACGATAGATCATGTACGCAATATGCAATCACAGCTTCACTTATCAATTAAAGTACTTTAGACCGCAGTTGGAACGTGTCGTTGGTTGTACTTCCCACAAGCTATAGAGGTCGAATTATTTGGTCTTAAAAACTGAAATAAAATCCTTAAATTAAAATTTTTAATGACTTAATTACATGTTAATGATTCAATAAGATGATAAATAATAACCTTTTTAGAGAAAATATCACATAAACTGCATTATATCTATCACAAAAAATTTCCCGGACCCCGAGACAACTCTATATGGGTTGTCTCCGGGTCCGGGTCCGGACCTCTAGATCAAAAGTCTAGAGGTCCGGACCCGGACCCGGAGACACTTCCTTATCATAACAGAATTTAAATCGGGTCGATTTCTACCACAGTTTCGATTTTAACTGCTTGAAACGTAAAGAACATACATCTGTAAAAAGTCAGTATGATAATGGGTCTGTGCTTGCAGTCGAATTATTGAGACTAGAGGCCTGTATGTTTTGGTTTACAACAGTCGTTCCTTTACTGACAACGACTGAGTAGGTGTCTAAGGAACCGCTTGATAAGTTTGGAACGGTCCAAACGGCTTTTAGGACAAATTGTTAATTATTTCCGTTTCCTGTTCGTCAAAACAACAACAACAACAACAAATTAGAGGAGTGGGGGCAGAAAACGGTTATTCTGATATATCGCAAACCACAGAATCACAGCCGACACGACAAGTCCACTTGCTCCCTACTAGCACATACCTGAAACAGAAAGGGCACATAACTGACATCACAATGACATACAGTTTATGAAAACAAAGCAAATTTATATTCAAAACATATCAGTTGATTTTGAACACCATTAACTTTCAAATTCTGGTCGTGAAAACTGGTCGGCCGACAAGGCTAAATTTCAAACATTCATCAGTTCACAGCTTTCTTATTGCCAATGACCAAAATAAATGCTTGCCACTCACACATGTATGGTAAAATTCCTACTGATTCATTAAATCATACTCAAAATATACCATAACCACCTCGATTTTGCACTACTCACACTTGTTTGTATGCCCCTTGAGAATTGCAAGTTAAACTGAAGACAGAGCCAGAAATGTATTAGTTTCGCATTTCCAAGCACCTGCTCACACTGAAAGTGTCAAGGTCAAAAAGAGCATGTCAGACAATTTTTGGGGATCCTAGCTACAGATGTGAAACTGCAAATATAGCATCTAAAAATATTTTAAAGTGTCATGAAGCTTACAGTTTGCCCACTTACCTCTTATCTTCAAATTTGACCGGGGCTACAAACTCTTTACTACCTCCAGTATGCAGCCAAAATATTGACTATTTTCGCAGAAACTACGACAATCTTATGGGCAGAGTTTACTTCACATTTCAAAGGCGAAGATTTAAATGTTATTTTGTCGTTAGTCTGCAAAAATGCAGGTGTTACGTGTCAATCGACGGAAAATTCCATCACTTTTTCTGGACAGAGGGATAAAGTTATTCAAATGATAGTGTCTCTAGCTGGGAGCGAACCCGCACCGTCACGGCGACAGCGCCTAGCCATGCAATTCCTGCGACGTCACCAACTGAGCTAACTGGAACAACGCCAAAAAACGTTGATCGGATAGCCCAGATATACGTAACAATCACTGCATGACATCGGTAACGGGTTAATTTACTGATAACAGTACTGACTAAATGTACGGGGAGACTTTTTACGGCCGCCACACTGCACAAATAGCGCAACTGTGAATTTCAAATGATAGTGTCTCTAGCTGGGAGCGAACCCGCACCGTCACGGCGACAGCGCCTAGCCATGCAATTCCTGCGACGTAACCAACTGAGCTAACAGGGACAACGCCTAAAAACGTTGATCGGATAGCCCTGATATACGTAACAATCACTGCATGACATCGGTAACGGGTTAATTTACTGATAACAGTACTGACTAAATGTATGGGGAGACTTTTTACGGCCGCCACACTGCACAAATAGCGCAACTGTGAATTTCAAATGATAGTGTCTCTAGCTGGGAGCGAACCCGCACCGTCACGGTGACAGCGCCTAGCCATGCAATTCCTGCAACGTAACCAACTGAGCTAACCGGGACAACGCCAAAAAATGTTGATCCAATAGCCCTGATATACGTAACAATCACTGCATGACATCGGTAACGGGTTAATTTACTGATAACAGTACTGACTAAATGTACGGGGAGACTTTTTACGGCCGCCACACTGCACAATTAGATTCTCATCACCTCAGAATTGTTAGTGACAGAAATAATGATAAGAATGGTATAAACAGCGCATACATGGAAAATCGGGTTCAACCAAAAATTGGTGATGGCTTTGGCCTAGTTTCTGTTAAGAGCAGCCTGAGAAAGAACAAGAATGCTCTGCAAAACATAATTCTGAAGACAAAACTGGCAAATCTGATAGCATTGACAACTTTGTTGATGTCAAGGTGGAATGGAATGCATTAGCAATGGATGAAGATACAGATATTGATGAGAGCTATATAGAATCTAATCCTCCTGAAAATCATACTGATTTAAACAATCAGCATGCTGAAGTTAAAATTGTTAAGCAACATAAAAAACCTTTGAAATGTAAGAAAATCGAGCAAAAGACTAAAGCCAAAAAACAAAAGCTGCAAAGTTGTGAAACAGATTAAACAAATGAATACAAGTGTTTGAAATGCAGTTATGTTGGAAGGAATTTTAAAAATTTCAAAGAGCATACAAATCGAATTCATTCATCTAGATATTCTTGTGATTTGTGTGAAAGAAAGTTTGGCTACCAGAAAGATCTGCGGTACCATGTCAATCATACTCATCTATCGACCACCTATTACTGCAACATTTGTAACAGAAGTGTTAAGCATGAAAGTTCTCGCTCTTTGCATATGAAGATCCATGAAGAAAGTTTTGTGAGACCTGAATGTGATATTTGTAATAAACATTTTACAAACAAATATCTACTTAAATCTCATATCAAAGTGAACATTTGGGTAAAAATAAGTCATTCCCTTGCAATATTTGTCAAGAGGTTTTTCCAAGGAAAGATTCAATGCTGTCCCATCAAAATGCTGTCCATGGTAGACCAAAAACTTTTGTTTGTGACGTCTGTGGTAAGCACTGGCTGTTTTATTATTACTTCTCAGGTGTTATTTTTAACACAGAAATGTCAGCATTTTCCATTTTTATAACACTAAAGCAGCTACTAAAAAAAAATGTTCAAAATGATTTTAATGTGATATCAATCATGATATCAATCATTATTTACTTTTGCAATGTTTGGAAGGTTGTTGATATAAGCATGTTTTAGTGATCTTTTGTCACAGATGTATTTTTTTTGCAGGTAAAGCTTTCCTTGACAACAGTAGTCTCAAGAATCACAAGCATCAGCATGATGAGATACTCCAGTATCAGTGTGAAATATGCAACAAGACCTTCAAACAGGGGGGCTGTTATTCTGCCCACAAGAAGACTCACAGTGATCGTAAAGACTACATCTGCTCTACATGTGGAAAAGGTTCATTTTCATTAACCTTTTACTCCATATATGTGTTTTAAGTTCGTTTGCAACAATTGTAGATCCAGATCAGCTGGCACAATTGAGTTGTCTGAATCAAGATCTGCACTGTTCACCTTTCGGTTTGAAATAACCTTATTTATCAAAGAGCAAACATTGCAGATCCCGATCAAATGGCACAGATAAATGCCAGCTGACCTGGATCTGCACTGTTCCCCTATGCCATAAACCTATGCCTATACATTAACAGTACAAGACATATTAATTTCTTTCATTTATTTAAGTCAAGGCACTAATAACCATGAGGGATGCAAGATTTTCAGAAATGGGGTGTATTTGGGGCAGTCTTTGGTTAGTTACAAGATTATTTCCAACTTTCTGGCTAAAATCTCTATGAAAATTTAAAAAATTGCTGCCTAGAATGTGGGTTCGAGCAACCCCACGGAATCACTTCTGGATCTGCCCCTCAGGAGTGGGCCAGATTGCTCAAATGCTTTAACACTCTTCCTGTAACAGAAGGATCCAGGGTTCAAGTTCCAATCTGCCTAAAGTTTGTTAAACTCACTGTACTCTGGCCCCCTACTAGGCACTGTTGCATAACTTCAAGTCTGTGACACATGCAATTTTTTTTAACCCATACTGGTATGTTATTAACTGTGTAACATGATCTTTTGTCAGACTCAGTTTTTCAGTCGGCATACATCGTGGCACTTTGAACATATGCACTCATAATTAACTCCATATATACACCTTTTTACCCATGTGTGACCAGTGTACCTCCATAGATACACCTTTATTGTGTGGGCGAACAGTTTAGATCCAGATCAGCTGATCATATCTGCACTGGTCACACATGCAGAATTTGGTCAGAAATAACAAATAAAAAAGCAAACATTGCATATCCTGATCAGATGGCATGGTTGTACAGGCTGATCTGGATCTACACTGGTCACACTTAAGTAAAAAACATACTTATGGAGGAACAGGTTAAATCTATTATATACATGTACTTATTTACAGGATTCAATCAGCGGACTTCACTAACACGTCATGAACGTATACACAGTGGTGAGAAACCTTACAAGTGCACCCTCTGCAATAGTGAGTTCTGTGACTACTCCATCATTCGAAGACACATGATCCTTCTTCATAAACGAGAAAAGAACTCAAAATACTGGATGGGTGATGTTATATTTACCTCTACGAAGAAACCGAGAATAGCTAAAGCTGAACCAGTTGGTGACAAGTGTTTTGATCCTTCATCTGATTTGTCTGCTGAAGCTGATGTTGTGATAAAAAATGAAAGTGTAACTCAGGACAACAAATCATGCACTGAAAATGACATGGTTGTACATGTAAATTGATTATTTAGATTATTTTTACTCTTTTTAACCCTTTTTTCCTTGCATACTGGTTTTATTGCTTGTACATATACATGTATTCAAAGAAGGACAGGTTTAAAAAGAAATTAGCTACACAATTTTCAATTTATAATCAATAAAGAAATTTTGGTTACAAAATCATTTCTATTTAAAATAAAAAAAGCATGATGAATTGTGCTCTTATTGTAAACAAACTAGGGAAATCATAGAACATCTCTTTTTAGACTTTCAGATTACACATTTATTTCAAACATGGCTTGTAGAGCAATGTAGTGTAGATTTTTCTTTGCATAACAGGCATTTTAGTTTCTCTTTTCAAGAAAACAATTGTATTGGAAATTTTTTAACTGTTCTTCTTAAACACTACATTAATTTTGTAGGTCAAAATTTAGAGAAAACTGGAATACCTATTTTTTGTTAAATTTTTTAAAACACTATATCAGTTTCAAGGAAAACAAGACACATTCAGTCAAAATTATGGAACAATATACAGAAAAGATAAGGATCCTAAATCAATATTATCCTGAAAAATCACTGAGAAAAATCTACTTTTGTATTTCTGAATAATCATATAAAAATATCTAGATGCACAAAAGATTCAAACTTTAAAAATTCAAATAGAATTTGCAAAGTTTGCTTGTTCTGAGTCAGTAAGTAATATCCTAATGAATCAAAAGCATAATTAAAATTTTTACAGGTCATGTGACTTGTCACCGGAACGACAATGAGCGTCAATAAAAAAAACAACAACTTCCTAACAGACAATTGTAGGCTGGTTCAATTTTAGCCATGAAGTCTGCATCGTTATTTAGAAAAGGGTTCAAGAAAGATTGGGGGTGTAGGCAGGCAGTTGATATAGATGAAAGTAAATTTGGAAAAAGAATGTTCCTCCTTGGAAAAAAGTAAATGGTGTGTCATGCAGTAGAAATATTTAGTGAACTGAGAACAAAATGGTGACCATTAAAAATGTAAATAGTCCCCAAATATCAACATTCAATCATAAGCAGTAGACTTGAACATTCAGAGTCTGCAAAACTAGATTCTATCCCAAGAGGGGAACTGGTCATTTCTCTACCTGTAATTTTGGTCAATTCATAACCGTTGCTTGGTCAATTTGTAACCATTGCTTGGTCATTTTGTTACAAAAAATTATTTATATATTTTTTTAAATATTTTTTATTGAAAGCATATCAAAGAGATGTGTTAGTTTGTCGGTATCTTTTGATCCTGTTCTGTTTGTTTGATATGTATGTATATTGAATGGAAGTCGCAATAAAAAGTATTATGTGATCTAATTTAATTATTCAGCAATAACCAAAAAAGTATTTTATAAGTCCATTCATTTGTTATCCCCCACCGCATAGCGGTAGGGGAATATAGGAATGGTTTTCATCTGTCCATCTGTCTGTCCATTCTTCTGTCTGTGTGAACATACATGCAGATTTCATGTCCAGTCCATAACTTCTCAACACCTAGAAGGAAATTCATGAAATTTTGGTTAAATATTCACCCTATGATGTGCAGAACCCATGTTACAACCAGGTCGATTTTTGTAAAATCTTGATTTTATGAGAAACTGTGTCTTTGAGCAACTGATGTCAATCTCAAAAAGGAAGTACGAAAGTTAAGCAGACGACATGCTGGTTAAGCAGATGACATTTCGCAATTAATTAACATTATAAATTCAAAATGTGTGCCATCTGATCTGGATCTATGCTGCTCTTTTCTTGTTAATAAAAATAAAGTATTAAAGTATTATTAAAAAAATAACCTAATGAATCTAGAACCATGCATTGTAGATTCTAAAAAGATGCAATGGATGTGATTGGTAATCAAAATGTGTGCATCTGATCAGGGTCAACACTGCTCCCTTCTTGGTCAGAAATAACCTAATGAATCCAGAACCATAACATTGTAGATTCTGATAAGACATCATGGATGTGTTTGGTGATCTAGATTTACACTGGTTGTCCATAGAATATCTGTCATATACCATGGTGTGGTTATACCTTTCCTTCATATATACACATTTTTATGCATGTTTGACCAATGTAGATCCAGATCAGCCAACACATTTGAACTCTCTAATCAGGATAATCACTGGTTACTTTATGGTCAAAAATAACCTTATAAATCAAAAAGTGAACTGTGCAGATTCTTATCAGATGGCACAAATGTGCCCACTGATCTACACAGTTTGCCCATGCAATAAAGGTTTGTCTATGTAGGAAAGGGTTATACTGGATGCTGGATCATACCACACCAGGCACCAAATCTTTCTAGGAATATACATGTATTTAATGCGAAAACTTACACAAAAATGGTGTGTGTTTTTTTTTTATTATTTGGTTAAAGAGTTATACATGAATAATTGACACTGTGAGCTGGGGTCCCTGCCAGAACTTGAACCTGGTATTCTTTACTTGATCAGAAAAGTGTGTTTCTTTACACTACAGGGATGAACCCAGACACAGACCTTGTTGGTACAGTTTATATGAAACAATACTGAGTCATTTTATTTTATAATCCCTTTCCTCTATATATTTCTCCATATATAAGCCTTTATGATGTGGGCAATCAATGTAGATCTAGATCAGCAGGCACATCTGTTGGATTTTTATGCCCCACTCTAAAAGAGGGGGGGGGGGGGGCATATAGGTTTGCCCTTGTCTTTCTGTCCATCCGTCTGAAACTTGTGTTGCACATAACTCAAAAAGTATGAGAGCCACTATCATTAAATTTTACAAGTGGGTTGACCATCATGTGTAATCTGGGATTTTATTTGCGGCTGCGCCCATTAAGACCAGAGTTATGGTCCCTTATGCATTTAAATATAATGCAATTAGCATGTAATCTTGGGTTGCATGTTACTCAAAAAGTATAGGAGTCACAGTCATGAAACTTTACAGGGGTTTTATTTCTGGTCACACCAATTTAAATCAGAGTTATGGCCCCTTATGTATTTCAGTAAAATGCATTCAGCTTGTAATCTTGTCAAAAACTCAGAAAGTATGAGAGCCATGATCATGAAACTTTACAGGTATGTTGAACATTAGAAGTAGTTATGCACCTGAGGTTTTGTTTCTGGCCATGCACATTTAGATTTGACAATGACAACTGAGAGGTAGGGCATCTCTCTAGTTGATTGATTGAGTTTTTAATTACCAAAAAGCTAACAGTGCAGATACTGATGAAGGATAGACCAGCCACATGCTAATTTTATTTTCAAGTTTTGACTATGTTCTAAGTTGTTTGAGAAGGACCCATGCATTTGTCTATAGCAGCCTCTGGCATTGATTTATGGATGTGAAAAGATCAACTTATGACCAAGTTTATATTGTAATTAAATTTTATTTTTATGATCAATATAAAGCTTTATGGTCAAGTTTGCAATTTAACTGGAAAACAGGTTTATTTTTGTTAGTCATGCGGGGGCATTTGCTGTAAGTTGGTGACATGATTGATTTTCAACTTGTGAACATTTGGTCAATATCTTTACAATTTCTCCATATATAAAACTTTGGGTGATCAGTGTAGATACGGATCAGCTGGCATTTCTATGCCATATGATCTGGATCTGTACTGTTTGTTACTTGTTACTAAAGCCATTCGTATGGACTAAAGGGTTAAAAATAAATTTTCAAAAAGACTTGATTTCACCTTCTGCTATTGTTTTTTTTCTCATACAAAACAAGATGTTGTATTATGCAATTAACCTTTATCAACCCTTTACTCAATATATACACCATTTTATGCTTGTGTGAGACCAGTATAGCTCCAGATCAGCCAGAGCTTGTGTGAGACCAGTATAGCTCCAGATCAGCCAGATCCATACAACATTTTATGCTTGTGTGAGACTAGTATAGCTCCAGATCAGCCAGATCCATACACCATTTTATGCTTGTGTGAGACCAGTATAGCTCCAGATCAGCCAGATCCATACACCATTTTATGCTTGTGTGAGACCAGTATAGCTCCAGATCAGCCAGATCCATACAACATTTTATGATTGTATGAGACTAGTATAGCTCCAGATCAGCCAGATCCATACACCATTTTATGCTTGTGTGAGACCAGTATAGCTCCAGATCAGCCAGATCCATACACCATTTTATGCTTGTGTGAGACCAGTATAGCTCCAGATCAGCCAGATCCATACACCATTTTATGCTTGTGTGAGACCAGTATAGCTCCAGATCAGCCAGAGCTTGTGTAAGACCAGTATAGCTCCAGATCAGCCAGAGCTTGTGTGAGACCAGTATAGCTCCAGATCAGCCAGATCCAGATCTGCACTGTCTGCTATTCCTGATAAATTAAAATGCAAACAGTGATCCTGATCAGATGGCATGGAGGTACCAGCTAATCTAGATCTACACCATTTCCCCTTTATTATATTTCGCGTGTGAAAGATGAACTATTATGGTCATAGAACCAAATGCATCAGAATCCAAGATACTACAATGTGGAGACCAGTGCAAAGTTCAATACCATCCTCCGAGTCTTCAACATAATAAATGTTCAATTACAGCACGGAAAAAGCAAAAACACTGTGCATAATTTATAAGCAGGAACTGCATAATAACAATTTATATAATATCATCCTTCATGTGACTGTCAATTAATGTCCAGTAAACTCCTTCGGTCAGTCCACAAATAAATGTTTCATAAGAAAATATTACATACAAGATAAAACATTGCCTAAACATAGGCTTATACTTAATGTGACTGTCAACAAATGTCCCAAGAAGTCCTTCAGTCAGTACGCAAACAAATGTTACATAGAACTACATATCAATACATTATGTAACTATTATGTTTTTCATATTACACTTGTATATTGCATTACTATTATATAATTCTCATTATGTTATGATTACATTACAAAAACATATATTTTATACTTATAACAAATTATCCTTATATGGAGGATCATTTAAAGTCCAATGAATACTTGAGCATCTATCCATAAACACAGATAAACACAGTTGCATATGCAAGACAACTTTATTTTTAGGCTAATCAGTCAATGTTACATGCCATCCTGGAGATAAAAGCCAAACCATGTGTGAATATGATCAAAGCAATGTTGAAAATTGCTGAAGCATTTTAACGTTCTATGGCAAGTATTGTACATTTCAACATTCAGTTGAAAAACAAAACTATTTCTATTTATATAATATAGTTCTAATATCCAAATGATATAAGAGGTACACTATATTAAAATTAGAAATTGCCAAGTTAAAAGCTATTTGAGAATATTCATTACTAATTATTGATGTGTGCACACTTGTATATAGTTTGTTTCTATCATATGTAATAATTATTCATTACATGCAAAAATTACATGACATTGTGCTAAACAAGCATTAAATTTAAAATCTTTTTAAAAAAAGAGAAAAATATATTATATAACTATGTATGATTCTATGATGAATGTTTCTGAGTACAAATGCAGGTTGGCCACCTTGTATGAATGTTTGTTTGATTCTGTATTGATATCATATATTATGTTTTTGTTCATGTTATACTACGGTATTCATGTATTTGTTTTTTGTTATGCATTTCATCACCTTAAGATTGAGGACAATCCTTTTACAAGGAGGGGTGAAGTGTAACAGAGTAATCATAAAGGAAAAATGCTTTTATTACATAATAATAGTTTTATTAACATTTTGAATAATTATTTAATATAGAATTTTCAGTCACAGAAATTGCATCATTTACTTTTAAGATTAGGTTACAGATAAATAATTTTACAGCTTCAAGCCATATTGATAAGATTCTCTTAATTCTCAGTTTGACACTTTTATCTTTATTATAGTTGTCAAAGTGCCTTAGATTAGGCTTAGTTAAAGTAATTAAACAGCATCTAGCACCTTTGATCATTATCTTAAGAAATTGGCTTGGTCAATTTATATAGTCTTTTAAGTCAGTCTTAGTTAAGAAACAGAACCAGCAACATCTAACAACTTTAAATATTTTACAATTCTGGTGTTTGTCAAATTATGTCAGTATATTGAACTGTGTCATTTAATTAACTTCAATATTCTTGATCTGGGATTTATACATTGCCGCTCACCTGTTTGTACATCTTTCAAATTCACCTGTACCAGTACATTTGCAAATTTTCAGTAATTGCTGGCTCGAGGACCTTAAACTGCCAGAATGGTTATTGTGTTTGCAGAAACGACTACGCATTTATCGTCGGAATTTATTTCATGTTTCAACGACGAAGATTTAATTTGCATGTTGTCACAGTTGTGTAAAACTAATGTTGAGGTTGACTGCAACAAAGGTACATCAAGTTCTTTCAAAATTTCTGGACAGTGGAAGGATCTTCTACTAGCTCATTCATATTTACATGGGTATCTAGTAAACATCAATTTAATCAACAAACCAACAAAGAAAACTGTTGCTGATGTTTCATCGAATGATGATCATTCGAATAACAAACAAATAAAAGACAATAATCCAGGAAAAGTGCATGAATCCAACACAAGTGACTGTTTCAGTGGGTCAGTCAAACAAGAAAGTGATGCAGTTACTTGTGATAAGAACAATTTTGCTCCAGTAAAATCCCAAGTAGATTCCTCTGCTGAAAGTCTAGACTCTCACATTGCTTTGAAGAAAGAAGAAACATGTGCAATTGATGAAGATATGGAGAGTCAAGGTAAACCTGAAGATGATTTGGAATCTTTTGAAGGAGAGCCATGTGAACTTAATGAACCTACAGAGAATCTAGGTAATAAACTTGAAAACCATTTGGAATCTGCTGAAGAAGAGCCCTGTGAAATTGATGAAACAGAGAGTACTGGTAAACTTGAAAACTGTTTGGAATCTGCAGATAAGAAATTACGTTCAGGATGTAGAAGTGAAAAAGTGAAATATGCATATGAAGACGAGCAGTCTACAGAGGAAGGAAAGAAAACATTGCAACACAGTGAAAATGATCAAGCTGAAAAATACAGATGTAAGAAGTGCAAGTATGTTGGTAAAAACTTGAAAGGAATTCAAGAACATATCAGTCGCATTCATTCATCCAGATACTCTTGTGAAATGTGTGATAGCAAGTTTGAATACAAGAAAGATCTCCGTTACCATGTGAATCATATGCATTTTTTGACCACCTATGATTGTAAGATTTGTGACAAAAGCTTTAAACACAAAGCTTCTCACCATTTACACATGAAAACTCACAATGAAAACTATGTTAGATCAGAATGTGATTTGTGTCATAAAACATTCATGAACAAATACCTGTTAAAGCAACATGTCAAAATTGAACATTCGGGAAAGAAAGCGTCTTATCCTTGTGACGCTTGTGATCGGAGTTTCGCAAGAAAGGATTCTTTGTTTCTACATCAGATTAGTGCTCATGGTAGAAGACAGGATTGTGTAAGTGATGTTTGTGGTAAGTATTCATTATCCTTTAGGGTTTTCCAATGGATATATTTCTTTGCACACCATTATTTTCACATTTTGGAAAAAGTTTGAGTCAATTAGGGCCACTTGAGGAAAATACAGTCAAACATGTATTCAGCAGCCACCCTAGAGAGTGACAAAAAGTGGCTGCTTCACACAGGTGTCTATTAAAATTATTAAAGAAGGGGTTCCATTTGACCCGGGAGATGATTGACCCTTGAATTTCCAAAAAGCCTAATTTTGACCCCTTTGATTTTAGCTGAAGTGTCATTTTTCATTAAATTAGGGGTATTTTTAGCTTATAATTGAGAGAATCAGGTAAAAACTGACAAAATGACCCTTTGGATTCAGCAGCTAGTGGAACCCCTGTGAATAAACAGGTAAAAATTAGAACAAAATGTCAATTTAAGAAATATTGATACTGGCTGTTGCCAATTGCTTGCAGGAAGGAGGATCGTGTCTACTAGACCTTAAAATAACAGTTCTAAACATGTTTTTTATGTTCCTGAACTTAGCACATATAGTGTTTCCTATCACTGCCAGTCAACAGCAATTTACCCAAATCCACCAAAAAATACCAAAATCCACTCTGATTTACCGAAATCCAATTTAAAATGTCTGTGTTTTTGTTAAATGAATTCATAAATTATTCTCCAATAGGGTGTCTACGGTTTGATTTTTGTTGTCATATATGTACACAAATTTCCCCGTGCGCTTTAAAAATTTAGAAATGGTTTTCTGATAAATTTGTATTTTTGTAAAATGAATTATTCTCTAATAGGGTGTCTAAGGTTTGATTTTTGTTGTAATATATGTACAAACATTGAGTTTAAAATTTAATAAGGAATTTTTCCCATTCTTACAGACCACATGCCCTATTCCCAAAATGGTTTAATAAACATTAAACACCAATATTTGTTTTCTTTCAGGTAAATCATTTCCAGATAATAGAAACCTGAAAGTTCATAAACATTTGCATGATGTTACCCCTCAGTTTAAATGTGACGTCTGTGGAAAATCATTCAGGCAAAGAAGCATCTTCGTAAGGCATGTGAAGATTCATAGTGATCACAGAGACTACGTCTGTCCTACTTGTGGAAAAGGTTTGTTAAATCATTAACCCATATATACAGTGTATATAGTTTTTATCACACGTGCCACCAGTGTAGATCCCGATCAGCTGGCACGTCCTTTTCATAAAATATGTATCTACACTGGTCACTTCTTGTAATTGACATGCCTTTATTTACATTGGTAACCAGTTTAGATCCAGATCAGGTGAAATATCTGGCATCACTGCCATCCAATCTGGATCTATCCTTTTTACTTTTAGATTAATTTTTAAGTTACATCTAACCAATAAGCAAAAAAGAGTTGATCAAGATCAGACAGCACAGATGTGCCAGGTGATCTGAATCAACACTGCTTGCCTTGTGATTTAAGGTGTATCCATTGAGTGAAGGTTTAAATGTTCTTTCTTGTTTTGTTAGTCATTACTCTGAATGCACAATTTAAACCATTAAAGCAACGGTCAGTATTCTATAGCATAAACATGTTAAAAACACAAACCCATCTTAATTTTTGTGACAAGAAAAAACATCATTAGATGATTTGTCGCTATTCACATCCATTATGTATTGTACTACAATAAAATTGTATTTTGAAAATGTATTTCTTATTTTAATGAAAAACAGTTACCCCAGTATGTGGCTACAATACAGGCTTATAAGCTATTGGACTCTGCACTGTGACATCTGACTGCATGCCCTTTTTAGCTCACCTGTCACGAAGTGACAAGGTGAGTTTTTGTGACCGCCTGATGTCCGTCGTCCGTCGTCAACAATTGCTTCAATCGACATCTTCTCTGAAACAGCTTGGCCAATTTTGATGAAACTTCACAGAAATAATGCTTAGATGATGCCCTTTCAAAATTGTTCAAAAAATGGAATTCCAAGCAGAACTCTGGTTGCCATGGCAACCTATTTTTAGGAAAAACAGTTAAAACTGTTATCAGCCATATCCCATGACCTTCATTTTGTAACAGTTTATAGGCCACTATTCATTACCGATTTTTAAACCAATTTTGAAATGTCAATTGGACATTCTTCTCGAAAATCGGTCAATGACAGGCGTGCCGATAATTTTAGAAACATTGCCATGAAGTAAATGGTTAACTAGTTTTGCATTTTCCAAGCAAAGTGCCTAGTCAGAATTCCTTAGCTCCTTTTTTAGATTTCAAGAAAGTAGTAATATAACTGTGATTAGAAATTTATAACAGAACATCATTTTGTATTATATTGCAGGATTTACCCAGAAGCAGTCCCTGATACGACATGAACGTATTCACAGCGGATATAAACCGTTCACTTGTGCATTGTGCTCCAGAGTGTTTACTGACAGTTCTACGATACGCAATCACATGATTCTCGTGCACAAGAGCGGTCCCCACGACTGGCAGGGTGACGTGATCTCAGACCTGAAGAAACAGAGTGAGTTGTGGCAAGGGGATTTGACTTCCGAGCCAAAATCAGAGCCTGACTTTAGGAGAAAGGCGGACCGGGAGAGAATGAAGGAGATGAATGAGGCTTTACTTGCGAAAGATTCGCAAGAAAAAGAGGACAACAAACAGCAAAAGAGTGACCACAATATGGCGCACAGCTCCAAGGATAACTTTGACCGCGTAGAAGGTTTCTGTGCCTTGAATCAAAGAGTGAGTGGTATCCAAGCAAAAGACAGTGGCAGCCATATGTCAACAGAAAATCCAGATAACTTACATCAGCAAGTGTGCTCTGCTGGTGTTCCTGATGTTTCAAGTCATAACAGTTCACATCCCGGCGAATTGAAGAAAGCTGAGTTTTGGAGAGGGGATGCCTACGTGGAAGCTCATAGGTCTGTGGACATGTGGGTTCCACCAGGTATTCGACAGGGTGATACGCTACAGGGCAAGGAAATGATCGAGCCTAAGAGGCCAGCGGAGTACTGGCCACCTGGTGTTATCCTCGACGCCACACGGAACAGGGGAGGTAATATTCCCGATCCTAGAAAACAGATAGAGTACTGGCAAGGACATGCTGTGGGTGATCGGAAATCGGGCAGTGAATCCATGCACAATCAGTTAACAACCCTCCAAAATATGAACTTCTCTTCACAATCATAGATTGTTTTTGTTGCAATACCAATAACTTAACTCTTTACTCCAGGACCATATATATTCAGGTTTTTATGACCAGTGTAGATCCAGATCAGCTGGCACATCCATGCTCTCTGATCTGGATCTGCACTCTGCACCAATTAGACACATCTGATATAGCCTAATAAATCTAAAAGTGAACTGTGTATGGCCTGATCAGATGGCGCATATGTGCCAGCTGATCTGGATCTACAATATTTACACATGCAATAAAGGTATATCTATGGAGTAAAAGGTTAAAAGATTTGTGGTTTTACATTGTTTGATTTTTAAACATGTACCATTGTGAGTGTAATTTTTTTCGTAAATGAGAATCACAAAACATAAAATTTTTAAAAGCAGTTAAAAGCAGCATAGAGCATTTATATTTATGTTATTTCATTGATTTACGTACTGGTTTTATTTGTACATAATGAACATTAGTGATTTTTATGACATATATTTTCGAGCACACAATTCATTGTACATGGTTTGTATAATTGTTTTTCTTAATCTCTCATATACATGAAGTATGACCTCATCTTTTTTCAAGACGGTATTAGGTAGCGGGAATATATTAATGCTACTTAGTCTGGATATATATTGAAGGTCTTTTTATATTGTGTCCTGGATAGATGCGCATGCTTAATATAGCGCATGCGTAATGTGCAGAAATGTTAATTCGACTGTCGTGGACTTCGCGATTAAGAACTAAATAAACAACTTTATTGCAGGAATCGAAAACTTTGCATTGTTAAACTTTATAATTTAAAAGAAGATGCATATAGAGTTGTGTTGAACAATTTTATCATTACGAGGAATGAAACAAAAAATGAATTTGCATGCCCCCCTAAAGTGGAATACAGTAAAGTAGGTCATCTGACTAGCAACGTGTTGTAAAGTCATGAAAAAAAGTGAACATTGTTAGCGACTGCTGACCTTGTTGCGATCAATCAAAAGTTTGTTTTTAATATTCGATCGGCATTTATTACTGCTGAGAAAAACACAGTTGTCCATGCTAGTGATATGCTATCTTTTCGTTCCATTGATTCGTTGCGGCGATACGAAACACCCAAATCCACCCAAATATACCCAAATTCACCCAAAATTATGCAAAATCCACCCAAATATACACCAAATCCACCCAAATCTACACCAAATCCACACAATTTCACATTAAATCTAATAATAAAATAATTCGAATTTTATTATTATTTCATTATCAACTCGTGTATAAGAAACGCTAAGATATGATCATTACTTAATAAAACCTTCTTTAAAACACCAACATCTATCCATATTCATATATTCTACCAAAATGGCCCACAATCAATTTGTATAAATGCCGCAAATTTAATTAAACTGTTAGTCTTTTTCCTGCTATTGCGAATTTAAAATGAAATTTTAAACATGCCGATTCCCCAGTTAGCGCATTGTATTTCTTTGTACATTTCGACGTCATAATATTTAATGCAGAATAAAGGTATAAGTATTTCTGTTTATTTGCATGAATTTCTTAAACGTTTGCAAATAAAATATACTTAAGCAGCATTTGGGTTGCGATAATTATACATAAACAAAAACATCAACAATCACATTTATTGCATTAAAAGTGCTTATGCCAAACACATAAATTTTGAGTGAGACATTTATCTGACATATATCTGAGACGTAAAGTATATCTGACATATATCTGAAGGTAATTCAGCATTTGTTATTTTTATTATTAAATATTTTTCTGGAAATTCGCAAAATATAGTGTATTGAGTATTTTACATAGAATTATGAAACATTCTGTGTCTAAAGAATTGTTTTTAAGTTTATTTAACAGAATGAAACACGCTTTCATGTTTTTGTCAAATCATGAGCTATTCAGTATAAAATATCATTAAAACAAATCAACAAATGGGCTAGACATTGCAATACAATTCTGTGAGAGATTATTCAGTTGTCTGAGAATAATAGACCGTCTGTAAAACAGTAAGTTACTGTTTTACTTTTTCTTGTTTATGTTTTGAATAGTAGAGAATGCTGTTGTTTCTAACTGGTTCTTGTTTATTTTTATTGTTGTTTATATCTTGTTTTCAGTGATTTTCAGTGATTCTGTATGCACATAGCTTTTGTTTATTCATTTCTGTAGATCAGTTGTACAGCTGCTTTTTCTTGCTTGTTTTCGCGTACAATACCCATGCCTGTTGGTCCAAGTTCAAGGTCACTGTTCCTAATGAATGAAGTGATTTCAAAATAACTTTACATAAATGTTCACCATGACAAGGGGATTTGTTGCTTACAATACCCATGCCGGTAGATCAAAGGTCAAGGTCACTGTTACGAAAAATAGCATTTTCTTTTTCAAACTGTAGATTTGTTGTTTCTTATTGGATTTTAAAATAACTTGGTGTTAATGTTCACCATATCGAGACGTTGGGTCTTGTACAACACAACTTTGTTGTACTCAGGTGAGTGATAAAGGGCCATCATGGCCCTCTTGTTCATATTACCCACATCATATGTAGTAAGGTCCATAACTCTAATAATCATTTTCTAGGTTAATTTCCCCAATAATCTTCGAATTTTCTTTAAAGAAATGTAATATTTAACTTTATTTAACTATATTTTTACTACAGACTTGAAACATATGATCCTTTCATCTTTCACATTATATGCATGCAGTATGCTTTGTCTTCCACAAGCATATTTTTCATTACATATGTTTATTTATTACATATGTATACCTATTCGATTTCAAAGCTGCATTTCGGGGACATATGTCAATTTCAAGTGACAGCTCTTGTTTTTAAATTCGTTTATAAAATTAAAATATGAAATAGTATATATAACTCTAATAAATTAAACCGACGGAAGGTCAAACGGACGCGATCTTGACTCCGTGCTCCTATGATCTGGGACTGCCTCTATATTTATTTATTTTATATTATCACTGATTATACTTGGAAGCATCCTCTGTACAAAGTTAGGTGTGTTTATTTATATGTGTGTATTAAATATTTACCAACGTTTAAAAGAAGAAAACTGTTTTTGCTAGTATACCAATTTAAAATCAATCTAAATGCTCGCAAATTTCCACAAACATTGCCCGAGCAATTCGTGCGAAAAAAAGAAGAGTATAAAGGGGAGAGTATAAAGCAAATCAATCCAACGATAATTAAAACACAAAAAGTGTCAACTCCTGCCATTTCATTTTTTTTACGAACAGATAATTAAAATTGTTTATCCGTCGTTGGTTAACAGCTGTGTTGGTGAAACAAAAAAGCTTACATAATGTAACTACTCATCCCTACGGAATTCCGCGATAATATATAGCAGACATGATTAAAAATTATAGAACAACAAAGTTTATACTTGCCCATACAGGTTTCATATGAACATATAGGCTCAATGTGTCTTCGTGAATTAACTGTAACCACCCATCTAATCGACAATGTGAAGCATACACAAGAACAAAAAAGAAGCTAATAGCATTGTCAAGTCAATTGGGTAGGTCTCGATGATCGGTCCGAGATTAGAAAACCCGAGTCTATAAAAAAAAAACACATGATGACAGGAATTAAAGAAACCTACCAAGCTTCTACAAATTTTCTGCAATTAAAGGAACCTACTTTTCTGCAAATAACATTGTCACATATTTTTTATTATAGTGTCACATAACAGATTGCTTAAACTTTTTAGGAGTAAAATTTAGTTTGATGTGCATGTAGATGCACATTTTCAAGTTGGTGTCTTTTTTTTTGTCTTTTTTGCACTGCAACCTTCCTGAAATGATGGGTCGGCTGGTGTTTGCTCGCTATTTGAAGAATAATTTAGCCGATGGTATATTCTACTCACTTTGTTGGCAACATAAATTTTAAGGTTATTTCTTCTAACCATTCTTTTGCACTTCAAAGTTACACTTCTCTGGATTTCTGGATGTTAATCTGTCTGGATTTTTATGAAATTGAAAAAAAAATTAATAATCATACCAAAATTAAAAATAATGCAATGTATAAGTCATATTAATTATACCTTCACAATTGTATAATGAGATAACGAAAACATTAATGTCAGTCACAAGCTTCCTAGCTCATACACAACTTGGCTAAAAAAAGCATGGCGTCATAAAACTGAACTCGGATTTCACAGCTTGAATGGCTTTCATATATTTTCTTTCTATGTTCATTATTACGTTGTTGAAACGTGTTTCTGAAAACAACAGTAGTGGTAAAACGTCCATTTGATGAAGGTCCTCTTTTATCAATTGAAAGTCTCTTGTCCATTTTGAATAGGAATATCAACAGTTGTACATGTAATTGATTGAAGAATATATATTTTATAAAAGATCATGAGTAAATAAGGCAAAATATCACCATTATCATCATTGGTTTGTTGAGTTAAAGTCATAGTAGTCTCAATAATTCGACTGCAAGAACATGCCCATTATCATACGGACATTTTCTTTGCCTGTTCTTTACGTCTCAAGCAGTTACGATCAAAACTGTGGTGGAAATCGACCCGATTTAAATTCTGTTATTTTTCACTCCCGCATGAAAATTCTAACACTGGTATGTTCAAGTGTGGTAATAACAATAAATTATGATGAAAGTAACAATAAAATGACGAATATTCCACAAAATAACTTGTTAAACCTACCACGTTATATGCAGTTTACATGTTGATACGAAATCCAGATAACCAATAAAAACGTTTCTTTTTATTCAAACATATTTTTACAATGCGGGAGGCTGTACGCTTCGAAAAACTCATAACGTACTCTTATTTTTATATTTGTCATGTTCGATGGTTGTCAAAGTTATTTTTTCATCTATTTAGATACCCGCCCCGCTATATTAAGTTTCAATCGCACCTTAATAATGTTGTGTATATTACCTTGTTAATTATTTGCAGATTACTTTCTTTTATTCATCAAACCTTTATTTTATAAGTTGCTTTGTATTTACCGTAGCAAGAATTTCCACAGTACCTATTTCAAGCTGGTAAGGTGAAGTTTATTGATAAACGTGAGTCAGGTAATCTTTAAGCGATGTAATCGAAATCTGTTGACCTGGGTGTAGGTTTAAATGAATTTTGCATAAAAAACGAAACCTTTATTTATGAAGGATTACATATAATGATTCTACTTGAATGTTGCTTTTCAGGTATGTAAATTTTTTAACGATACATATGGTTTAAGATGCTGTATGGAGCCGTCAAAGTCGCCAAAGTTCCGATCCAAATTCTGATCGCTAGCATATAAACATAGAAGGAAAATTTTCCGCATTGATTTGAATAGTAACTGGGTTGTGCGCGAAGAGCGAAAAGCTCTTCTATTGCGCACAAATAGTTGGGCTAAAGTCATAGTTACCAGCAGCAAAAAAAGTCATAAAGAACGACAAAAAGAGCTAGCATATAAAATAGTCAGACTATAAAAATCTCCAGATATTTAATGCATTTATTGAAGAAATCTTGGCAGGTTACATTCTATAGAAATTTGTTTATTTATTGGTCATGACTGTGTGAGAGTCTAGTTGTTCCGCATACACCGTTTTTTTTCCACCAACGAGTAGTTCCGCTCACCTGTCTGTGTGTGTATACATCTTTCAAATTCACCTGTACCAGTACATTTGCAAATTTTTAGTAATTGCTGGCTCGAGGACCTTAAACCGGCAGAATGGTTATTGTGTTTGCAGAAACGACTACGCATTTATCGTCGGAATTCATTTCATGTTTCAACGACGAAGATTTGATTTGCATGTTGTCACAGTTGTGTAAAACTAATGTTGAGGTTGACTGCAACAAAGGTACATCAAGTTCTTTCAAAATTTCTGGACAGTGGAAGGATCTTCTACTAGCTCATTCATATTTACATGGGTATCTAGTAAACATTAATTTAATCAACAAACCAACAAAGAAAACTGTTGCTGATGTTTCATCGAATGATGATCATTCGAATAACAAACAAATAAAAGACAATAATCCAGGAAAAGTGCATGAATCTAACACAAGTGACTGTGTCAGTGGGTCAGTCAAACAAGAAAGTGATGCAGTTACTTGTGATCAGAACAATTTTGCTCCAGTAAAATCCCAAGTAGATTCCTCTGCTGAAAGTCTAGACTCTCACATTGCTTTGAAGAAAGAAGAAACATGTGTAATTGATGAAGATATGGAGAGTCAAGGTAAACCTGAAGATGATTTGGAATCTTTTGAAGGACAGCCATGTGAACTTGATGAACCTACAGAGAATCTAGGTAATAAACTTGAAAACCATTTGGAATCTGCTGAAGAAGAGCCCTGTGAAATTGATTATGATTATGAAACAGAAAGTACCAGTAAACTTGAAAACAGTTTGGAACCTGCGGACGAGAAATCACCTGCAGGATGTAGAAGTGGAGAAAAGCAGTCTACAGAGGAAGGGAAGAAAACATTGCAACACAGTGAAAATGATCAAGCTGAGGAATACAAATGTAAGAAGTGCAAGTATGTTGGTAAAAACTTGAAAAGAATCCGAGAACATATCAGTCGCATTCATTCCCCCAGATACTCTTGTGAAATGTGTGATAAGAAGTTTGGATACCAGAAAGATCTCCGTTACCATGTAAATCATATGCATCTTTCGACAACCTATGATTGTAAGATTTGTGACAAAAGCTTTAAACACAAAGCTTCTCACTATTTACACATGAAAACTCATGATAACAGCTATGTACCTGTAAAATTAGAGTGTAGTATCTGTCATAGAACGTTCAGAAACAATTATCAACTTAAGGCTCATAAAAAAAAGGAACATATTGATAAGAATGCATTCATTTGTGAAATTTGTGGTGAAGGCTTTTCAAGAAAGATATTGTTATATAATCATGAAACCAGTGTCCATTTAAATGGTGTATTTAATGGTGGAAATGAAAAGAATGAACAAAATTGCCCAGTTGCACTGAATTTGTCAGCCATAAAATCCAAAAATGACAATCTTAACAGCGTAACTGAAGAAAATACAAATCTCAACAGCATAGCAGATGATAATCTAAATCTCAACAGCATGACTGATAATCTAAATCTCAACAGCATAAAGACGGATAATCTAAATCTCAACAGCATAACTGGTGATAATATAGAAATGAATGAGGACACATATACTGATGAACAATTTGTTGAGTCTGTCCAAGTTAAATCTCTAACAGAAAATCAGACAGGCCAAGATGGGCAGCTTTCAGAAGATTATATCAAAACAGAACAAAAATACTCTGTGAATGATGCTGGAGTAAGAAAACAAAACAAAAAAAATACGAAAAAGGTGAAAATTAATAAAAATGATTCCAATCAAGAATTGAAATGTGACAAGTGCAATTATGTTGGAAAGAGCATAAAAAATTTCAAAGAACACATGAGTCGAATTCATACATTGCGATATGCTTGTGAATTGTGTGATAGGAAATTTGGCTATCAGAAAGATCTTCGCTACCATATAACACATTTACATCAAGTTACTACCTACTTTTGTGAAATTTGTAACAAAACTTTTAAGCATCAAAGTTCGCACTATTCACACATGAAAACTCACGATGAAAGCTATGTTAGATCAGAATGTGATTTGTGTCATAAAACATTCATGAACAAATACCTGTTAAAGCAACATGTCAAAAATGAACATTCGGGAAAGAAAGTGTCTTATCCTTGTGACACTTGTGATCGGAGTTTCCCAACAAAAGATTCTTTGTTTCTACATCAGATTAGTGCTCATGGTAGAAGAAAGGAATGTGTATGTGAAGTTTGTGGTAAGCATTCAATATCCTTCAGGGTTTTTAATGGATAATTTTTTCTTTTTACACCTGACCAGAATTTTCACATTTTGGAAAAAGTTTGAGTCAAATTAGAACCACTTGAGGCAAATACAGTCAAACATAACTCGTATTAATCAGCCACCCAAGAGAGTGACAAAAAGTGACTGCTTAACACAGGTGTCTGTTAAAGCAAGGGTTCCATTTGACCCGGGAGATGACCCTTTGACCCTTGAAATTTCCAAAAAGCCTTATTTTGACCCCTAGGATTTTAGCTGAAGGGTCATTTTTTCATTTAATTAGGGGTATTTTTAGCTTATAATTGAGAGAATCACGTAAAAACTGACAAAATGACCCTTTGGATTCAGCAGCTAGTGGGTGGAACCCCTGTTAAAAACAGGTAAAATTTAGAACAAAATGTCAATTTAAGAAATATTGAAACTGGCTGTTGCCAATTGCTTGTAGGAAGGGGGAGTGTGTCTACTAGACCTAAAAATAACAGTTCTAAACATGTTTTTTATGTTCCTGAAATTCAGGGTTGGGCGGTAAATACCACCCCCGGTATTTACCGGTGGTATTTACCGGTATTTACCTTCCTGGAAAATACTCCGCAAAGTGGCAAATACTACTCAGATGAGTTTTTTTGCCTTGAAATACTGCAGAAATCTGAACTTAGTTGATTGTTATTAATGTATAATTATAATTATATTTCTCAGAAATTTTAATTAAATTTCATATCAGGTGATGACTTTAAGCACTTAAAATAAAAATAAATTAAAAAAAACTGTCTTTTTTTAATTAGAACATAAAAATACAGCAGGTGAGAAATTAATGCTGATCCACCTGTTCACCTGGCCATGACACAAAGCCATAATCATGATAATGTCTAGACTATAAAAACAACATGTTTCACATATGGGGCTGTAATAGCCAGGGGCAACAAAGGCAACCATAAAGTGTCATAAATTACCTATAGCATCCTTCTAGGTACAAGCCATGGTGTTCTGTTACGAATATCTTAGGGGGAAAGAAGAGATTGACTGGTAGACAGAGGCTTCTTTGGATCTAACCTTATTTGTTATTATATCATGTATATTTATTTAAGTTGTGTACATTACTTGTTTATAAATTTATAATTAAAATTGACCCTCTTAAATGCTGAATCCATTATCATTCCCATAGTAATCATGTCTAATTCTACTTGTAAATTAACCTGTTTTATACCTGTATTTGTTTGTTTCTGCTTTAATTTTTGTCATATAACTTGCCATATTCTTTTGCAACACTCCCAAGACATTCATTTTAATTTTATACTTGTAATATAACATATTCATTGTATACTTATACAGAATCATCTTAATAATATACTGCGATATAACCGCTAGTATACCTGAATTGTTTGTTTCTCACATTATTTTGTCATATTATTTGCCATATCTATTATGGCATCATTCTTAAGACATTAATTTCAATTCATTTGATGAAACATAACCTGTTGTTTATCTGTATATTGTTTGTTCTTTTGATATGCAATGCTATATTATGTACATAATTGTATAATGTAAATAATAGAGGACCACAGGGAAGATTGGGCTTGCCCAACTGTGTTTCCTCTCTAAATAAAGTTATTATTATTATTATTATTATTATTATTATTATTATTATTATTATTAATTGAATTTTGAAGTTGTCCAAATGCTGACTATAAGAAATACATTGTATTGCATAAATTCCATGGGTGGTCAATTTAACTGACCACTTTCTCAGTACTTTCATATTAATTTATTAATGGATAACTGATAAAAATGTTTAACTTAATTATAAATATAATGGCAGTTGATGGGTAAACTTGAAATTATAAATATGATTCTGATAATAGGTATATTTGTATAAACTCCAGACTGGTCAATTCAATCGACCAGTAATTGCCAGTATTTCCTGGTAAATACCGGTAAATACCACCGGCATGGAAAATACTCATATTTGCCGGCATTTTGCCAACCCTGCTGAAATTAGCACCTATAGTGTTTCCTATCACTGCCAGTCAACAGAAACTTACCCTAATCCACCAAAAAATACCAAAATCCACTCTGATTTACCGAAATCCAATTTAAAATGTCTGACTTGTGTTTTTGTTAAATGAATTATTCTCCAATAGGGTGTCTACAGTTTGATTTTCGTTATCATATATGTACACATATTTTATGCACATTTCCCCGTGCACTTTAAAAATTTAGAAATGGTTTTCTGATTTGTATTTTTGTTACCGGTAAATGAATTATTCTCTAATAGGGTGTCTAAGGTTTGATTTTTGTTGTAATATATGTACAAACATTGAGTTTAAAATTTAATAATGAATTTTTCCCAGTCTTACAGACCACATGCCCTATTCCCAAAATGGTTTAATAAACATTAAACACCAATATTTGTTTTCTTTCAGGTAAATCATTTCCAGATAATAGAAACCTGAAAGTTCATAAACATTTGCATGATGTTACGCCTCAGTTTAAATGTGACGTCTGTGGAAAATCATTCAGGCAAAGAGGCAGCTTCGTAAAGCATGTGAAGATTCATAGTGATCGCCGAGACTATGCTTGTCCTACTTGTGGAAAAGGTTTGTTAAATCATTAACCCATATATATATAGTTTTTATCACACGTGCCACCAGTGTAGATCCCGATCAGCTGGCACGTCCTTTCCATAAAATCTGTATCTACACTGGTCACTTCTTGCCATTGACATGCCTTTATTCACATTGGCAACCAGTTTAGATCCAGATCAGGTGAAATATCTGGCATCACTGCCATCCAATCTGGATCTATCCTTTTTACTTTTAGATTAATTAGTAAGTTACATCTAACCAATAAGCAAAAAAGTGTTGATCCAAGATCAGACAGTACAGATGTGCCAGGTGATCTGAATCAACACTGGTTGCCTTGTGATTTAAGGTGTATCCATTGAGTAAAGGGTTAAAGGTTCTTTCTTGTTTTGTTAGTCATTGCTCTGAAATGCACAATTTAAACCATTAAAGCAACAGTCAGTATTGTATAGCATAAACATGTTAAAAACACAAACCCATCTTACTTTTGTGGCAAAAAAGATTATCACCAGATGATTTGTCACTGTTCACATCCATTACGAATTGTTCTGCAATAAAATTGTATTTTGAAAAAGTATTTTATATTTTGATGAAAAACATTTACCCCAGTATGTGGCTTCAATACAGGCTTATAAGCTATTGGACTCTGCACTGTGACATGTGACTGCATGCTGCCTGCCCTTTTTTCTGCTAGTTGCTGTCAAAGATTGAGCTATCTGATCTGAATTTTACAATGCTGTTTCAACTGAGATTAAGTAAAAGTGTAAATATGCCTTTATCAGGGTATTTAAACATTAATTTTGGGTTGCATTAAGCTAGTGCCCTTTTTAAACAACCTTAATGTTTTTCATACCCTGATGAATACTATAAAATTTTATTTCAACATCTTAACCTTTTACACCATCCATATATGTCTCATGGTGACTGGTGAAAATCTGGAGTGGCCTTCACATTTGTGATGTTTTATCTGAATCTTCGCAGTTTACTTTTAGATCAATTTGGTATTTATGACCTAGAAGCCAACGGTGTAGATACAATAAGATGGCATTGATCTGCTGATCTGGATCTGCACCGGTTGTCTATGTGCTAAAAGGCTTATCAATCATGTAAAGGGTAAGGCAATTATCAAAATTAATCACAGTATGCAATTGTTACAGAGATTGTTTTTTATTTTTCAGAGTTCACACAGCAAGGGTCACTGAAACGCCATGAACGTATACATACTGGTGAAAAGCCCTACAAGTGCGCCCTCTGCAAGAGCGAGTTTAATGATTACTCCATTATCCGGAGACACATGATTCTAGTTCATAAAAGGGACAAGGATCCAAAATATTGGATGGGAGATGTAATACATATTTCTAAAAAGGATTTGGACATTTCTGACCGTAGTAATAAGTGCTATCAAAAAGAATTTGCATGTGACGGTTACCCATACAATAAATGACAGACTTTTTGATAAACCCAGATGTACACTATTGGCTCACGCAATAAACCCTGATATATATGGAGTAAAGAGTTCTGGGTACAAAAATAAGTTTGCAAACTTTATTCCAGCATCACTCTGTCATTGATGTCTCTGCTGCACAGAGTTATGCCCCCTTAGAATACTTATTGTTGCTTAAAACTTTGACAGAACTTGTCATATTGACACAATACTTGAAATATATAGTCTGAATGAACAAAGCTTTATAGCATCAAAGTGATAACCCCTGATCAACTACTTTTTTATTTACTACAAATTTCGATTTCAATTAGATTTTGACACAGCGAACAACCTCTGTAAACATCTGTTGCACTGCAGCACTTCACAAGATGCCGACAATGTTCTTTGTCATGCCACGATTTATCGCTGTTCTTTACCCTCCGCAGATGTTGAAACAATAACAAATAACAAGTAAAGCAACCTGAAGGCATGATTAACAATAAACAACGTTCTGTTAATTATACTTTCCCACTCTACTTCTCAACGAAAATATCAGTCGCCGCGCATCTTATTTTGTTTTTCATTGCAAGCCAAAATCTAACTGAAGTTGAAATTTGAAGTATGTCCCTTAAAATTACTAACCAGAAACTTTATGTAAACTTATAATTTGGAAAGTATGTATCCATTACTCCATATTCAAAATGTAAACACCTATTCACGCATGTGAGACCAGTGTAGATCGAGATCAGCTTGCAGAAAGATTTGTACAGGATTGTCAGATCAGGATCTGCACTGTTCACTTTATGGTCAAAAGTAACCCAAGAAATATCAGATGGAATGGATGTGCAGCTGATTTGGATCTATACTGTTCACCGATGCCAGTATGGTGTGTATATGGAGGAAGGGGATAATCAAAGAATGTATCTTCTGAATGAATAATGCTATCTCTGAAAATATTGAACTTCAAACTCCTGATTGACTTTTGTTTGAGTTACTATACTTTCAGATGACTTACATTAAACGTAATTTTGCATCTCTTATCTTTAAATTCTTTTTGACATGTTTATCTGAATTTTCTATCTTCACGAACAAAGCATATCTGATAGACTATTTTGGAGTTATGCCCCTTTCAAATGACTAACCAAATTTTTGGAAAGTACTTGTCCTATTGGTATAATACTTGAAATATTATTTTTATGCAAAGCTAATTTGTCAACAAGAATGACTACAGCTGATCGACTTTTTCATAGTTATGCACCTTTCTGTGTCGCCCTTTCAAAGAAAAGGCGATACATAGGGATCGCTTTATCCGTCTGTCAGTCTGTCCGTCCTTCCATCACGAAAAACTTAACGTTGGCTATTACTTTGCCATTTCTAAATGTTTCTTTATCAAACTTTCAAATTACATGTATACTGCTTATGACAACAGGGTCACAATGATGCCAAATTCTGTAGGTCCATGTCACATTTGATGGAGTTATGCCCCTTTTTGTACTTTAATTTTGACATGAAAACTTAACGTTGGCTATAACTTTGCCATTTCTTAATATTTCTTCATCAAACATTCAAATTATACTACTTATAACAACACGGTCATGATTATGTCGAAGTTTAAGGTCAAGGTCACATTTGATGCAGTTATGCCCCTTTTTTACTTACATTTTTATTCTGACAATTACCCGAGGGCGACACGAGTGTTCAACTGAACACTCATCTAGTTAATAGCTTAAACATGAAACATAATGTTGCTTATAACAAAGATACATGCAAGCATTTTTAATATCAGTTTGTCTGTTTTTTTCTTGGTTTAGTAATAAAATAATATTTTATAAATCTGTTTCCTGTTGAAGATATACTTTGAAAATTATAATTGACAGCATTCTACGTTGATGTAAGCAATGCTTGTTGTAAAGACTATTATTAATTATGATATAATGATATCTTCATAATGAAATTCTTCATGCTGGCCAGAGGGATAAAGCTATTTGAAAATTTTTGCCAGTTTGCATATTGTTTTAATGTCAAATTTTCCCACGTTGATTTTAAGTGGGCAGAAAATTTTCACAGCTGGTATAATTGCCTCAGGCTGTTTTGTTTGAATCTGTCACCAGGTTATGTTAATTGATTAACAGACAATGCTGTCAACACTTCTTGCAACATCATAAATTTAGATATAACACAAACTCTGCATGAATATTGAAGTGACAGGACACAGTTTGTTTGCCTTGAGGCTTGAATGTTCTTGCTCATCGTATTTGATCAAGTTTAATTGCATTTAACATTCTGACAATAGACAAATATTTTAGTGTTATAAGCTTTTATGTGGATAAAGAGTAAATAAACAGTTAAAAGTGCAGTGGTTATATAGAATCATCAATAATCATTAGAGGTATCATGACAAAGAAAGATCTATAAAAACTTATTAGGATATGCTCTAATGACGGATTGAGGGTTTTTTTTTGAGAAATTCAAAAATTTTGTGTCCAAACTCACTGAAATTTCACCCCGATCTATAAACGGGTCTATACGAAAACACCAGATTTTGGCGGCAAAGTAGGGGTCCCGGAGCGCCTATTGACCCAATACTTTGGAATGTGTATCTACATTAACAAAGTTACATCTGTCAACAAGAAGAATAACTCCCAAATGACAGTTTTAAGTTTTTTACCTTTACATGACTGTGATGCAAGCCTTAAAATATGCATATAAATTTGAAAGAAGTTGTACTCTCAACACAAACTCTTGAATATATTATCTGCCAAAGACCAGTGTTTCTAATAAAAAGAACGATAACTATATACTGATTGGACAGTTCATGAGTTATTCCCCTTTCAGATGATTTTCAAAAGACTTCAAAAACATGAAAATTAAAGTTACCTATTATTTTCCAAGTATATTTTCCTGTTATGAAGATTATGAGTTAACAGTCTGTAAAGCGTATATGAAACTAATTACTATCTTCATGAAATAAAGTTTATACCTGATGGAAAGTGGTTTTTTTTCAAAAACTTAGTGTGGCTAATTACTTAAAAAGTATTGTAGTATTGACTACTTAAAAAGTATTGTAGCATTGACTAATAATGGAAGACTGTGATTATCAGTTAATGTGAGTCAGGTGAATTTGATTAATTCCAGACTATAAAGCAATACCTTGATGGTAAAACAATTTGAATTATACCTTTTTATCATTTATTATAAATCGTAGGCCAACAATTGAACATCTGAGGAACACCTTGTTATAGTTAAGGTTTGCAATAAAAAACTGACCATTATTACAGTTCAATCTACAACTTGGTAGAGAGACTGGTCTTGTGGGGCAGATGATCAGAAGTGCAAAGGTCAAGGCATCAGTGATTGATTGAAATTGGCTTCTGATAATAACTGGAGAAAAAATGTGACCAACATCCACTTAATTTGATGCAGACTTAAAATTTTAGCAGACTAATGTTGAATTTCAAATATATAAAAATTCAATGATTTAAACAATAATCCTTGAAAAAAATGGATGTGATTTGCTTATGTTGCCCATTCAGATAATGAAATAAAGAAAAGTAGGTCATAAAGTCATGATCATATTTAAAAATTTTGTCTTCCTAATAATAAAACAAGTCACTGAAAATTGGAATTGAGGTTTATAAATCAGAATTAAAATAAAATAATGTTTGTTTGCTGATTTTTTTCGTACAATTGGAGTTTCTTCAAAACATTTATGTACATTTCTATGGTATCAAAATACACCTATGGTGGCCTGAGCGCACAACAATTTACCCTTTATAAATGTTAAATGTGACCATTCTTTGCATTCGTATTGGTCATTAACGTGTGTGGGGCGAATCTTTATTGAGTGGGGCGAGTCGGTATTAAATATGGGGCGAGTCGTTATTAACACTGGGCGAGTCATTATGGGGCGAATCGTTATATATTCCTACAGATAAGATAGCTAAAGTTACACAGAATTAAAAAATGAAAATTTTATAAATGAACAGTTTTGACACGCGTGTTTTGAAGCACTAGCTGATATTAATTAGATGACAGACTATTCCTCTTAATGTTGAAGAAGAATAAGACCAGTTTACGAAAGGTTTGTGTAATCTTTTCGTTGAAACTATCTTCATCACGACTAAAGATTGTAGCATTTTACATAGACTGTTTCACTACGTTGAACACGTTGCGAACGTTTAGAATCTGGCTTTTAGATCTTGCTGACTAAACCACTTCCGGTTTATCTAAATTTCTTTATTAAATGAAAATTCAAGGTTTTTCTCCCCCAGTAACAATTCACCAGCAGCAAAATGGTGCTGATATTCACGGAAACAACCAGCCTTTTGGCACCCGAATTTGTATCAAGCCTACCTGCAGAAAAACTGGCGTTTACATTGTTTAAAATAAGCAAAGATGCGGGTGTGGAATTCAATCAAGTAAAGAAAACATTTTCAGTAGTTGGCGATTGGAATAAAGTGATTCAAGCACACTCATTTCTGGAGAAATATTTTGAGACTGAGAGCAATGCACTTGAATCCGATTTTGGTCAGACTGATGCTGCAAGTAACAATGTTAACAGTGGTCCAAATAACGACGGTAGGAGGGGAAGAAAGCCAGGGTGTACAGTGGCAAAAACATCCCATAGTGCTATACCAGAGCCATATGTCCACTATCAAAATCCTTCTGGACCCAAACTAGAAAAGACTGAAAAACCTAAACTGGAAAAAACTGAAAAACCTTGTCCAGTTCCAAATGAAAAACCTAGTCCAGTTCTAAACGGTGAAATTTCGGAGCTAATCGAACCACTTGATAATACTGAAGATGTACATATTATTGCTGAGCAGAACCTACCGTCAAATGTTGATGAAACAAATAATCTAAATGAAAGCTCAAATGTTACTGAAAATGAAATGGATGCAGATGGCATTGTTAAAGTAAAGGAGGAGTTTGATATTGATGTGATGGATGATGAAACAGATGTAGATGAGCAGTACATCGATGTTGAATCACAGGCAGATGTCAGTAAAAATAACTCTAGTTTTGAACAAAATGTTACTGTTAAGGTTGAAAACCCTGGAGATGAAACTGGTGTAAAGCAAACAAAGTCTAGACGAAAATCTAAACCTAGGAGGTATAAACAAGCAGAGGAAACTAATGAATCCGATGAAGAATTGGGTGATGAACAAGTTGTGGTAACCAAAAGAAAGAAAGGAAGACCAAAATTAGAAGATACATCTAATGAGAACGAAAAAAAGAAAATTGATGTGAAAAACCAGAAAGTGATTAAGAAGAAATCCAGGAAAAATAAGAGAGCAGATAAAAATGAAGTGAAGAAAACTCCAACAAAGATTGAAGCCACAGATGGAAATACATTTAAATGTGACAAATGTGAATATGTTGGAAAGAAAAAAGAAAATTTAAAAGAACACACTAAAAGAATGCACAGAAACAGATTTACATGTGATGTTTGTTTGAAACCATTTGGCTTGCATAAAGACCTTTTACGTCACACCAGACATGTTCATACAAACCCGGCATACCATTGCAAAGTCTGTGACAAGTCATATAAGTTCAGCAGGGCATATAAAGAACACATGCAAAGTCATAAGGAAGACTATATCAAACCCCAGTTTGAATGTGAAATATGCCATAAAACATTTAGCACGAAATACGTTCTTACTGGACATATTAAATCAGAACATCTTGGCATGAAAAAGTCATTTGTCTGTCCAACTTGCGGTAGAAGTTTCACGCAGAAAAACTCCTATTTGATGCATGCTAATGTACATGCTGGAATAAAGCCTTATGTGTGCGATGTTTGTGGTATGTATGTCTGGGGTTTAAACAAACTCTGTACCCCCTTTCCATCCAACTGGAAAAACATCAGCCCAGTCTGTATGTTTTGTTAATTTATCCGATATCTTCTTGTTTTCTCAGATCAAACATACCTGATCACTGTGATGCAAAGAAAACTATTTAAATTAGTATTAAATACTACAAATGCACCATACATGTATTTTGGGATAAGGAAAAACTTCACATGCTATGTGTAACTGTTTCTTCATATTTTTCCATCAAACTTCAAGATTTAATTTCTTATGACAACGTGAAATTGAATGTTTTATCCAAATTGTCTCATCTAAAATGATTACCTTTGTACTCCTTTGAAATGTTGTAAACTTGTGATAAACCCGCATATGTGCAGTAAAGAGTTTTCAGTTCTAAACAATGCATTTCTGTTAAACAATTTTAATATATAATTTTAAAATATAATTATATTTTGTAGGTAAAGCATTTTCATATGACAAGTCTTTGAAAGAGCATAAGTATATGCATGATGAAGAGAGACGCTTTAGCTGCCACGTCTGTGCCAAGACCTTCCGGCAGAAAACCAGTCTACTGATGCATATGAAGGTCCATAAAGAAGAAAGAGACTATATATGTACTTCATGCGGTAAAGGTAAAGTTGGTTATATTATCCTATTTATTTTGGAGTACATCCTCGGATTGCACTTTTTAAACAAATCATACTTTTAAAAATTTACTATGTATTTTCCCCATTCACCATGTTTAATTCGCATCAGGATATATTTATTTATCTTGTAATTAAAACCTGAACTAACGGTTGAATGACAGCTAATTATCAACCAGTTTTAATATAAAGAATGCAAATTTAACAGTTTGTGAGATAAAAGTTATTTTTGTTTTTACTTACAATTACCGGTATATAATATTTCAAGAAATGATCCATTTCTCTTCTGTCTCTAGATGCTTGCCTTTAGTTTATGGGTTGCGAATTTGAATTCAGTACTGTCTGATTTTGAGCTCGACTGGGGGGAATTTCACTAGCTGCTAAATTTGAAGGGTGATTTTCATCTTTTCTTAGGGGGTTCTGACAATTTAGCCAAAGTATCCCATAATTTAAAGAAAACATGACCATTTAGCAGAAATTGTAGGGGTAAAAATGAGACTTTCTGGAAATATCAAGAGTTAAAGGGTCATCTCCTGGGTCAAATGTAACCCCTAGTCCAACTATTATTTACACATGTACTAAATAAAGTTGAATGAATTTAATGCAACTATTTAATAATTTAACTAGTAAAGGTAAGTGAATAGAACATACATACACATACAACTTAAGACAATCTTATTATGACTCCTTTAAAATTCTAAATAGGGGTCAAATGAACCCTGGCTTACAAGAGCTATTTAGATCTCTGACTGACAGCTTGATTACAGAAAAAATGTTTCAGTGTATTTAATTTTAGATTAAAATTTTGCAATGGAACATATTTGTGTCTTTTTTCCCCAGGATTCACACAGAAGCAAGCCTTGTTACGACACGAGCGTATACACAGTGGGGACAAACCCTTCAAGTGTGCTCTGTGCTCCCGAGCGTTTAATGATTATTCAATTATCAGACGTCACATGATGATGCATCACAAACGAGACAAAGATCCGAAAACGTGGCGGGGAGATATCATCTGCTCATTGAAAAGAAAAACTGAGTTTTACATATCTGGCGGACCAGGTTACAATGGAGGTGATAGAATACCAACTCAGGAGGGCTCGGGAGAAGATGATACACTGAATTACAGTGATGATAATTCTTCAGAGAAGTTGGTAAAATCTAAAAATAAAGAAAAAGCGAAGAAACATAAAGTTGAAGTGCCGGAACAAAATGCAGAAGGTGTTTCAGTCACACAAGGTGAAAATATGGTGCAGTATTCAGACAGCATGGATAATTCAGGAATGAGTTCTGCTTATCAGGTACAAAATATGTCAGAGTCACAGAACACTGATGGTAAAATTGAGGAAACTGTGCACAGCGCGTCACCTACCTTGCCTCTAAATTATAGTTTACCAGTTGTTTATCCACAAAGTGTCCCTGTCACTTCTGGCAGTAGTTCAAACAACCAGGAAATGGAAAGACAGTACCATGAAATGTTGGACTATAGAATACATGGTCAACGTAGAGAAATGTTTATGCCAAATCTGACCACCATGGCCCCTATACCTGGCTTGCCACCACATACCCATGGTCACCACCTAACAACAGTTTCTGAGGACACAAGTCAAACATCCACATTGCCAAATCATTGGAGTTTTTCTGGATACCCACCATATTATAATCCATCAAACTTTCCTCAGTTTCAGGGTCCACAGAGCTAGTCTGACCAATGATATGCAGTTTTACAAGAGTATATAACATAAATAATGGTAAACCAGTCTGAAAAATCAAGCATAAGGTTGGTTGAATTTTGAATTCATTTTTATTGTTAATTATAAAGAAGAAATACAGAGAGGACTTGCTGTTTCTTTGATAGTATGCTGTCATTGCCTTCAGTTGCGATTCAAAGCAACGGATTAGACTTTTTCCCACTTATACAACCAAAAGCCTTTAAAATGGACCCACCAATGATCTTTGTTGAATTTCTGAATTGTATATTAATTTTCATTTTCTAATTTTAATGCACTTGTTTGTTTGTCTTAGTTTTATGGGTCTATCGTCTCGATATAAAACTTCTGGATTATGCACCTGACTTTCTTGCATTTAACTTGCCAATTTTTTTTTATACACTTCTTTTTTTCTATGACATGTTTTGTGGTTTTTGATATATAATTCATTTTGGCATATCAAATAGAAATAATATAAAAACTTGATATATAAATCATTTTGGCATATCAAATAAAAATAATATAAAAATAAGTTTCTCTTAACATGAAATAGTAAGTGAAGTTTTCTATGCTGTTCATAATCTGTTTCATTTGTGTGTTTAAATATAGCTGCTGATGTGCAATAATTGCGTGGGGCTCCAGCGAAGTCATGTTAATAATGTCAGAATTGGTGACCAGTGTAAATCCTGATCAGAATGCATAGATTTGTGTAGATCCATATCAGCTCACATATCCATGGTGTCTGATCTGGATCTACACTGTTCGCTTCTTGATCAGAAATAAATGAATAAAACAAAGAGCAAACTGTGAGGATCCTTATAAGATGGCATGATCTGGATCTACACTGGTCATTAATGGGATAAATTCCATGTAATAAAGGGCTTACCAAAACACTTTTGAATTCGGAACCCACAATGCTATGAAATGATTTCAATCTACACATTTGAGGTACAAATTTTCATGGGTCAGTTGAACCATGATTTATGAGTCATACAACTGACATTAAGCATGGTTTCCTGGGGACCAGCTCAAAAGTAATTTTGCAATGTACTAGTATATATATTAATATATGTTAATATCATTTTATGACTAGTTTTTGCCTAAGTACCAGTATTTGCATTTTACTGATGATTATTTTATTACTGTATATTGTTATAGAGATCGGGAAAAATAGAGACCTGTGGTTGTTTGTACTTATAGGTTAATATATATTTAACTGTACAATACGGGAATATATTTGGACAAGTACACAGCTTGAAAAGTCATATTGGATGAGCCGATAGGCGAGTCCAATATGACTTTTCAAGCTGTGTACGAGTCCAAATATATTCCGTATTGTACAGTTAAATGTATAATAACCTTATTATTATATATCTTTAGTGCACATGTACCCAACCGTCCAATATGAAATTAATATATATTTTTTGGATCCAATACGGGAATATATTGGACGGTCACGTGGTACAAATGCAGATTGTTTAGTGCACATGTACCCAACCATCCAATATGAAATTAATATATATTTTTTGGATCCAATACGGGAATATATTGGACGGTCACGTGGTACAAATGCAGATTGTTTAGTGCACATGTACCCAACCGTCCAATATGAAATTAATATATATTTTTTGGATCCAATACGGGAATATATTGGACGGTCACGTGGTACAAATGCAGATTGTCGATTGGTTACATTTATTAGATATATAATAATAAAAGATATTCAAAGCTGCCTTATCACAGTAAAGGGTTGAATACTTCAATGTCTCAGTTCTGTTTATTTAAATATATAAATTGTACTATTATATAATGCCTATCAATGATGAAAGAAGTGCATTTCACCGAAATTTTTGGATTTGCCAGTACATTTTAGCTATATTTTACTGTTACTGGGATAGTCTCATTAACCCTTTCCTCCATAGAAAAACCTTTATTGCGTGGGCCAACAGTGTAGATCCAGATCCGCCGGCACATCCGTGCCATCTGATCAGGAACTGCACTGTTTGCTTTTTTAAATGTCAGGTTATTTCTGACCAAAATGTGACCCAGCGCAGATCCTGATCTGATGGCATGGATGTGCCAGCAGATCTGGATCTACACTGGTCGCACATGCATAAAAATGTGAAATATGGAGGAAACGGTTAAAACACTTTGGCTTTAAATATATATATTCACGCATAGATTGACTGTAAGAACATAATATCACTTTTACTTTGAATACAGGTCTTCTTCAGTTTATACATGTATTTTAAAGTTTGATATTGGAAAACACTTTCTTTTAAATCTGATTTGAGACCAGGCACATTTAACCCTTTCCTCCATATACACACCTTTATTGCATGGGCGAACAGTTAAGATCCAGATCAGATGGCACATCGTGCCGTCTAATCATGATCTGCACTGTTCACTTTATGATTTGTTAGGTTATTTCTGACCTAAATGCGACCAGTGTAGATCCTGATCAGACGGCATGCATCAGGATCTACACTGATAAATCTGTCAGAAATAACCTTATAAATCTAAAGGCAACAGTGCAATGTGACGGCTGATCTGGATCTACTGTTCGCTTACTATGATCAATGAACAATTTGTTTTCTTGTCTTTATACATGTATTGCTGTTTCTGTTGTATAAAACCAGTTTAGCCATGCCTTGCAAAAATGTTCTGTCAGTGATATTTTTAGTATTTTCAGTTTTTACTGTTTTTTGAAAGAACAAAATGTTATATTTCATTTTCTACTATACATGATAAAATTTAATTAAATTTGCTATTTGTAGAAAGAACAAAATGTTATATTTCATTTTCTACTAAACATGATATAATTTAATTACAAATTTTGACTATATTGTATATTTATTCCTGCAAAATGCATAATATTTTATGATGTTGGTTGTCTGAAAGCACCATTTCATGTGAAGTGCCCCAAATACTGGGCTTTTCATCCAAAAATTTGGAAGACGCTATGGCCTTATTTATGCGCAAAATTTTTTTAGTTTGGGAAAACAAATTTCATTGAAAGATTGGTACTAGTTTATATATTTAAATAGTGATTATTTTCAACTTAAAATAATTTTTTTAAAGCATTGTTTTTCAGACTTGAATTTTCAAACTCCCTTCAGAGGATTTTGATCTTTTTTTAAACATCTTCCCTATAACTATATTTAATTTTGTTACTGCCATGGTTAATTTTGTTATGGAGGTGGTATAGTGTAGCCTTTAACCCTTTCCTCCATATATCAAAATTTTTACGCATGTGGGACCAGTGTAGATCCAGATCGGCTGGCACATTTATGCCATCTGATTAGGATCCTCACTGGTCGCATTTTTGTCAGAAATAACCTAACAAATCAAAAAGAGCGAACTGTTTAGATCCAGATCAGCCGACACATCCAAGCCATCTGATCAGGATCTAAACTGTTCACTCTTTTTGATTTGTTAGGTTATTTCTGACACCCATGTTCACCCATGCAATAAAGGTGTATCTATGGAGGAAAGGTTAACAATGTCTGAAAAAAACCCTGATGTAAAAAATAAATATTTGTATTGGCACTTGCTGTATAAATTACTATTGCTTAACCCTTCACGGGTACTCAATATATATGTGTTTTCACGCTTGCGCAACCAGTGTATATCCTGATCGGCTGGCACATCCATGCCATCTGATCTGAATTTACACTGGTCACATCTTGGCCAGAAATAACCAAATGAATCTAAAAGCGAACAGTGTGAATCCTGATCAGGTCGCACATATGTGCCAGCTGATTGAGCTACACTGTTCACCCATGCAATAAAGGTGTTTCTATGGAGTCAAGGTTAAAATAGCATGACTTCTTAATGAGTGAGACATTGAGGTGAGAAGCCCATTTTGTCTTTATTCATATGAACAATCTTTGAAGAATAAATTTGTAAAAAGCTTGATTTTGTTATGATTGCATAAGGCAGACGGAAACTGAAGATTTTGTTTCCATTTTTTTCCAGGAATTTAATTGAATATCTTAACTACCTGTACAAGAATTGCCAAACTTTTCCTTGCTCGGAATATATCCTCACCATTATACTGTATACTAAGAAATATTTGCGTCCAATTAATTTTTCGCTATATTTGTGAAAGGCACTGAAGCAAAACAATTTATTTGCATGAATATGGAAGCAGCTTTATGAAATTATACTACTCAAAGTGTGCTAAGCACTATTGTGTACATATCTTTTGTGGTATACCAAATATTAGTCTTATTTTTTATAGACTTGATTAGCGATTTATAAAACAATACAGACAAATACTTTAACAACAATAATGTGTCCGGGTTTTAGAATTTGAACGGGATGATGTTAAAGATTGTTATGCTGATATTTTTTAATTTTTTGCAATGTATGCATCCGATAAATGGCTTCTAACACTTGTATTTGTCATAATTCAATCATAAACGTTAAGCTTTTCAATTGAAAAGTAAAAGACAGAGCACCCTACAAAACCCGTGCATATATGTATGCAGCTTGGAACGGCATCACTTGTTTGCACAACTGTTTTTCAAGATTTGAACACTGGGGACCTCTCAATACATACTTAAAGAAGTTTATGTTAAGAAATGAAAAAACTTCAGGTTGTCTGGAAATAATTTTATGGTACCATCAAAATGTATTCCTTTTGTACGGCTGTGATAGCAGATAGACACTATTGCCCCCCCCCCCATCTTTATAATAAAACTTAATGTTGCCTATAACTTTGAAAGTACTTGTCCTAATACTCCACTTAATGCTTGGAATATATTAACAGTGATAACTCATGTTTCAATATTTTTTTTTTAATTTTGCGCCTTTCAAATGCAAATTTGATATGAATATTAATGTTGCTTATAACTTAATACCTGCAATTTTATCAGTCAAAAGCAGACTACTTTTTAATGTCGCTGTATAAGTCAAAGTGTGTATATTGTCACAGCCGAACAATTCACATGGAACCATCAAAGTGAGAAAAAGTCAGATAGGCAACTTTGATAATTTATTAATTAACGATGATGATACCAAGTTTAAATGCTGTAGCATTAAATATGAGGTTGCATACAAACATTAACCAACAGGGGGATGGTGATGCAGACATTAAAATGAGTAGAATAGCTTGAAATATCAGGATCGACACTGTTCAATTAAAAATTCATTAGGTTATTTCTGACCAATAAGTAACAGCAGGGCTTTTTTTCAGTTGATTTTATAGCCGTTATTCGGTCATGTTCCCAATGGCAAAACATATACTTTTTTCCCAATTTGAGAAGAAAAATTCCCAATTGAATCAAAACAAACATTTCTGATGAAAAACAACAGCATCAGCACTGCATCTTTTGCTCTTTAAGCCAGGAATTATTGACAATATTAAATATGGATGGCAATGATTAAAAAAACAGCAGATAACAGTAACACTTGTTATTCCCCAATGATGCTAAAAAAATTACTAATTTCTGGCAAAACGACGATAAATTTCCCAATTCCAGGGGTATGGGTCATATTCCCAAAATGGTGAAAAAAAGCCCTGAACAGTGTAGATCCAGTTCAGATTGCAAGGATGTTCCACCTGATCTGAGTCTACAGTGGTCACCCATGTGATAATGAATTTAAGTATTTTATTTTCCACAAAAATAGAAATTATTATAAATTATTTAAAAAGCATGTTGTTTAACTTAAAGCAAAGTGATGAATATTGTGTTTCACTCTGAGAGAAATGGCAGTTTTAAAATTGTTTTTAATTGTTTTTGTCAGAAGCAGTAGCATCTGCACTACTCAAGTTGCTACCAACTTGAGACTGGTACTCGCTCAAACTTTGATTCAACATGCTAGAGTTAAAATACTGAAGGTGTGACAGTCCAAGATTCTCTGCAAGTGGTTCCATGTCTCCATAGCGACCAATCCCCTCCAATCCATCACTGATAGGTATTTCTGCTTCGGTGCCATCTGGTTTCAATGTTTCATTTGGCTGGTCAGACGATAAACTGAAATCCAAACTTGCTGTTGGCTTGGATAATAAATCAAGACTTCTCCTAAATTTACTGAAATCAACTGTAGTGTTGAATGTACCGTCTAAGTTTTCTGTAAAGAAATGAATTTGCTCTTTTTCCATGAACTCATCTTCATCGTTATCGTATGATCCATGTTCTAAGGCTGATTCCTGAACATCATCATGTCCTCCCAACTTTGAACTACCCTGCTCTGATTCTACATCATTTGTCTCTACTGTATCAGAGTTCATTTGGATTTCTGTTGCTGATTCTTTTAAAGATTGATTTGTATAAGAAAATTCTATAACTGATGCTGTATTATTTCCGTAATTGTTAGATGCTAATGCTACGCTGTTGTTTGTCAAGTTATAATTCAAGAACATATTCTGCACGCTATCAGAATTTATCTGGTTAACAGTCACAGAGTTTGTGTTTTGAGCAGGCTGTGTTACAGCTTTAATATTAGAATCTTCCTTCTGCAGGCATCTAAGATCTTTCTCGTTGTTTGATTCTTCTGTAGAAGACAGATCCATTGCCGATTTTTCATTATCCTCCATCTCCTTCTCAGAATTGTTTTCAAGTTGATATGGGTCAATTTCTGTAATGTCTTCTTTCCAAGTATTGACATCTTTAACCAACTTGTGGACTAGCTTTAAATGTCTCCTAATTACTGCAGTATCACCAAACAGACGTCCACAGAGTTTACACTTGAAAGGTCTAAGATCGTTGTGTGCCCTTACGTGTCTCTGTAGAGCTTGCCTTTGTGTAAAACCCCTCCCACATTCAGAGCATTCAAACCGGTTTGGTTTAAGGTGAATGTTTTCATGCATTCTCAAAACGGATTTTTGCTGAAACTGTTTTTGGCACCCTTCAAACTGACATACAAACAATTTGGATTCTTTGTGAATGAACTTATGATCACGTAATGCTGCTGCATAGGCGAAACATTTCCCACATTCCGAACACTGATAAGGTTTGAGACCAGCATGGATATTCTTGTGCTCTTCAAGTGTATGCTTGGTTGTAAACACTTTCCCACAAGTCTGGCATATAAAACTTTTCTTTGAATTTAAGTGATTCGACTTCTCATGGCAATCAAGCAAGTAATTGCTGGAAAACACTTTTGGACATTGTTCACACTTGAAAGTATGTTTAGTGTTTACATAATCTGTTTTGTGAGTTTTAGAATGTTCCTCCAGCCCCTTTTGAGTTTTATAGTGCTTTTCACATTTGGAACATGTGTAATAAGCACTGTTGTGAATTTTCTTGTGACGATTTAAATAGTAAATGTTCTGAAATATTTTTTCACAGATATCACATTTCACAAATATGTCTGATCCTTCAACCTGTTTGGAAAGACCATGGTTTGAAGTTATATTAATATCATCTTTATACTGTTCTCCCACTGTTTCTGCATTTTTACTACTGACACTGTAATTTTGTGTCTGATTTGTTGCCAGTTCTGTTTTCACCAAGCTACTAACAGAATCCGTTATCAGTTCTACTGTATCTGACACTTCATTTATAAAACGCTTTTCATTACCATTATGTGAGAGAGAACTGGCATTTTCTAAATCACAGCTGCTCTCTTCGGTTTCTTTTTCACTCGTTTTTACATCTGCAGTACTTGGTTCTGTGTTCCGAGATTCTCCTAAATCGCTACTGATGATGGCCTCGGCTGCCTCAATCAGGGCTGACAGTGAGCCAGATCCCCTCATTGCCTTGCCAACAGACTCACAGTGTGTTGCTGTTGTGGTGCCATACACTGTCACTGCACCTGCTAGCATATCTCTTGCCCGACTTATACCCAACCAGTCCCCTTGCAAGAAAAAGGTCTCGCCATTCGAATGAGTGTGGGAGGAAATTACCACTCCAACATCGTTGCTTACTCTGACAAGCAGTTCTTTAGTGTCAACTTGCTCAGGGAATTGTTCCAGGTAAGCCGATGATATTTCGGCTGTAATTTGGCAAAATATAACAACCATTTTTCGTAAAACCTTGGTAGAGACTTTATCAGATTTACAGCAGCCTCCAAAAAGAAGATGTGAGGAATGGGACGTAACTCCCTTCATAGGTAAAACACCACTATTGTTTTTTCCTCTTGTAACAACTGTAGATTTCAGTGAGAGATTTTAATAGATTCTCGAGTGGAACTCGAGAATTGAGAATAAATACAAAACATGTAACTTAATTGTAACTTAATTATGTGTGTAAATGTTTTATCATTTTATTAGAATTTTTATCAAATTTTTTCTCCTTAATTTTGTTAAATATTTTAGCTTACTCTAAGAGATAGTCATGACTGTGGCAAGTGTAGATCCAGATAAGCATATATATCAAAATCCGATTAAATTAATCAATAAATCCATCAATCGATCAATAAATATCGAAAAAATGAGATCAAATCAAATCTACTATCATATTCTATCATCATCGTTGTCGTCATCATCATCATCATCATCATCCTCGTAATCATCATCATCATCATCATCGTAATCATCATCATCATCAACAACAACAACAACAACAACATCGTTATCATCATCGTTATCATCATCATCATCATCTCATCATCATCATCATCATCATCATCAAAATATCTTCATCATTCTTCGCTTACACTCCATTGGCTTTAACTATCTCGATCCGATCCTGCTGCACTTGTAATCTAAATGAAACTTCCTCAGAGTATTTGCTTGAATTATTATGGCTTTAATCAGTGGCAGTGAAGCAGTCTACCAAATTCAATTGCCGCCTTAAACCACATGTATATTACTCTTCATTTTGAAGAACTATCCGCAATTTTCAAAATATTATTCTTTCATGTTGAAACTTGTTATTCTGTATATAGTTAAGGTAATTTATTAATTTACCCCGCTGCTGCTGTAGCCGTTCTGATATTAGAACAACAATAACGTCTTTTCACCTCCACCCTTGTAATAGCTGTAGCTAATCCTATGTTTTTCGTCTAAGTAACGAGTTTTATTGCGTAAATTTGACATGCAGTATTTGACAGAAACATTTCGATGTATTCTCGTTCAAAAACATAATTTAAGAAAAGCTTTTTATACAGTTGGCCAGTCAATATCTTGTTTAAACACCTTTTTTTACAAAAATCAAACTGAATCATAGCCTAGCCCAACTTTTTGTGCACAAGAAGAGCTTTTCTATATATACGATGGTCGCTCTTCACGCACAACCCAGTTACTATTCAAATCAATGCGGAAAATTTTCCTTCTATGTTTATATGCCAGCGATCAGAATTTGAATCGCAACTTTGGCGACTTTGGCGGCTATATAAAGCATCTTAAACCATATGTATCTTTAAAAAATTTACATACCTGGAAAGCTACATTCAAGTAGAATTATGATGTGTAATCCTTTATAAATAACAGTTTCATTTTTTATGCAAAACTCTTTTCAACCTCCACCCATGCCAGCATATTTAAAAAAAATGAACATGTATGCTTACATGAGACATATTCTAAGAGCGATAAAAATGAATAGAGAAAAATGGAGATATTTTACATACCTTGGGACAACCAAGAAAAGCACTGTGTTTCCAGAATCATGTTCCTTCATATTTTCCTTAGGATTTATTAATCTATGATGCATAGATAGGCCTTTTCTACCTATTTGATGCAATTGAAGCTCACAGCAGCGTTATGGGAATGAAACACTTACAAATAAAAGCCTTTACATACCCATAACCCTGTAAAACACTTCCAGAAATCACATTTTAACAATCACATATCTTGCACAATTTCATGAATTGTTCAAAGACATAATCACTTAAAAGAAAATAAAACTGAAAAATTCAACTGACAACAACTTGCTCTGTAATAGTTTGAAAATGTAAACAATCTTTAATTACGTCACAAAACACTAAATGACGTAGTAGTGAAAACATTCATCGTGACGTTGTTAATTAATGAATAGACGAGTGCTCAGTAAATTAATGAATTAACAGAGCAGGAAAAAGGCAGACATTGATATCAGCCCGGCACATGTAATAAAATGGTTATAAACCGGTGTTAAAGGGCCGTGAGGTGATATCGGCCCTTGAACACCGGTTAATAACCTCTTAGTATAACTATCTGCAAATAAAATTAACAAGGAAATTTACACAACATTATTAAAGATGCGATTTAAAGATTGCGGGTATCTAAATAGATGAAAAAACAAACAAACTTTGACAACAATCGAACATGACAAATAAGAAAATACGAGTACGTTATGAGGTTTTCTCCGCGTACAGCCTCCCGCATTGTAAAAATATGTTTGAATAAAAAGAAACGTTTTAATTGGTTATCTGGTTTTCGTATCAACATGTAAACGGCATAAAACGTGGTAGTTTTAACAAGTTATTTTGTGGAATATTCGTCATTTTATTGTTACTTTCATCATTATTTATTGTTATAACCACATTTGAACATACCAGTGTTAAAATTTTCATGTGGAAGTGAAAAATAACAGAATTTAAATCGGGTCGATTTCCACCACAGTTTTGATAGTAACTGCTTGAGACGTAAAGAACAGACATCTGTAAAAAGTCAGTATGATAATGGGTCTGTGCTTGCAGTCGAATTATTGAGACTAAATCATAGCCCAACTGACTACGCAACAAGAGCTTTTCTTTATAAACGATGGTCGCCACAACCCCCTTGACATACAAAACAATGAAGTAATTTTTCCTCTATTTCTTAATAAAATTCCATGTCGCCATCTTTGACAGCTTCAAATAACATTAAAAACCGTATATATCTTAAAAAATTAAATTCCTGAAAAGCTAATGCTCCTGTTACAATAATCTTGATTTCAAAATTACCACCTTATCTGATTTTCTGGTACTGAAAGTACTTTTGTTGCAGGGTTGCCGATAATGGCAATTAATATAGAGTACAGAAAAAAACATGTTCTACAATGGTAAATGTTAAAATTTTTAAATTAGCCAAAACTTTTTATACGTCCTATTTTATTTAGCAATAAATTGTGACTTATTTAGTTATTTACTTATTATAACAATAATTTATGCTGGTACTTAAATGTAACATTTTCTCCTTCTTTATCCACCTTCACGGATAAAGCTAACACCACTATCCAATTTTTGACTGAGAAAACTCATAAATTAAATGGTCAATACCGTTTTTCCATGGCGTTGTTAAATGTTCCAGAGTGTCATGAGATCACGAGAAAAATCATTTTTTTCTTGAAGATGGATATAATTATGTAAGGGATACATGGTGCAGCTATAATGTTCTTCTTTTTTTCAGTTATGATTTAAGATAGTGCTCAGCTATGTCTGGCACAGCATCGGCACAGGCCCAGCAGAAATTCTCAAATCTGCGCAAGCGGCTTGATCAGCTTGGCTACAAGCAGCCACTTGGTATCGAGTCACTTCCCCTGGTAGAGAAACTTTTTGCTGATCTAGTACATACCACAGAAAGCTTGAAGAATGCCAAGTTAGAGATAGGTCAACAGACTACCGAGACCAAGGATCTAGATTCAGCTATAGAGCCATACAAGAGTGACAATGCTAAACTAGTGAAAGAAAACAATGACCTACATAAACAGCTGATCAAGCAGAAAGAGGAATCAGATGCCCTTGTTAGAGGTATGTTTTGGTGCATGTTTATCCTTTACTACATAGATATGACTTTTGTCACATGGGTGAACAGAATAGATGCAGGTCAGCTGGTGCATCCATATCATCTGATCAGGATCTACACTTTTAGATGAATAAGGTTATTTCTAAATAAGAAGCAAATTCTGAAGAACCTCAGGGGTTTTTTAAGGAAGAGGGGAAGACGCTGGACGCTGGTCAAAAGGGGAAAATAGCGTGAAAAAAACAAAATTGGGGAAAATCTAGTTAATTATACACTCTTGCTTGTATTAGCTAGAGTGAATGTTTATACTCAGGTTTTTGCTTCTGTTATTCTTTTTTTTAATTTTGCTTTCATTACCAAACAGTCTATTTAGCTTACAGAGGCATGTCTCTTTGTTATCTGTTTTTAAACAGTACAAGAATAAGTTGATTTATACTTGCTCACTTTCTGAGCCTGCTTAAAATTTATCCATAATGTGTGTGCTTACTCGGTTCCGTTAGTACCTAATTTCTATCAAATATTCGTGAAATTTGTGCAGATTTTAGCTGAAATAGATTAAACATAACTATAAATTAAGCTTCTGTTTACGTTTTGATAAAAAAATATCACTTTACAAGGGGGAAATAGATTTTTGTTCGGGAAAAAATTTTCTGTGGGGAATTTTTTTTCTAGGGGAAGACGCTGACTACCAGCGTCAGTTTGTTAAGGAAAAAAACCCCTGAACCTTATCAGACAGAGTTACTGCTGGCTGATCTGGATTTTGAGTGTAAACCCATGTTATGAGAATCATATCCGTCAAGTAAAGAGTTAAAAAAAATTGGTCCTTATTAAACAGAGGAAATGATGCATTAGGAATCACATGTATTGCCATCTGTCATGAAAACTCAACATTTTCTATAATGTTGCTAGTTCTTAATATTTACTTTAAAATGCTGATAAACAACAAGAAACAGATCAGCTGGCACATCTTTGCTGTCTGATTTAAAACTACATTGTTTGCTTTTTGATTCATAGGGTTTTTTTCTGACCAAGAAGCAACAAGTATACATGTAGATCCCTATCAAGTGGCAAAGATGCGCCAGCTGATCTTGATCTGCAAAGGTCACACATGAGATAAAACCCATATATTATACCTCATTTGCATAAGCCCTTCTGTATTTAATATGACGTCATCCAGTCCATAAATCGCATATTGACCGGCTATCCGGTCCATAATTCTTATATTGACCGTTTTTGATTACTTCAGAATCTAATATAAGAATAATTATCTTATAAAGTGCGGGTCTGTTCCCTAGTAATATTTAATTTGATTAACAAAAATGGAATAGTAAAAGGCGTGCTTTATATGCCTGATGGCTTGTAAATAATAAAAAATCTGTATGGGATTTTTTACGCACTGAACAAATCAAATTATTATTTAAAAGCAAATTATAGTAAAAATGACAGCAACAAAAGATATGAAAGAATTTAGATTCGGTATAATATAACAAATAAAACATGGCATTGAGGGCAATATGCAAGTTTACGGACTGGTTGGTCAGACCTCGGAAGGTATATGGCCCGAAGCTGCGCTTCGGGCCATATACCTTCCTCAGTCTGACCAACCAGTCCGTAAACTTGCATATTGCCCTCAATGCTATGTTTTATTTGTTAAATATGGAGTAGTTAACTTAAATAGTAAATAACAATAAGCAAACAAAATTTCTAAACAATACATAAACTGCTTTTAATATTTAGAGTTAAAGGCATCGCTGAGAAAGCTAGAACATGAGAATGCTGATCTTAAGTTCCTCAACAATCAGTATGTGCACAAGGTACGAGGTCTCGAGAAAGAGTCCAAGGAAAAGTCTGACAGAATACTCACTTTACAGGAGAAGAACTTCCACGCTGTTGTTTCGACACCAGGTAACTGTCTTAAAATAGTATTGAATTTTAAATTATTTTGAACGTCTGTCATGCAAGGGCATGGATTGCATTTGACCAGGGAGATGACCCTTTGACTTGGAGTTTCCAAAATCCCCATTTTTGACTCCTATGAAGTATGATGTTATTGGAGTACTTAGCAGTATGTTATTTGTGCTTGATCTCCTATCATTAAAAAATTTTACTAAGGGATGCATTTAAAGCGGCATTACTTCAATTTAACCCGCTCTTGTATGAAATATTACATGTATTTGGAACTATTGGCACAAATTTGCAGCATTAGTTCGGGCTGATAAAATTTTAATTTACTAAAATAAATTTGGTCCGCGCGACTAAAAGTGAAAGTAGGATTTCCGAAACGTCACAGAAACCGAGATGGTGCATGTAGTGGTCTCTTCCTCGGTGCTAAATATAGCTCCATTATATTAAGCTTCTTAAAAGTTTGTTAACTATAATTAACTATAACAATATCATTGAAAATCTCGTCTATAAGAAAGAATTTGATCGGACCTTTTGTGTTCTGTTAGAAAGTTTATAAATTGTAGTCTATATGGACAAATATGATTTTTCAATAGTATATTCTTACTTAAGTTTAGGGCTGGGGCTTTTAGCACATGTTATGGTATTGTGTCCAAGTGCGATACTTGAAAATAACACCTGTGTGAAATTAGGTAATTCCACTGTAAAAATGGCTTCATGTACTCTAAAGGTTTTGACTTCATTATGCGTGTAAGATTTAGGAATAAGCGTAATGTACCTGTGCATACCTTATACATCTTAGATATTGCCTGGGCGAACAGTGTAGTTCCAGATCTATGCAGTCTGATCAAGATCGACACTGTTGGCTTTTTGATTCATTTCTCACCAAGATGCAAGTATTGTGTTTTTGGACCTACAGTTAGCCATGTGACATTTGCCCACCAGTATTCTGCCTAAGACCATAAAACAAAAATAAAAGTGAAAATAAGGATGTGCCACCTGATCTGGGTCTAAACTTGCTGCACATACAATAAAAAGGCATATCCCATAGAGTAAAAAGTTACTAGATTCCTATAAAACACCACAGTGAATAATAAATTAATCTTACTACATTCTTTAGCAGTAACCTTTTTTCCCCAAACAACTTCAAACTGACAGTTCTACAATTCTAGCCTTTATGTGCCGCTTGTTTTATTTTTATCTTGAATTTTAGGAGGAAAGAAGAAAACCATTCCATTCCGTAGACAGCGCATGGAAATTGACTGTCCGGTACCACCGGCAGATGATTACCGGAAATCTAAACCAAGCCTAGCCGATGATCCCTATGTAGCAGATCTACTGCAGGTTGCAGACAGCAGAATTGCTGAGTTAGAGAAGCAGGTGATGGAACTTAGTGACAGAGACGAGATTGCTGACAGAAAGATGGCAAGCTTCAGACAACAGGTGAATAGTAGTTGTCCTGTGATCTTTCAGTGTAAAAGGTGGTTAATGTAATAGTGAAAACTTGTTTGTTTTAAGTCCAGAATCACCCTTGATTTTGGGCTAAGAACAAAAAAATAGCAGCTGTTTCACTAAAATAGCCAGGTCATATGGTCAGTATTGCCGGAACAATCCCCACCCCTCACCCCCTCTCATATTACGGTAGTTGATCCTTTTCCATCATCATTTGTCTCAATAAGAGATGGGTGGCTGGAATTTGTCCAGGAAGTATTGAACATTTGACCTGTCAATTTGAATTGAAAAGCTGGCGCACCCTGTTTACTTGTATCTATAATATACAAATAGTCAAATTATGTTCTTTAGTATTGTGGTGAAAGAAAAAATTAATATTTTTTTAAGGCTTTTAAAACTATGAACATAAAAAATTACATTGTCAGAATAGAATGTTATTGTCAAAATTTAGGCCTTTCTGGGTCTGGCCCTCATAAATTTGGGCTATTTTAACCCATCACACTTAAAACTGCCAGAATAGGTGGTAAGTTTTTATGTCATCTTGCAAATGGTAAGTCCAGGCATCACCAAATGCAAATTATATTTCCAGTAACATTCAGAATAAGTAATAGCTGTCCTAATAATCGAGTACTGCCAACCGAGGGAAAATACAAAGCATAAAGCAAGGCTCTTCATTACTCCATATAGACATATTTTAACATGAGTGACCAGTGTAGATCCAGATCAGCTGGCACATTCATGCCATCTGACCTGGATCTGCACTGGTTGCATTTTCATCAGAAATATCCTATTGAATCTCAAAGCAATCTGTTTAGATTCTGATCAGACAGCACGAATGTTGGCTGAAGTAGCATGACAGACACGGGGTGGATGGCCATTTAATGCACCTTCTAATTTATTCTTTACCTGCTTAGTTAATATTATGGACAAATACTTTATATTTATTTCTGTTTGGATGATTTAATTATTGTTCATAATGGGTTTTTCTAAATTTCGTAATTCAGTGACCATGAGTTCAAAGCACAGTTTACATGGCCTTTGCAACAATGCAGTTTGAACAGTCTGCACTGTTAAGTCACTGAATTAAGAAATTTAGAAAAATACAGTACGCTGTTGCTTAATTCTGAATGCTGGAACTTGGAAATGTTTATTGTGGTATTTGTTTGTAAATGCTATTGTTTTCAAGTGTTTCATTCTTATACCACTGTTGTGAGCTTTGTGTACACCAGGCTCTATGGGGCAAATGAATGGAAAATATAATAGTAAATAAACTGCTTTTTAATCAGGATATTTCAACTGGTAAGTACATTTCAATCTATATAAAATCATGTTAGAAATTTGACGAAATCATGAATAACCTTAAAAATCACAGGTCTGTTATAAATGGATGTATCTGCTACAGTTTTTCATGCCATGAAATAACAATTCATCTCCTTTATTCTTTATAATATCTCTTTGAAATCAGAAATGATTGAAAGAAAATTGTTTTATAGTACTGGTAGTCATGGGAGTTAAACTGTATTTTATAGTACTTAGTCAAAGGGAAGTAACTGTGTTTTATAGTACCATTAGTAAAAGAGAAGTAACTGTGTTAAATTTATAGTACAGATAATCAAAGGGAAGTAACTGTGTTTTATAGTACAGGTAATCAAAGGGAAGTAACTGTGTTTTATAGTACAGCTAGTAAAAGGGAAGTAATTGTGTTACATAGAACTGGTAGTAAAAGGGAAAAAACTGTGTTTTAAAGTACTTGTAGTCAAAGGGTAGTAACTTATTCTTTAACCTATTAGGTTAGGTTGTAGGTTAGCAACAATAAGTTGATGTAACATGCTGAAATTAATGTCTGTGACAGAAGCCTAGAACTAATCACTCAATGGAAAATACTACAGTTTCTGGAATACTCTTAATGTTGGTCCTTCACGCATCATAATCTGTAGCTAATTGATGGGTCATAAAATAGAGATTATCAGATCACTTGGGGCTAATTTATTGCACATGGATTAGACAGGGAATGAAGGTCTTTGATTTTATAAGAGTGAATAGTCAATAAGGTATGCTATGTTGAATGTACACAATATGAAACATGAAAATTTTTATCTTTTAAGGTTGAACACTGTTCAAGGTTATTATATTAATTCTGACAGAGAATAAAAATGGCAGTGTATTTTCTTCATGTTTTAAATCGTTACAATAATAAAATATTAAATTCTGTAATGCCGCATGATAACATCAATTAAAATCATCACACTGTAAGTAAGTAAGTATATTTTATTATAGTGATATTGTGTATAATATTTACAAATTATGATAATAACAAATAGTTTTAAATTGGGTTTATAAGTCCCTTCAGTTGATTTAACATTAAACAGAATGCATATGGTGATAACTGTAGGGCATTTTAAATAAGTATGTATAATAATTGATATTTTAAGTCGCACAATATGAAACAAAAATATATACAAATGATATGTCTGAAAGAGAGTTGAAAAGAAATAAGTACATATTACTAAAAGTTATTTATAATTTTAAGCAAGATATTTTTAAAAGTGCAGATAATTAATTGTAATTGTAATGTGGTGAGTGAAAAAAAGGAATATTTCACTGGTTAACCAATATCTCATGGAATATGGCTATTATCCATAGGCAGACAGTGTAGATCCCGCTCAGCTGGAACAACTTTGCTGTTTGATCATGATCTACACTGATAGCTTTTTAAAAAATCACTAATCATTATGTTATTTTGGACCAAGAAGCAAACAGTGTAGATCCTCATCTGAAGCACAAAATGTGCCATTTGACCTGGATCTACACTGTTAGCTTATGCTTTAAAACACATATAAACAATGTAAAGGGTTAACAGGAAGAATATAGATTTTGGAAGACCAAGGAAATCTTAGTACATGTAGCCTTAACCCTTTCCTCCATATACACACCTTTATGGCATGAGCGAACAGTGTAGATCCAGATCAGCCGGCACATCCGTGCCATCTGATCAGGATCTGCACTGTTTGTTATTTGATTAATTAGGTTATTTCTGACCAAAATGCGACAAGTGCAAATACTGATCAGACGGCACAGATGTGCTGGCTGATCTGGATCTACACTAGTCACACATGCGTAAAAATGTGTATATATGGAGGAAAGGGTTAACAGGCTGACCAGCTTCATGGGATAATGTAAATATTTTACTCTATTTTCATTGTAAAACAAGTATGAGAGTGTCGGCAAAAAAATCGCAGTGTTGAGCTACATGAGTCCTTTTTAGATTGATTTGGTTTAGTTTTTAGACCCAGAAGCGAATAGGGTAGAAGCAGATCATACTGAGCAGATGTGTGCAGGCCTATCTGATTCAACACTGGTTGATCATGTGCGTTTTTCCTTAAATAACTGATATAATTACTACCAGACATATTATGCAAAATGGTGGTGACTGTTAAAAAATATTCACTGTGTTGATGTGATCAGGGCTTTTTTTCACTGCCTAGGGAAGGGGCCAATGCCCTATAATTTTGGGGGAAAATGTGTGATTTTTAGCTCACCTGAGCACGAAGTGCTCATGGTGAGCTTTTGTGATCGCCTGATGTCCGTCGTCCGTCATCTGTGCGTGCGTGCGTCGTCAACTTTTTCTTCAAACGACTTCTTCTCCTGAACTCCTGGGCCAATCTTGCTGAAACTTGACAGGAATGTTACTTGCATGAAGCTTTACCAAAATTGTTCAAATGGTTCCAGTCCATTGCCTATCTAGGTCACAGAGGTTAAAAAAAGATTTTGAACATGAAATTTTTAAAAATCTTCTTCTCTGAAACCGTAAGGCCTAGAACTTTGATATTTGCTGTGTTGCATCACCTAGTGGTCCTCTACCAAGATTGTTCAAATTATAGCCCTGGGGTCAAAATTGGCTCCGCCCCAGGGGTCACTTGATTTTACATAGACTAATATAGGAAAAACTATAAAAATCTTCTTGTCTGAAACCACAAGGCCTAGAGCTTAGATATTTGGCATTTAGCATCCTCTAGTGGAACTCTACAAAGATTGTTCAAATTATTTCCCTGGGGTCAAAATTGGCCCCGCCCCAGGGGTCACTTCATTTTGCATAGACTTATATAGGAAAAACTTTAAAAATCTTCTTGTCTGAAACCACAAGGCCTAGAGCTTAGATATTTGGCATTTAGCACCCTCTAGTGGAGCTCTACAAAGATTGTTCAAATTATTTCCCTGGGGTCAAAATTGGCCCCGTTCCAGGGGTCACTTCATTTTACATAGACTTATATAGGAAAAACTTTAAAAAGTTTCTTGTCTGAAACCACAAGGCCTAGAGCTTAGATATTTGGCATTTAGCATCCTCTAGTGGAACTCTACAAAGATTGTTCAAATTATTTCCCTGGGGTCAAAATTGGCCCCGCCCCAGGGGTCACTTCATTTTGCATGGACTTATATTGGAAAAACTTAAAAAATCTTCTTGTCTGAAACCACAAGGCCTAGAGCTTAGGTATTTGGCATTTAGCATCCTCTAGTGGAACTCTACACAGTTTGTTCAAATTATTTCCCTGGGGTCAAAATTGGACCCGCCCTAGTGGTCACTTCATTTTGCATAGACTTATATAGGAAAAACTTTAAAAATCTTCTTGTCTGAAACCACAAGGCCTAGAGCTTAGATATTTGGCATTTAGCACCCTCTAGTGGAATTCTACAAAGATTTTTCAAATTATTTCCCTGGGGTCAAAATTGGCCCGCCCCAGGGGTCACTTCATTTTACATAGACTTATATAGGAAAAACTTTAAAAATCTTCTTGTCTGAAACCCCAAGGCCTAGAGCTTAGATATTTGGCATTTAGCATCCTCTAGTAGAACTCTACAAAGATTGTTTAAATTATTTCACAGGGGTCAAAATTGGCCCCGCCCCAGGGGTCACTTCATTTTATATAGACTTGTATAGGAAAAACTTTAAAAATCTTCTTGTCTGAAACCACAAGCTGAGAGTACTTTTGTACTCAGGTGAGCGATATAGGGCCATCATGGCCCTCTTGTTTCTCTAATGGGGAATGAAAAAACCTGATGTAAAGTTACTTTTTGGGGAAAACTGCATGATTTTAAAGAAATTTTCTGAGGGGAAGGCGCCCAAAAACGGCCCCTGCTATAGAAGGAAAAAAGGCCTGGTGATGTTTTCATTTTTCTTTTAAGCTATATTCTGCAAACAGACATTTAAAACCAGCACTTTTTTAATAAGTAAAAGATTGTTTTTTTAAAGAAATTATGATTTTAAACTATATTCTGCAAACAACACTATTTGATTAAAACCAAACACTTGATTTTTACTAAGACAAAGTTGTCGTTTTCTTTTAATAATAATTATGATTTCAATATTATTATAATTATTTATGTATTACATTCTCTTTTTTAATAATCACGATAATAATAATAATAATAATGATAATAATAATAAAATAATAATAATTATAATAATGATAATAATTTCAGACAGTTTTATGTTTAGACCCTTATAAAGTATAATTTACGTTTAATCAAAATTACAGTCAAACCTGTCTTCAGAGACCACTCAGGAGAAATCTAAAGTGGTCTTTGAAAGCAGTGGGTCTTTGGTTGAATTTAAATATGTTATATGAGTCAGTTGGTAAAAAATATGTTTACAGGTGGTCTTAAGCACTGGTTTGACTGTGTTTTACTACTCAACACTTCAATAACTTAATATTTTTCCAAAAAAAAATAAATTGCTTGAAACTGACATTTCTGGTCATTGTATACAGGTGGTTTTAAGCTCAGGTTGGACTGTATTTTAATACTAAGCTCTTCAACAACTTCATATTTGCCAAAAGATCTTAAATTTCTTGAAACTTCCAATGTGTGATTCACTTTTTGAATAACTGCATTATAAAAACAAGATCAATTTAAATCATCAAATAAATTTAGCAAAATTGCAGAATTTACTTTTAAAATTTCCCCTTTTGAACAAAAAGCTAAAGTTTATAGGTGTTTTGTTTATCACACTTCAGATTTCAAAACTAATATTTCAACTAAATGGCATATTCCCTAATAAAGATTACAGCTTAATAGGTACCTGTGTTAGTTCAAACAGTGTTATAAACTTTAACTGATAAATCTATCAGCTCTAATCAAATCCTGTATTGAACCTCAAATAAAATCCCGGGGACTTAAGGACAAGTTCGAACACGGTTATGAGCACTTGATATTGGTCTAGTAAGATTATTGACTTTATAATTAAACTCTATACGTCACCGACTGAAAAGGTTTACAAGATCTGGGCTGGTCCTGTAGTGGAAGTTAGTTTGTGAAAAGATCGGGGAAGGATTTTAACACTTTCTGGTGAGTCTTTTTTTTATTGCTTTAAGTTCATATTTATGCATGTTTTGCAAGATGTAAACTTTTGTCAGCATGGGACGTCCATATTGTTTACTATGATTACCATGGATACAACTCTGAACTTACTATCAATTTCAATCATTGAGAAATTGTGAAAAGGTTTAAGTTTGCATATCTATGAGTTTCAAAACAATTTAACACCTTACAAGTGTAAAACAATGAAAAATTTTAATTTAAGTAGCTTTAAACCGAAATTGCTTAAACAGCAAAGTTTGCCCTTGATTGTAAAGAAATGTTAACAAAACTTTCTTGTTAAAGTTTTTTTTTTCATTTTAATTTACACAAATTTTGCGACAAGATAAATTAACTGAATGCCATTGTGTTGAGTATTTAGAGCATGTTTGTGCATATCCATTAGGAAAATATTTCCTTCTAGAAACCTTTAATCTTTATTTGATCAGTAAATAATTTAACGTTATGCCCTTATCGGTTGTAAAGTTGGTCGATCTATTGAATTCTTTTAATATGTTTTTATTATTTTGATGGCAAATTATTCTTTACGTTTTAAGTGCTAAACCTGGGGTTACAAAATACCCCTAATTTAAGGAAATAACAAATCACACTTAAACTAACATCATAGGGGTCAAAAGAAGGCATTTTGGAAATTTCAAGTCAATGGGTCATCACCCAGTTTAAATGAAACCCATGTAAGCACAACCTTTTTTCACATTTATGACCAGTGTAGACCCAGATCAGCCTACATATCAACATATTTTGATCAGGATCTATACTGCTTGCCATTTAGTTCATAAATTCAGTTAATAAATTTAAGTATTTAATAAGTGCACATTTGCTAAACCCTTTACTCGATAATTATATAGCCTTTATTGTGTGGGTGAACAATTTAGATCCAGATCAGCTGGTACATGATGGTGATCATTGACATGTTTGCTTTTAGATTCATAAGGTTTTTGACCAAGATATGACTGACTGGTGTAGATCCAGATTGGATGGCACAGATGTGCATGCTGATCTGGATCTACATAAGTGACACATGCGATAAAATCTGTAAAGGGTAATGGTGGGATAATTTTGTTATCATAGTAATTAAAATAATGATGAACCGTCTGTATTTATTTTAAAGGAAGTAAAATTTGTGTTCTGTTCTGACATGCCAAATTTTAGCTGTTGTAATGTATATCATGATTCTTGCCAAGAATTTTCAGTGAAGTGTTAGTTTGATTGACGGTTTGTCATGGGTTTGTCACAGGTTTGTCACCCTGTCTGTGACAATCAATGTTGAGTTGATTAATCAAGCCTGCTAAGAACAAGTTCCCACCTGATTTGACCCTTAACCCTTACTACATGATGACTTATTAATGAAGTTTAATTGTTTGATTACTGGTGTTTTTTTATGACCTGTCAGTTACAATTTCCTGACAGCTTATCAATAATCTGTGAAAACTTTATTGGCATTGCTATTTTCTAGTATGGTAAAAAAAAACATGATTATGACCACCACGAAATTAGGACCATCTTGATAATGAGGCCACCATTTCAATTTTTGTAACAGTTTCGCACAATTTTCCACCCCAAATTTTAGTTCAATTCACTATTAAGACAGTTTTTGTCCAGTCCAAGAGATGGTCTGAATAGAAGGTTTCACTGTATATGAAACAGATCTTTATTACCCTAACTGTTTTACTGTATATGAAAAGGACATCTGTGCCATCTGATCAGTATCCACACTGTTGGACATTGGATTAACTAGGCTATTTCTGACCAATAAGCAAACAATATAGATCCAAAAAGGAAACCATGTAGATCCAGATCAGATGGCACATATATACCGGCTGATCTGGATCTACACTGGTCTCACATGCGATAAAACCCACATAATTATATGAGGAAAATGGTTAACTGCTGACTTGTCATTAGTTATTATCTTTTATTAAGGCCAAATGTTGAACAAATGCCAACTAGTTCAGATATAATATTATAGTAATTTGATTAGGTTAAAATGCCTTTAATGGCTTAATGTTCAAAAGAATCTTTGCCGTGATTTAACTTTTAAATTGATTTTAATTCATGTTTTTCTACAAATTTCACTTTCCGAATGAATTATATGTATGAAAGGTGTTCGATTGCCTGTAATATAACCTTTTGAAAAATTACGAGTATGTGCGAGTTTTTCTTGAAATTCCTTAAACATAGGATTTGGTGTGCAAATAATTTTACTTGAATCTTAGTACTTCCACTTCGTGGTGTAATGTTTCATAATAGGAGTATTGTGCAATTGTTTGTACAGGAGGAGATGACTTGTCCTTGTGAATTTAAGGCACCATTACACAAAGTCATTTGTACTTAAATTGCAGTTATAACAATAATAAAATTGTAAATGAAAACCTTGATGTATATTTGAATAAGTAAACAACTAGTTTGTGGTATAAATGAAATCATATTGAAATCCGGCCCTTTCAGATTTCGTAAATCAAGCAATAATTGAATACATGTTTCCATTTTAAAAGAGGGCAAAGTTAACCCGCTTTGTTAAACATGCACTTTCCTGCAGCATATGAACCAATCGTTCAGTAGATGTGTTGATAAATGCCTGAAGCACAGGGCTTTGAGGCAGGTTGATATTATTATCACATCTGAATTTCGCCTGAAAATTTTCCTTTTAAAGGAACTGATTTTTTTAGAATTAGCAGAAAGTCTTTAAATGATTGTAATTCAATACAAAATGGCTTGGTGTGTTCTTCTTATTTCCAGAAGTAATATGAGCTGCCTGCAATCTAGTATGTAGATAGAGTACTAATGCAGTCTAGAACAAAAGCCAGAGTTTATAATATTGAGATATCAAATTACTATATAGCTATTGGAACAGTGGGTACATATTTTCAGATTTATAATAACGGTTAATTGATTAAACCTTTTGCACTGTTAAGTATTTGTATAAATGCGTTAGCATCTATAGAAATCTAAACAAACGATTACAGATAGATTTTTACTCTGGTATGGCAGTGATTTGAAGGTTTTTTAATCTCATCAACTCATGATAGAACCAATGATAAAGTTGGACAATATCTAGCTTGTTTATCCTTTCATTTCCATAAGCGCTCCACTTTATCTAAAATATTTCAGTTTAAGTATACTTAGAGACTCGATTTCATTCAAATGTAAATTATGTTGATTTAGTATATAAAACTGTGAATAAACTTCTGACATGCCCAGCCATGCACATTTGGGAATTGCAAGGACTGAACATTCTTATCTGCTAGTATTTGCCCAATTATCAAGAATTTATCGGGAAAGATATAAATAGAGAAATTAAGAATATAATACAGGGTCTACAAGTTCAAACAAAAATCCTAAAGTAAATTGTTCTAGGTATCCATAAGGGTTTTTAAGAATTTTTAGAGGTAAATCATTGTTTATATATTTGTACTTTACTCTTTCCTCCATATAATGTGCCTTTTGGTCGTAGGCAAACTGTACATCCACATCAGCCAGCATATCTGTGCCATCTGATCAGGATCTGCACTGTTCACTTTTTTATTTATTAGGTTATTTGCCTATCTTTCACTTGTAAAATAAAACTTTCTTTTTTATTTTATGCTTACATTGCATGAAATGGCGCCAAAACGTTTGTTTATGATGTGACGTCATGACGTCATATACACATATTTGAGCCAGTTTTCCAAACGTTCTCATTCAGAATGTTATGTGCATCAGGATACCAACGTGAAAAAACAGTGAAAATAAATATGGTATTCCACTGTTTTAAAACAGTGAAATACCACTTTCATTTCACTGGAAAAATACAATAAAATAGGTTATTTTTGACCAGGAAGCAACAAGTGTTGATCCAGATCAGTTGGCATGGACGGCATCACTATAACGGTATAAATCGAGTGTAGGGTTAAGAAGTAAGAAAATAATGAGTTTGACATGTTTGAAGAAAAGCTTACTACATGTAAATCTCAACAGAAAGCTGCAGTTGTTGTCGTTGATGGCGGTCTTGAAATTTTTAGGCGTTGTATTGTTTCAGGTTGAAGGGCGTGATGAGGAGATAGAGCGACTGAACAGGATGTTGGACGGCGGACGACCCTCAGATGTTGTGGCCCTTGAGGCCCGCAACAGGGCCAATGAGAGAATGATCTCACATCTTAATATACAGGTAAATATTTGATCACATGGGGTTTATGTAGACTGGCTCCCGTCCCTATGTTCTGTTATATGTTCCCCTTTCATCCAAAAATTATGCCAAGAAAATAAACTCTGACAGGCACTTCGTTTTTCTTTTTTTGCCTTCCCTTTTAGCTTCCAGAACATAAGTTTGACAGAAATCAAAACAAGAGACTAAGAACTGAAATAAAACAAAATATATGTAAAAAGTATTAAAAGTAATTAAAATAGAACTGTCTTGGCCAGGTGCCAGGCTACGGTTTTTGCAGCAAATGTTCAAGATTATGCCTCAGAGAAAGGTCCAAATTAGTTTTAAGATGAAACAGGGATTTTGGTAGCTTTTGAAAACCAGGGGTCATTTTCAAGGGGTTATAAACAGATTATCGTGCATCATGTTGAATTCAGAAAATTTTACAACTTATAAAAACTGTTTTTACATCATTTATTTTATTTTTTAGACTCAAATACTAGTAGTTATTTCATTTTTGAAATGCAAAAGACAGTATTTATCATTTTCTTGAAAACAAAATCCCTCTTCTTGCATACCAGATCAGGTCATCCGGTGTTTTCACCCGTATAGGTTTCAGTTCTACACCGCCATGTAGAATGAGTCATGTGAGTGATGTCACGTCTTCAAGTATCTGACGTAATATATTCAAGTTAGTGACATTATTTATAAAATAAGGTATGTGTTAATGTCAATATTTCAGCATTAGGAAAATAAATTAGTTTGTTACACACACACACATATGTTATAAATAATAAAGGTATGCAAGAAAAAGAATCTTGCATGAGACATTCAGTAAAAGATAGACAAATCTTTCACCTCGGGTGAACTGTTTTGGTGGGAACTCTGCAGAGCCTCGTTCCCGCAAAACAGTTAACTCTCAGTGACAGATTTTTCCATCTTCACCTCAAACTCATGCATAATACTTTTATTTCTCTATATTCTCCTGCATCAAAATGACCCTAAGCTAAGAATTAGGTTGGGTCAAAAGTGAAAAAATTCAAATTTGCTTGCATCAAAATGTAGGAATCTGCATCTATTGAAATTCCTGATAGAAGGTTATTGTTATTGTATGGTGTCAAACTGGGAAAAAAGTCAACAGTAGACTTACGTCAGAATACATAGTATACTGGGTTTTCCAGATAATTTTGCAAGTACAAATAGGATTGTATTGTAAGGATTTTATGTTTGATAGGTTTGTGTCAAAATCAGGTTGATAACTGTAGAAAATCAAAGGTTAATTACAGAAATAAAAAAACATACTTAAACCCCTAGGACGTGGCAACTGGGAAACCCAAGAATATGATTTCAATAATTTGAGAAGAGATCATCATTAAAAATAATCATACCAAATTTGATGACTATCAGATGAAAAATATTGCATTCACAAATTTGTTGCTTTAATCTTAAATAGAAACCAAGTTTTTGACCCAAGATGACCCAGTTTCGAAAGGGACCGAGACACCATCATGACACACCTTCTTTCTAAGTTTGATGACTATATGTTAACTAGATGGGTGTTAAGTTGAACACTTGTGTCGCCCTCTGGTCCTATGTCGGAATAAATATGCAAGTACAAAAAGGGTCATAACTCCATCATATGTGACCTTGACCTAAAGAATTTGGCATGTTAACAAGCCTGTTGTCATAAGCAATATAATTTGAAAGTTTCATGAAGAAATATTGAGAAATGGCAAAGTTATAGCCAATGTTAAATTTTCGTGTCAAAATCCAACTTACAGAAAGGGGCACAACTGCTTCAAATGTGACCTTGACCAAAGAATTAGTCATCATCGCCTGTGTGTTTTCATAAGCAAAAACATTTGACAGTTTTATGAAGAAATACCGGGTATTAAGAAATAGCAAAGTTATAGCCAATGTTAAGTTTTCTCGACAGACCGACGGACGGACAAAGCGATCACTATGTATCACCTTTTCTTCAAAAGGGCGAGGCAAAAACTGAGGCCTTATAGCGTTAACAAACAAAAGTTGATGACAGACATGCTGGTCCACATCTGATCGCAATAGCTCACTCTGAGCTTTTGGCTCAGGTGAGCTATAAATACAGCAAAATTAGTTTTAAAGATTAATCTTTATTATTTAAACTTAGAAGCAAAATTACAAGCAAGAAATTAATGCTAATCAGTAATCTTCCTGTTCCAGTGGTCACCGACACTTTACAAGCAAAGAGAGCACATAATAGCATAGATCAAATTTGAACAGTGTAGAATCAGATCACATAGAATGATTGCCCAAGATCATAAAACTAAGTTTTGAGATCAGTCTCAAATCTCAAGGATCTGATTGGCTGAAATGGCGACTGGTCGCCATTTCAGCCAATCAGATGCTTGAGATTTGAGACTGATCTCAAAACTTAGTTTTATGATCTTGGGCCGATATATTTTATGATGGCTGATCAGTATCTTGATGCATAACAATCACAAATCAAGTGTATCAAAAGATAAGGTTTCAACTGACAGGTTTATTTATTGACAAGTTGAAACAAAGTATCACTGTTCAAATGTGGTAAACTAAGAATCCCTGTCCAAAAGTGGTAAACAAAGTATCACTGTCCAAATGTGGTAAACAAAGTATCACTGTCCAATTGAATCTGTAGCACTGAATTTAATGAAAAGTACTTGTACATAGACTTCACTCTTTTCATTGATCTAGAAAGCTTCTGGATGTCTTATATTTTATATGCACATCATAGATGGGTCGTATTATGAGAACATCCAAAGCTGGTGACAGGGCAGCCGAGCAGCATCCACCTTAATGTCCACTCTCTAACTCAAACAGTTGTTGTCTGATCTTCATGAAACTTGGGGAAAATGTTTGTGTGCTAATTATCTTGGCCAAATTTGATAACCAGCCAAATCACTTCAGTCACTTTGGAGTTACTGCACTTTATTTATACAAATATGGCAAATTAGCCTTGTCCGCTCTCTATCTCAAACAGTTGTTGTCCGTATTTTGTGGCAATTAGTCACACTTGTATATAAAATAATATTCCAGCCCTAGTGTTTTTGATCTGGAATCATCCCTTGCTGCAACCAGGTCCCAAGGTTATAAAACTGAGATTGGAAACCAGTCTCAAATCTCAAGCATCCGATTGGCTGAAATGGCGACCAGTCGCCATTTCAGCCAATCAGATGCTTGAGATTTGAGACTGGTTTCCAATCTCAGTTTTATAACCTTGGGCATAGTCTTCACCACCCAAACCAGCATGCAACAGTGTCATCATATCTGAAAATTTAATGAAACAAAATTGTTACATAATTGTTTTCACTTAGTGGGAAAACATTCAATACTCAGTAATCATCATTTTCATAATAAAAGGTATCTGAGTATTTGTTAGCAAATTAACACTTTATATATACACATTTAATGCAACTAGTGTAGATCCCAGTTAGCTGGCACATTTGTGCCATCTGATCAGGATCTAGGCTGGTTGCTCATTAGTCAGAAAAACCTATTCTAACTAAATCTAAAAGCAAACAGTGTAGGTCCTGATCACATGGCATGGATGTACTAGCTGATCTGGATCTACACTATTCTCACAATAGTCATGTGATTAAAGGCATAAATATGGAGTAAAGAGTTAAAAGCATAATTCATACAAATCAACAAGAAGAACATTTACAAAGCAAGTGTAAAAAACTGGAATTCAGTTGGGCAAAAGGGACCAGAATCATTTGTCTGACACTTGAAGTCAGTTGTCTTTGATATTAAAATTATAACATTTTTATATAAAATGATAATTGTTGGTAACAATAACAAGCATAAATGTTTATGTTTTACTGAGTTTCTGAGATCATTTATTTTAAAACTTGAAATTGGGAAGTTTTTACACCAAAAATGGGGATAATACTTTTTCAACTGGAAATATAGCCCATTATCTATAAAACCATTTCAAAATTCACTAAAGATATAGAGGATATTTGTTTTTACCAGTGTAAGATAGAAATATATTTCACCGAGTGAGCTCTGGAATTGGTATTTTCACGAGTGGCGAAGCCACAAGTGAAAATACATAATTCCGGAGTTCACGAGTGAAATATATTTCTATCTTACACTAGTAAAAACAAATTTTCTTTTTATTTTATGCTTTTAGTTCAAACTTTGTGTGAATTAGACAGAAACATTGCATGAAATGGCGCCAAAAACGTTTGTCTTCAACGTGACGTCATGACGTCGTATGACCAAACTTGAGTCCGATTTCTAAACGTTGTCATTCGGAATGTTATATGCGTTTGGGTACCAACGTAAAAAAAAACAGTGAAAATAAAAATGATATTCCACTGTTTGAAAACACTGAAATACCACTTTTATTTCACTGGGAAAATTCTATAATTCACTGAAAAGCATAAAATTAAAAAGTAATAATACCTTTTAATAGCAGACAGGCATCATAGTTGTGACTTTTTTTTTGGCTTTGAACACGAAGCTGCACCACTCTTCAGAACTGTCTACATGACTTTATCTGAACAGCTTTCAAATGTGTGTGGCCGATCAGCTGGGTTAGGACAAAACCTTTAAAAACAAAAAAAAGAAATTCCCATAATCATAACTTGATATGCTGACAATGAATTTATTAAAAGGATTTGAGAATAAATGATGTACTTGGAAAGTATACATGTTTCATATTTTTATTTTAATAAATATTAATATGTCCGTGGTAAAGAATTTGGTTACAAAGAATTATATGCATGAATTCTGATTGGATGAGCAAGTTATTTTTAGCAGCAGAGTCTATCACGTCACATATTCTTGCAGCGGTTCGATCAAATTTTTAAATACTCGTCCAATCAGAATTCACGCATATAATTCCTTGTAACCAAACTCTTTACCGCGGACATATTTGTAAGTATGGCATCGGCAAATGAAAAAAATGGATGTTATGTTCTTAATTTTCTACCCAATGCTGGGCGGAATTCAACAGAGGAATAATTAAATTTTCGATCGATACCAGATTTGGTAAAGTTAGTGCAATATTTGTTGCGTTGCAGATTTTTTAAAAACTGTGTTTACATTTGGGCTCTACAACATGCAGGTTTTGTTATTCACCTTCAATGGCTTATACAGTTGGGACACAAATTTTCAGAGAACTTGGTATTGATAGTAAATTCGGTGTGGATAGACTGATAACGATCCTAATCTATCAAAACAAAACAGATAGGTTTATGTAGTGTAGACCCTGTATAGACCCTCATTTTTTGTTTTTGGGGGGGGGGGGGGGGTAGGGGGGCGAGGGCAGCCAGTTTATACACATTTTGGAGAAAACGGGGTCCGTCTTCCAAACACCTGTGGATCCAGCTACCAGACCTCTTGTCTTGTTTCATCACTGAACCTTGGCTGTAGCCCCCCCCCCCTCAATATCCTGTCATAAATGACAATTGATCTGAGAAAATAATGTTTCAAAGTTCCAGAATTGGATGTGTCAAGTTTCAGTTATTCTGTAACCTTATGTAAGTTTTTCATATCTTTTGCTGTTCTCGTAACTTAAGTTCAAAATGTTCGGCAAATATTTTTATAAAACCGAATGATTCATTCATCCCGTACTCTTACAATTAGCATAATCCAAACATGTTGTCGCATTTGTAGCAGTTGCAGTATGCAGCCACTACTTTCCAGACCTCAAATATTCGCTGAGACTTTGTTAAAAGTCTTTGAAAGGGAAAATAGTTAGTTCGTCGCATTTTTGTTTACATGACCGAAAAGTAGTATTTGTCAAAGGGAGGTTAATCGTGATGTCGCAAAAGACGTGCATTTAAGAAAAAAATGTTGTTTTTTTACACAAAAAAAGCAGATCGAGTAATTTGATTTATTGCATGATAGTTTTAGATATAATTGATCTTACTCGCGATGTTGAAATGACAAATTTAGAAATAAGTATTAATTTTACGACGTCCATAATCCGGACCCGAAATCGACGTCGCAGTCGACGTAATTACGTCATTGGAGCTCTGGTGATGGCGTTATTATTCATTATCCCTACATAGAAACCGAAACTAAAAATGTAGATCATTAGATGACATTACGATTTAAGTTTTTTTTTCATATTTCTTTTTTTTTTATAATTCATTATGCCGAAACCCAAATGTTTCAAAGCCTCCATCAAATTACACTATCCAAAATCAGGTTCTTTCTCTCGTCATAACCACGACCCAAGACCTTTGCAGTATTTGGTGAGTACTCGATCATCACAAAATCCTTGATGATAAAAGTAAGTGTAAACCACTCGAATGTATCTACCACCTGACAGATTTGATCACAGGCAAGCAGACAAGCCACCAGGGTTATCAGTGGGAAATATCGCAACATAATCAGGGCTTTTCATCCTTATAAAACAGATGCATGTATAAGGCCATTTCTCAATAAAAAAAATAGTATTTTTTCCCAACTGTGGAAGAGACTCTTCCCAAAACTGCTTGGTTCGATGTCAAAAAAGAAAAATGGACCAAAATCATCCGAGAAGAGTTTGAATATTGAATTCTGAAAAATAGAGCTTTAAAAAAAACCCCATATTTCAAGGCCTCTTCCCAATTTTCTGATGAAAACCCCTGATGTTTCATTGTCCTGGTCATGATAATACATGTAGTTAAGAGTACACATTTTCATGGATTTTTTGGCAGATAGATACACAAAATCAAACCCCGCAAAACACAGAACTATACATTAACTCTATTTTTGAAATTAAGAAATATATATAAAAAAAATACCCTTTATACTCCTTGAAATTCTTCCAATACTGAACTATATCTCATCTGGAGCATTGTCATTCATTGATTTATAGAATGCAAATTGTTATTTCACAAATCCAATAATAATATTTTAAATGACACTATAACACTTTTATACATTAATATAAACTTTAAAGTCACTGGGAGCATTTTAAATTGTACTAGACAATAATCAAGAGTAAAATTTTAGCAGAATGTATTGCCCCTTTGGCATTTTAATGGGGTAAATAAAAACTAGAATGTGTCTGCGGACATTGATGCCCTCACTGCTAAAACAACATTTCTAACCAAGCGCCATAACTATGGTAAGAATGGTCGCAGGAAAATATCTTTTCTTTATGATTATCTACACATCCTGCATGATCATTTGTGCAAGTTGAAAGAAATATGCCTGAAAGTTAATTAGGAGTTGATTCCACAAGATTGGGGGATGTACTGACTGACAGACAGATAAATGCAACTCTATATGCCTTCCACTTTGTGGGGGCATAAAATTTAAAAAATCAAAATGCAAATGCCATTTTACGTAGAACCATGAACTTCTTTTACGTAGAACCATGAACTTTGTAACAAAAATATAAATGCCATGTTTTGTTCTTCAGATTGACTTCTTACAACAGAAGACGAGAGAGATGGAAAGGAAGTACAGGGATGCGGTGGCTGATAAGGGCGAGGTTGAAACGGAACTTACCAAATATCGGAACAGATTAAATGACCTTGAACTTGAATACCAAAGTGTAGATAGACATGCTAAACGATTAGAAACTGATAAAACTATTGTGCTAAAGACTGCTGATCGTGAAATGGAAGAAGCCAAGGAAGAATTGGAAAAATCTCGCCACGAAATGGAAGATCTAGATCTGGAAATTGCACAGTTAAAAGCTGTAAGTTCTTGTTCTGGAGATCATGATGGGACTATATGATATGTACCGGTAACACTCGGGGCTTTGTCAGATAACAAGCTTAGTGCGAAAAGTATATCAACTGCCAGTGTTCTTTGCATGAGAGGCTGAAATTCGGCCCCATTCCTTACGACAAACATTTTTTTTTAATACAAGTTGTATGTAGAAATTCACAATTTAAGCAAGTTAATTTTTTAGTATGATTTACATGCACATGTTTCATTATCAGTATCACATACAAATATTTAAGTCTCATTTTATTGTATTTTGGATTGTGTTCTATCTGTAGACTAGTTGATCAACTAGTTATTTTTTATTCAGGAGAATGCAAGGCTACTTAAAGATTACACCGAGAGCAAGTCCATGCTGATGACAAAGACAGAAGATCTGATGAAGTTAGAGGAGCTACATGACAGAGTTGCTGAGGACAAGAAACGCCTCAGTCACCGCATCAACAAACTCATGGCCAATGGTAATGTCAAATTTCTTCAGTCAAAAGATTGATAGGCAAATTTTAGTTGGTCTTACCTATTTACTCCATATACAGTCACACATGCATTAAGCAGCCACTCGTGGGAGTGACAAAAATGGCTGCTTAGCACATGTGGCAGTTTATGACAGGTAAAAACAAAATGTCAGTTTAGGACATAATTATTCAAACTGGCTGTTTAAGACATTTTCTTGCTGAATGCTGGTTGCTGCTGAAGCAGGTTCAACTGTATACTTTTTTATTGCATGTTCAACCAGTGTAGATCCAGATCTGCTGGCACATTGTTGCAGTCTGGTCTGGATCTGCACTTACCACATTTTATTCAGAAATAACCTTATGAATCTTATCAGTGAACAGTGTAGATCCTGTTAAGATGGCACATCTTCAGTTCACTTTCAGATTCTTCAGGTTATGCCTGATCTAGAAATGATCAGTGTAGATCTAGATAAGATGGCATGGATGACACATGTCAAAAACATATATATGGAGTAGAGTTCATTAAGTCATTAAATAAATCTGTAAAACAATAGTATGTACACTCTTTGCCATGGTTCAAATATTTAAAAAGGTTAGTTCATTACATTAATTTAGTCACTGTATTTGTTATATATTGTGTTTCACAGAGAAAGAACTGGTGCTTGAAATAGAGAGGTTAAAGCGTAAGAATGGCCCAGCAGGAGCATCCAAGAAGGGTAAGATCCCCAGCAAATTGGATGCATTTGTACGCAGTGTAGAGGAGGAGCGGAACTACTACAGGGACCAAGCTGAGGCCTTCCAGAAAATGTTACGAGGGGAGATTCCGTCCAGGTCCCGTAGTCCACCTCGCTCGAGAACACCATCCCGCCCATCATCCAGGTCAGCCAGTCCAACACGGGAGCTCAATGCCTCGGCCAAGGCAGATAAAAAGGTACTGAGAACATAGTCTGCAGAAATTAGAATTAACATACAAATTTAGCCTATTACCCCAGTGGTTCCATTTGACCATGGAGATGACCCTTTGACCCTTGAAATTTCCAAAAAGTCTCATTTAGACCCCTATGATTTTAGTAGAAAGGTCATGTGTTCTATAAAAAAAAGAGGGTATTTTTGGCTAAAAATTGACAGAATTCCCCAAAAATGGTCAAAATGACCCCTGAGATTCAGCAACTATTGGAACCCCTATACCCCATGGGAGATTGATGTTATACATAGTAGATTCAGATCAGCTGGCACATCTGTATTATTAACAGGTGTGTTTTCAGCTTATTCAGACATCATCCCCAAAAATCACGCATGCATCTAGAATATTTCCTAAATGGTGCTCAGATAGTTTTCATCAACATTTGTCTGTCGCCCTTTATATCTGATACTGAAAAAAAGATTTTACTAGAACTTTTGAGAAAGTAATATATTTCAATGTTAGGCTTTGACATCTCTTTCAAATGCAATTGAAAAGTTAATGTTGCATTAATAAAATTTGAATCTTTTGTACTGAATTTAAAGTTACCCGGTTCATGCGTTTTAAATTGGTTTTGTTGAGGTTTTTATTTCTTGCTGAAATTACTTTTTGATGAGTCTTTTCCTTTGAGTCATGTATGGGGATGTAAATGCATTATAGTGAAACACTAATGTTCAAATAGATTCAGCTTTTATTTTACGTTTTCCTGTGAATTATAGACTTTTCTCAGAGAGATAAAAATGGTATTTTACTGTGTTCAAACAGTGGTATATGATTTTTATTTTCACTTTATTTGTCATGTTGGTACCCAAACTCATAATTTTCCAAATGGAACATTTAGAAAACGTGTTCAGGTTATGGTATATGACATCATTATGTAAAGTTGTAAACAAACATTTTTGGCAACATTTCATGTCATTTTTTCTATAATTAAAATAAAAAGAAAATTTGTTTTTTCTTGGGACAGATAGAAATATATTTCACTTCACTTCACCACTCGTGAAAATATGAATTCCGAAACTCGCTCGGTAAGATTTATTTCTGTCTTTCACTGGTAAAAACATATATCATCTATGTGTTTTGACAGCACTTCTTGTATTTTTTGCAGGCTGCCGCACAGTATGAGGCCATCATGCGGGTGTTGGAGGAGGAACGTGACTACTACAAAACAGAGTACGAAGCTCTCAAGGCAGCTAAGCGATCTTCTTCTGCCAGGGCCACACCCACCAAGGTAAGCACTGACAAAACTCGATTCATCTTGTGCATGGCTGAGAGTGAACAAGACATGCTGTTGACTGCATGGCTAACTGTATTTTGTAGTTTTTATGTTTGGCCTTGGATCTAAGTGCAACTAAAATTTTGTCAGCTTGTTTTTCATCAGACTCATACATGCTTTGGGTCGTATAATATTATTTTGTTTGGGTTTGAGTTATTTGTATTTGTACTTTGTGCTTGGGCAGTTAGGGGGGGGGGGCTGTGGGGGTTCATAAACCACGCAAATTTTAACCCTTTAAGTGGCATTTGGCAAATAAGCAGCTCGTGTAGTCCTAAATCAGCCTGCACACCCATGCAGTCTGACCAGGGACTGTGAAATTGCTATTCATGTAATAAAATAAGTTAATAAATCTGTAGAACACTTCTTTAAACAATGGATGGATTGAGTGAAATTGGTGGGGAAAAATAAGGAGTCCTTTTCATTTAATTAAAGTCTTTGAGTAAAAGGGAAAATTTATGCCTGTGCTGAACTGTTAACTGCAGCATACCGTCATTGTTTGAATATAAGCCGCACTTTTTCCCCAGAATTCGGAAGTAAAAAGTTGGGGGTGCGGCTAATACACAGGTTTGGCTGCTTATACATTGTGTTAAGCCATTTTCATCTGTTCTATCACATTTGGGGGCGGTGCGGCTTATACATGAGTGCGGCCTATATTCAAACAATGACGGTAATATTATGTTCCAAATATTTGTCCATGCAAAATTACATGATACCATATGCTAGGTTCATTTATCATATATCATTTGTTTTCTCACATATTCTTATGTCCAGGGCCTAAAATTATACAACTAAAACTGGGGACCAGTCTCAAAATTCAAACATCAGATTGGCTGAAATGCGCATTTTGTGGATACCAGTCTGAGACTGGTCTCCAGTTTTAGTTTTATGATCTTGGGCTCAGTATCATTTTATCTAATGACTTGTACTCACGACTTGCACTCACTGTTTTATAGAGACAAACAATCGAGCAAATCTTGAAGCGATTTGTAAGTATTAGGTCAGACTTCATTTCTTGCCCATGTAATACAAAAAATTACCAGAACTCATACCTGACCATTTTCAGACAACTGGTTTGTTTGCATGAGGTTACTCATAAAATGGAGGAAATTTGTTTTTACCAGTGAAAGATAGAAATATATTTCACCAAGTGAGCTACTGAATATCTGTTTTCATGAGTGGCCTTGCCTGATGTGCAGGGTGGTCTGGGTCTATAAAGGTCAGACATGGGAGACTAGTCATATCCAATGATTTTAAGGGTTAACATGTGTCAAGCTTCTAGATTCTGAATCAGGGATTATGATCAGGAAAGGAATGAGATATGCTTCTGGTTGACTAAGATTATGACCAGGACAGGAACGAAACATGCTTCTGGTTGACTAAGATTATGACCAGGACAGGAATGAAACATGCTTCTGGTTGACTTAGTACAGACTAAGATTATGATCAGGGAAGGAATGAGACATGCTTCTAGTTGACTAAGATTATGATCAGGACAGGAATGAAACATGCTTCTGGTTGACTAAGATTATGATCAGGGAAGGAATGAGACATGCTTCTGGTTGACTAAGATTATGATCAGGGACGGAATGAGACATGCTTCTGGTTGACTAAGATTATGATCAGGGAAGGAATAAGACATGCTTCTAGGTAACTAAGATTATGATCAGGGACGGAATGAGACATGCTTCTGGTTGACTAAGATTATGATCAGGGAAGGAATGAGACATGCTTCTAGTTGACTAAGATTATGTTAAAGGCAGGAATGAAACATGCTTCTGGTTGACTAAGATTATGATCAGGGAAGTAATGAGACATGCTTCTAGTTGACTAAGATTATGTTAAAGGCAGGAATGAAACATGCTTCTGGTTTACTAAGATTATGTTAAGGGCAGTATTGAAACATGCTTCTGGTTGAGAAAGATTATGATCAGGGCAGGAATGAGTTCTTTGAAGTTGCTTGAAGTTTGAATGGTTAATTGTTCATACTTTGATAAGAATTCATTTTTCCAGTTTGTTCATATTTTATATGTTTTGTTCATTGTTACAGCCATTTATATATGAACTCTGGAGTAATTCATTTTCAAAGACACTGTGCCACTTCATGGTACCATTTTTGCATTTCAGCAATACTTTCATACTGTGGTAGGTTCCAAACACGTGTTTCTGCACTGTATAGCGATTTGAGTCATCAAATCGAATCGTATACAAACACATTACTTATAACTCTTTACTCCAAATATTATGTTCAACCAGTGTGGATGATGATCAGCAGGCATTATCGTACCATCTGATCAGGATCTGCACTGGTCAGATCTTAATAAAAATAACGTATTAAATGAAAAACTGAACAGTGCAAATCCTGATCAGACCATGCCATAAAGGTGTTTTAATGGAGGAAAAGGTTTAATATAATTCACTTGAATATTTGTCGTTGGTTTTTGTACAATGGAACGTTTTGAATGAGTTTTTTACTGTGAATTTTACTTGAAATCTTTTCAACCTTTTCTCCATAGATGCGACTTTTATCAAATGCTCGAAGTGTAAATCCAGATCAACCGGCACATTCTCCAACTGAATCTACATTGTATGCTTTAAGATTTTTTAGGAAATTTCTGAACAAGGAACAAACATTGTAGATCCTGATCAAACAGCTGCACTTTTCTGGATCTATACTGTTTTCACATGTGATAAAACTGGTATGTATGGAGTAAAGGATTAAAAATTTTATATACAGTCCTTAAAAAGTTATTTTCTGATTCACTTCAAGTTGTATTCTTAATATAAATAGGAAAATGAAAGCAAGCTTAAAAAGTTTGTAAGTATAAAGCTCAGAACTGCTTTAGTTGCTTTCACTATTTCTATTTTTGTGTTACAACAGATTTTAACCTATAACCATTTTTGTTTTCCCTACTGTAAAATTCTGTAACCCCTAATTTGTCACTGATACATGCCTACCAATGACCTCCTGCTGGATGGTTGCTGGCAACCCCAGAGGTTTTTTTAGCAAATAAATTTATTGTTCAAAGGAGCATTTGGCAGAAATAGATTTACTCCATATATTGTGTTGAAAACTGTAGATCCAGATCAGCCAGCACATCTGTGCTTTCTGTTCACACAGATGTTTCAGCTGATCTAGATTAAACTGTTAGCATGAGGATAACATCCATATCCCATAGAGCAAAGATGACTGTTTTCCAATAACTTGTCTCTTGTTTTTGTCATACGTTTGCCTGCCTCTCCTCTACGGGAAAAGGTGAATGCAGTTTTAGGGCGCTTTTGGCAGCTGGCGTCTCACCACTCAGCTTAATCAGTGTACCTTCAGCTTATTGTTTGTAAACAATTTGGAACTGTTGATTGACCTTTGATCTGCTGTTGACAGGCACTTGAATTTGGTTCAGTTTAATTGTGACACTGTATGACAAAAAGGGGCTGATTGACTTTGCAGATAGTCGATATACAGCAGGTTTAAGGTTAGCTCTTTTGACTCGCATTTTATTACATGTGCGACTGTAGCAGATCCAGATCAGCTGGCACATAAGTTCCATCTAATCAGAATCTACGCTGTTTGCTTTTTGGTTTTTAAGGTTGGTTCTGACCAAGAAGCCAACAGTTAGATCCTGATCAGACAGCACAGCTGTGCCAGCTGATCTGGATCTACACTGGTTGCACATGTGATAAATTGTATATATGCAGTGAAGTGTTAAGGTAAAAAAATGTAAGGAAATATGTTTCTAGATGTTGTTTGCTTAATGTACTATGCCTTGTGTTGTGTGATGTGTTTAAAACATAATAAAACCTCTCTAATATAACTTTGTAATACAGTTTTTAAATTAAGTCCCTTTTTTGGCGGCTTCATTTCATTTAATAATCTAAAGTAAAACATTTTTTAAATGAAATATGACATTGTTTAACTGATCTTAAAAAAAATTGTAATGTTCAAAATGTTTTAAGTTTGAGCACAGAATTGAGTTGAGCATGCAAAAAAGTTTAATAATTATGGGGCAAGTGGAATAATGAATGTTGAATAATTTCAAGTTGGTTTTTTTGGGGGAGGGGGGGATATTAATTATTTTTTCAATCTTTAACAAATTGTTAAGAATTTCTTGCCAAATGGCATGATTTATTATTTTTGGACACATTCGCCCATTGATTCTATAAAAAGGACTTTGCAGTATAATTAATAAATTGCATTATTTTTTTGCATATTTTTTCCTTTTTTTCTGCATTGTTTACATGTAAACTTAGATATTTCCTATCTACCCACTATATTGTAATGTTTGTAATTTTTGGTGTTCAACATACTTTTAATTCTTGATTGTTCTCTTTGTTTCCTCTGTTTTTCTATAAGAACACAATTCTTTCATTCAACAAGTGCTACAGTAGTAAAAAGATTTTGGAAACAACTTTGCAGCCTTGCAAATCATAATACATTGTTTTGACAGAAAGTAAAATTTCATGAATTCATGCCTGAGCTTATTTTGTTTATATCTTTTTTTGGCTTTTGCACGAAAGTTCTTCCCTGCAAAAGCAAATGATGCCACAGTAGTCATATTTTGTTATATTTGCATTGCTCAATTTGAAAGTGCCTCAGTAAGCTTTAACCTTGTTACACAATTCTGTGTTAAAGGTGACCAAAACAGGGATTTTAATAGATGCAGATTCTTTTATTTTGATGCAAGCAGATTTTTATATTTCAACGTTTGATATTGAGTGATTCTGAGCTTGATTTTGATGCAGGGAAATTTATGAAAAGTAACAATTTTTGCCAGAAATGCAGTGTCTGTTGCATTTTAAATAGGAATTAAATACCTATTTGACCCTTAAAATCAATTAACAGTAAAGCTATGCAATTCATAAGTAGTAAATTTCACTGAATACAAAATATTAATCATGGCATCTGATCGTGACCCCTAAAAATTGTCAACCGAGGTCTGATGACCCTTAGTTTACAGAAGCTATTGAAAAGCAATTCTCTGACAACTTGTGTTATGGCCTTTATTGAGGCAGTATTGTAGAGGTCTTCATAAACTTGTTGTTTTAAGTGACAAATCATTACCATTTCTCATGTTAATGGTTTCAGGGAGCGGCAGAAGATATAGAGAAGCTGACCAGGGAGAGAGATGAGATGAGACAACTCCTTGACAAGTTTGAACGACACATGGCTGAGGTAAGGTTTCGCAGCAACATGTAGCATAAGATGCTTGCTCATCGACATCACAAGTAAAAAACACTTTGTGCAGTTAAAAAGTTTGTGAGCCGCTTGTAATGTAGTCTGGCCCCAGAGCAAATGTTTTTCATGAAAATGAAATCAATCTCAACATTACACAGCATATTTTTAATAATCATTGTAGGTATATAATTAATACTACAAAAAATGAATGTTTCCAAACAAAAGATGATAAAAGCCTAATTGAACAGGATAATGCAACAAGTAGTAAAATTGAACACATTATTTCTCTATTGTTTTTAGATTCAAGCAAATGTGAAAGTTCTGACAGGAGAGAGAGATAAACTCAACAAGATGTATGAGGAGGTAATTCTTTACTCTTTGAAATTTGTTGGTGGAACCTTATTTAAGTTGTCACCATCATTAAACAACTTGAAAGTTGTCTTGATTTTTGTGTAACCCTTTACTCCACGGATACACATTTATCCTTCGGACCAAAGGTATTGATCTGAATCGGAAACCTAATATTCAAGGGGCAAGGACAGAATTATGCCGATTTCTGTAATAGATTTGTTCTGTTTTAATAAATGAGACAAGGGGGACATATTGTTCTATGGGACAACAACTACGTCCTTTATGACGTAAAATACTTAAGCATGTAAGCTTTAATTTGATATGCTTACATCTTTCTTTCACAAGTTATGTAAGAAGATCAGTCACAAGGTACAAGCTTTGTCTCTTTTTTTTGGTGAGATTTCTAGCCCAAAAAGCTCATGGGCCCAAGATCATAACACTTAGATTGGAGACCAGTCTTTAATCTCAGACAGTCACCATTTCGGTCAATCAGTTGAGATTTGAGACTGGTCTCCAGATTTAGTTTTATGATCTTGGGCCATGGTCATATCTTATTCTTTCTTTTAACAGACCAAAGATGAGCTGCACAAGGTGCGCCGAGAGCTCGTCAGATCTCCAAAGTCCCCGAAGACGTCCCTGGCTGCTCAGGCTGTGTTACGACGGGTAGAGAACGAGCGGGATGACGCTGTGTCAGAACTCCGCAGAATGACAACCGAGAGAGACAGTCTAAGGGAGAGGTTAAAGGTAATATATGTTGATTCATTCAGTGGTAGTGAACATGATTATATACTGATGCTGATTATTTGATCTGTTTTCCTGGAATCAGATTGACGACCTATGCGAACTGTCAACAGAAATGGAAATTGAACAAGTATTTAACCCATTAATTTTTATGGGGTGCAAAAATATATATTTTGCATAAGTATCTCTTAATTGTTTCCAAGTTATAAAGTGCAAGGGTTCTTATTAGGCTGAGTATATTCTCTTTTTTAGCTTTTAAACATAAAATTGGGATTTAGTTTTAGCTTTAGCTGGAACTTGAATATGCCTGCAATTATCTCTGATGTGTTCCTTTCTTTGTTTAACCCTCCATGAATAAGACTTTGGGTGAACAGTGTTGATCCAGATTAGCTGGAACACCCTTGCTATCTGATAATGAATCTACACATCTACAGCATTCACTTTGCGGTGAAAAATAACCTATTCAGAATCTAAAAGCAAATATTGTAGATCCTGATCATATACCATGGACTTACCTGCTGATCTGGATCCAAATTGTTTGCCCTCATGATCGTCATATTTATATAGCAAAGGGTTGTTATTCTTTCAAACTCCTCTTTACTTACGCTTGCTTGTTTAGAAACTTGTTTCTGCATAATGCATCTTTTTGTTTTCACTGTCAGATTGCCACAGAGGTGTCATTGTCGGAGAAAGCCAAACTTGAACAGAACAGGGAGGATTTGGAGTCGGCTCTCCTGCAGACGGAGAACGAGCGTGGTGAGCTGATTGTGCGCGTGAACTCACTGAAGGAGGACGTACGCAGCCTGGAGGAGCAGATCAAGGACATGGCGGGCCGGCTGAGCGAGACTCAGGATGACAACTCCCAGAATAAATCCAAGGCCACACAGATGAAGTAAGACTTTGAATAATCTACTTTTAACATATGGTTACCCATAGATCACTCTTATGTTTATGTTTGGGCCTATGGTCTTTATTAAAACAATAAATGAAGAAAACTTATCACATTATTTTTTCCTTTTTTTCTTTTTTCTCTCTTTTTGTTTTTAATGAAAAAACTTTCTTTTTTTTTCTAGAATTTTGATTGTTAAAAAAATGTGTCTAGTTTTCTTTCATACTTGTTTTGATAAAGGCCATAGGCCAAAACATCAATAAAAGAGTAACTTACTTTATGTTTTATATCCACTTTCCCTTACCATTATTTTAAATTTATTGTACTTTTAATTTAGTGAAGATATTATTGGGAAAAAGAAACAAATCTCTAAGATTTACTTAACCATTTGATCTCTAGAAAATTTCATAGGAAGAGTTTGTTATTAAATTATTTTGCTGAATTAATTTTTTTTAGATGTTTCAATATCACCTGGGGGGCGGGGTGGTCAAGTTATTTTTAGCCAGATATACCTAGCTGCTCCGACAGTCATACTTATTGTAATTGTTAATTACCTGTTTATACAAAATGTTTAGACAAGTTGCTGTTACTATTTGAAATATTGTGATTGTAAGGTAACTCATAGTTTACTGTTTGAATGTTAGGATGTTGGCCGAGGAGACGGAGAGAAGTCTAGAGGACATACAGAAACGTCTGGCTCGACGTGAGAGTGAGCTGGCTGCCCAGGAGGAGCGCTGTGCACGCCTGGAGAACAGAATCGCTGAACTTACACTTACCCTGGCCCAGTCTAAGGATGAGAACTCTGAGATCAGACGGACAGTTGGTCAGCTGGACCGAGAGAAGGACAACTTGCAGCTCAGTGTGGATGAAAAGACGGAGAAGATAGCCAACCTCAATGAAGAAACTCTTCTCAAGGTGTGTATTGTGAATTTATTTAACCTGTACTCTGTGGAATCAGATGAACGGGCACATCCATAAATGTGACTGTGACTGAATTTATTAACCCTTTTCTCTGTGGATATCACAAATGACATAAGCAAAGTGTCTAGATCAAGATCAGCCGGTACATCTTTGAATGTGACTGTGAATTTATTAACCTTAAACTCCATGGTTACCACTTATCACAAAGGCAAACAGTGTAGATCCAGATCAACCAGCACATGCATGCAATCTGATCAGGGTCTACACTGTTTTCAGCAATCTTATTACGATCTAAAATGTTGTCTCTTTGATTTATCTTTACTCTGTACATACAACTTTTCTGGCATGGGTGAACAGTGTAGATTCAGATCAGCCTGCACATATTCTCTTTTAGAAAATTAGATTCATAAGGATAGTTTTGACTTAACAACCGAACATTGTATATCCAGATATGTCTGTTGATCTGGATCTTAATTGGTCTCCCATGTGATGGAAAATGTATCCATGAAGCAGAGGTTAAAACTTATATGCTGAAGATTATAAAACTGGGATTTGAACCAGTCTCAATTCTCAAACATCTAATTGGCTGAAATAGCAACCTTTTACCAGTCACCATTTCAGCCAATTGGTGTCCAAGGTTATAAAACTGAGCATGGAAACCAGTCTGAAATCTCAAGCATCCAATTAGCTGAAATGGCAACCAGTCACAATTTCAGCCAATCTGATGCTTGACATATGAGACCGGTTTCCAATCTCAGTTTTATAACCTTCAGCCCAAATTCTTGAGATTTGAGACAGGTTTCCATTCTCAGTTTTATTTTCTTGGGGCATGAAGTAGTAACATTTGGGGCGCATCAGGGGAAAAGGTACCTTCGGACAGTTGACATCAATCCCTGAAATGACGTCATAAAGTTGAGCAGATGACATTTATTATTATACATTTCTCAGTTAAAATGCCATTTTATTAACCAAATGTGTTACAAAATCACTTTTTAGTTATGAGAAAATAATATATTATTGTAAGTTCTTTCTAAATATAGTAACAACTAAAATATCACAAAATATGACAGAAGGTACCTTTTCCCATGACGCGCCCCATTTATTGACTTCGTTTGCATTCTGGAAATGTTTATACATGATTTCAGAATTAAAAACTATGAGTTAAATATGTTTTACTGAAACCACGAAATTTCGTGCCCTTTTGTGTAAAAACATTTCTTTACATTTCTGCCATGTTATTCATGTTTGATCACAGTACATTTGGTCATTTTGAGTGCTCAGCATTCCATATCCAGCTATTCTTTTTGTAGACTAATTGCTTAGGTTAAGAAGATAAGTACCTGTATACCGGTACCAATAAATAAATATCATCATCATCTGTCCAATTCACATTTTGTTGTATAGTTTACATTGTAGAAATGTCAACGGATACTGAATTAGGGATGCAGATATCTGTTGAGCTATCCAAAAGTATATGTGTATATTCAGATACAAAAACTTTGATAATAGTAATACAGGATGTGTGGGGGATTTGTTGATTTCATATTCAAAATAAATTAATAAATCTTAAGAAAGAAATAAATTGTTGTTTCCAAAGACAATAAATCTTAAGAAAGAAATAAATTGTTGTTTCCAAAGACAATATTATATTATCATTTCCATTGATAAATACACTTCATAATTTAAAATTAAATTAAATATGAAGAGTAAAACATTTGATAATTTCAATAACTATGTTAGATTTTTGCTTGTGAAATAAACATTGCACACATTTGGGAAGATAATTGACTGTGTGAGTGAGTGAAATTTTGTTTTTCATTATCATTTTACCTTAAAAAAAATGTCGCCAAACAGGGAACTGTAGAATGGAACAAATGATTTGTTTTGAACGTAGATGTGGAAATTTATTTTATGCTTTTCAGTGAATTATAGAATTTTCTCTGTGAAATAAAAGTGGTATTTCACTGTTTTCAAAATATCATTTTTATTTTCACAGTTTTTTTCACATTGGTACCCTAACGCACATAACATACCGAATGAGAATGTTAAGAAAATAGGCTCAAATATAGATATTTGACGTCACGACGTCACATCATAAACAAGTGGTTTTGGCGCCATTTCTTGCATTTTTTTTCTGTCAGATTCAGACAAATTGTGCCCTAAAAGCATAAAATAAAAAGAAAATTTGTTTTTACCAGTGAAAGATAGAATTATATTTCACTCGTGAACTCCGGAATTATGTATTTTCAGGAGTGGTGAAGCCACTTCTGAAAATACGAATTCCGGAGCTCACTCAGTGAAGTATATTTCTATCTTACACTGGAGAAAGCAAATATCCTCTATATATTTGTGCTGTGTGTTTTGAAAGTAAAGCTTTCCAATAACTTATTCATTGTAGGAATGCTAGTTTGAATAGATCAACAATCATAATGTCAGTCATGAAATAATTACCATGTATATATATATATATATCAATTACCTAACCTCAAATAAATCTCATCATATAACTTGCCATCATCATTTGATAAGAAACTGCCTTAACAAAAATTTGGCGCCAAACAGCATCTTTGGAATTTATGTGACGTCATGACGTCAATGGTGACATCATAGATGACGTCAATGGTGACGTCATAGTAACGTCATTGACATCATACAAACCTTATTACTTCTTGTATTTGTGATTTGAAAGATGAAAATATAAATTTGATGTGATACTATCAACAGTTGAAGAAGGACAATCGATGGAAGAAACTTTTGAATCCATGGATTTTAAGAAAAGAAAAGTGAATAAAAATATTTTACTCTTTTTTTTGGAGAATTTTACAAGTGTTATAATCCACTTTAATGCAAAAAAACTGTATAATGTATTATTGAAATATGAAAAAGATTATTGCACTATTATTGTGACTAATTATGTTATTTACAAGTTCTTTTCCATTTACAGGAGAAATTGATCAGCGACTTGAAGGTCAGAATAAGTGAACTGGATGCTCAGCTAGGGTAAGTTGTTAACAAGCTTTGTTGCTGATTTGTTGAGATCTTAATTGGATGCTGACAAGTGTTAATACTTGATTCAGAAGTTCACAAGTGAAATATATTTCTGTGCCTACTACTGATTGTATATTATTTTTTCTTCTTTTTATTATGGGTGGAATATAGGGAATATTTGTTTTTATCAGTGTAAGATAAAAGTATATTTTATCTTGTGAGTTCCAGATTTTGTTTTTTAATAAATGGTGCAGCCACAAGTGAAAAAAAAATACCGGTGTTCATGAGTGAAATCTATTTCTATCTTTATCTGGTCAAAACAAATTTTTTGTTTATTTTATGCTTTTAGTTTTTGTTTTTTTTATATTACATCTTGACATTAAATGCTAGTGAGTTCCAGATTTTGTTTTTTTAATAAATGGTGCAGCCACAAGTGAAAAAAAAATTCCGGTGTTCATGAGTGAAATCTATTTCTCTCTTTATCTGGTCAAAACAAATTTTTTGTTTATTTTATGCTTTTAGTTTTTGTTTATGATATTACATCTTGACATTAAATGCTAGTGAGTTCCAGATTTTGTTTTTTTAATAAATGGTGCAGCCACAAGTGAAAAAAAAATTCTGGTGTTCATGAGTGAAATCTATTTCTATCTTTATCTGGTCAAAACAAATTTTTTGTTTATTTTATGCTTTTAGTTTTTGTTTATGATATTACATCTTGACATTAAATGCCCAAACTTGAACTCATTTTCAAAATGTTCTCATTCTGGATTATTTTGTGCTTATAGGTAACAACCTGTAAAAAAACAGTGAAAATAAAAATGATACTCCACAGTTTGAAAATAGCGGAATACTACTTTTAATTCACAGAGAAAATTCAACTATTAAATGGAAATGACCACTACAATTTTAGCTGAAGGGTCATTTTTTTCTTGAAATAAGGGGTTAATACCTAATGGGCTATTAATTTGGCTAAATCCCATAAAAATTGATGAGAATTATCCTTCAGATTCAGCAGCTAGTGGAACTCCTGATAGCGTAAGCTATTGAGGATTTAGCAAACATTTACACACATCACACATTACATTGAAGGGGTTTCCTCCAGTAATAGAATATTTATTTTGTAACTGGTCCTCTAACAACCCCATACTCCATTGATCCATGTTTTATAGGCTGTACTTCTATATAATAACGTCACCTTAGTGCAATAACTGTATATCTCCTTCATATTTCAATGGTACTTATACCGTTGTTGCACAAAGGTGACAATATCTGAACTGGATCTACACTGTTTGCTTAATGAATCTAAAGGCAAACGGTGTAGATCCAAGTCTGATGGCATTAATGTGCCAGCTGATCTGGATCTACACTGCTCATCCAAGCAGCGGAAGTCCTTTTCTATACTTAAGGACTTTAGAAACACATCACTGAAATATATATCTTAATTTGTATAACTCTAAAGTAAGATTTGATCATTATAATGCATCAGAATAAATTTCAAGTACCTCTGAATTGCTGGTTAAAAATTTACCTATAGGATGATTTTCTTCATAATGACTACTTTAAAGAAAATACCGGAAAAAATGGGTGATGCGTTTTTAATGTATTTCAGTATATAATAAAGGGTTAATTTTGTGATTAATAATTTATTTGAGAATTATTTTGGTTATTTTTTGTGTGTTGTAGCCATGCCAACGACAACATCAACATGAAGGACCGCGAGTTGAAGTCCCTGAAACGGCAGCTGGAGAACACATCGGAAGATCTCAACGAGAACAGTCGTGGAAAGGAGGTAGCACTCAGGGAAAACCGAAGACTGCAGGATGACCTTGCTGTCATGACGAGGGAAAACCAGGTGAGCATAGAATAATCACTTGGTTTGGAAAAAAATGGAGGAAATCAGTGTGCCTTCTTAGATGGTTTTTCAATAGCCATCGTCCGCAAGTGGAAATATTTTGCATCTTTCAATGAAGCAATCACAAATTATACTGTCCACATTTCATCAGATTGCTGAGAACTGCGGCTGGTCTCCAGTCTTGATTTCTGGTGCTCCAGGAAGCTTGCAAAATCAACACACAACTGTTTCATAACAGGAAGATTAACGTTAAGTGGCGTAAAGCACTCAAAACTAAACATACAAACAAATCCTGTAGTACATATTTCATATACATTTTATAGGTGTTCAAGTTGATGTCAGATTATTTTATATCTACTTATTCAATATTTGAAGTGCCATAAATGTTTCATGACAGCGGTGTAATTTAGATTATGAAAATACTAGAGCATTATGTGTGATACAGGTATTTGTTGACTTAAAATAAGTGGTAGTATTTTACATTATTGAAAAACACTAATAAGGACGAATATGAGCTCTCACCAGATTCTTACTTAAAAATGCACCAAATGCCTTGGTGATCAAGAACACAACCAAAAATCAGCAATTTAATCCTTTGCGCCATAGAAATACCTTTATTGCTTGGGCATGCAGTGTAGATCCAGATCATCTGGCACGTCTGCCATCTGGCACAGATCTATTTCTACCCTGTTCCCAAATGCCATAAAGGCACATATATGGAGGAAATATTTAAGGCAGGTTTGTAAGTGCATTGATTTCACATTTGCCCTCCAAGGTTCTTACATGAACAAACAAGTAAACGTTGCCTTGATGATCACGAAGAGACCCCAAAAGTTTCTAAATGTATTTACTCCATATATTTTACATAATTCTCCCTCGGACAAATTTGTAAATTTAAATTGTTTTGTATTTCCTTTTAATTATCCTATCAGGGATAGTAAGTATTTTACCAGTTTAAAAAAATTACTCTATATTAAATGTTTTGTTTTATGCAGAAAATCAACCAGGAGTTACAAGAGGCTCTGGAGGACAAGGAAGGACTTAAACAGCAGGTGCAGGAATACATTCTCGAAGTCAGGAGGATAGAGGATGTACTCTCCTCAAAGGTATTATCAGTTTGTATCAGTTTGTAGTCGCTGTAAATAATTATAGAACAGAAAAAAACAATACTTTATTAACTTAAACCATTAAATTTTATATTTTAAGTGAATATCAAAGTATATAAAAATATTTATTGCTTATATAGTGGCACACCTATTTAAAGGGCCAACCCTTTCAGGCTAATGATACACCGTTTTATAATTATAAAAATTAATTACTTTCTGAACCCTATTGTTTGTGGCAGGCAGGTGGCCAGAAACCATTCTTTAAATATCTGGAGAATTACCACGGGGCCTAATCAGAACAAGTCATTAGCTTTGCTGGAACCTTCAACCTCTTGCTCCACTTTGGCAAGAAGACTATTTAACTTGTATAAAGTTTATCTACTAAACACTCATCAAGTTTTAAAATGCATTTCAGAAAATATTGCCAAAAATGAGACTAAACCCTTTCCTCCATAGATACACCTTTATTGCATGGGCGAACAGCGTAGATCCAGATAAGCTGGCACATTCGTGCTGTCTGATCAGGATCCGCACTGTTTGCTTTTTGATACATTAGTTTATTTCTGACCAAAATGCGACCAGTGCAGATCCTGATCAGATGGCATGGATGTGCCAGCTGATCTGGATCTACACTTGTCGCACATGCGTAAAAATGCGTATATATGGAGGAAAGGGTTAACTTCTATAAAGTTTATCTACTGAACACTCATCAAGTTTTAAAATTCATTTCAGAAAATATTGCCAAAAATGAGACTTAATTGGTAGTAATTATTTGTTATTCGTTCACTCAATAAAATATGGTTGTTATCTCATTGGTCAACTGTGTAGACCCACCAGTACCATCTGATCAGGATCTACACTGTTTTGATTTTTTTTTTAGATTCATAAGACCAAGAAGCAACTAGCGTAGATCCAGAATCCAGAATGTATGGCATGAATAGGCCAGCTGATCTGGATCTAAAATTGTCATATAAACCCCATGTATATGGAATAAAGTGTTAAAATGTATTGCTGTGTTTACAGAGAATTAATAGTTATTAGTTATTTCTTCAAAAAAAATGTTGATTGGTTTATAGGAGAAGGAGAGGTCAGACTTGCTGGATCAGTACCGTGCCCTGTCCTCCGAGGCCGAGCAGTACCAGACAGCCACCCACCAGCTGGAGAGCGAGGGATCGAACATGAGACTGGAGATCATGACAAAGGACTCAGAACTCAGGAGACTCAGGGATAAACTTGATAATTATGAGAGAGAGATTCAGGAGGTAATATGCTGCATCATCTACAGAGTTATTTAAAAGATCCTATGTCATTTGCCAGTGACTGTACGAGGGGTGTTAGGTAAATTCCCGGACTGGATGTATTAAGAACTACATTTCAACAATTTAATGTTCTCCTGAAAGATCATTACATACTCTTTAAAATGATATATAACAATGTACATTTATCTGCTACAATACAGAAAACATAAACAAAAATAAACATAGGTACAGCCGCAGCGGGACAATCGCGGCGAAACGTTGACGTCAATTTCAACGCCGTCAATCACAACAAGCACCGTCTTTGTGATATGATGCCTCATTCTTTCTCAAAAAACTCTCCGTTATGTTCAATGCACTTCTGCCACCGTTCGCACCACTTGGTAAAAATGTCTCTGAAATCAGCTAAAGTAAGACTGGCAAGAAATGCGTTTACCGCGGTGGTCAAGTCGCCCTCGTTGTCAGCTAACGACTTCTTGGTGACTGGATGTCCGGTACGCTTGTCATCATTTAGGCTAATTCGTCCACCACTATAGCGTTTGTGCCATTCAAACACTAATGTCCGACAGACAGATGACTCGCCGTACACGCGTTTTATTTTTTTATACGAATCTGTTGGTGTTTCACCCGACAAGGCATGAAACTTGATTACAGAATGAATTTCTTCTTTCGACGCCATAACGCAAGTGCGTTGGTAAACAATGACGTCATTTTAATTTGACGTCACGCACGCAATACACTATGATTTTGCTCAAAATTTACGTCACGGACAGAGTAACGTCAGTTTAATTACATATCAAAAATTGGAAGAAATTATACAAATATTTACTGTTTTCGGACGGTTTTAATGCACATACGTATGTAATGCCCCGGGTAGGCTTCCCTTATGTTGCTATAGCAACAATAGCACAAAGAAAATTCAAATTTACCACTTATTTGTTTCATATTTAAATTATAAACATTTTATTTAGTATGTCTGCAAATTTTCATTACTATCAATGAAGCCGTTGAGATTATATGAGAACAGTCCGGGAATTTACCTAACACCCCTTGTACAATAAAAGTGTTATAAAAGGGGAAAGTTGCATTAGCTTATGAATTGCTGGATCTAAAAACTGATATGAAACTTGTAAAGCTAAGTATCTTTTCTGATTTAATTCAGACTGTTGAATAAAATAATTGTGTAAAAAAGGCTACCAAAACAAAAGCAAAACAACCTTGCATGTTACAGTTTTAACAGCGTCTTATTACTTGGTAAATTTGAAAGAAATGAAATGTTGCGTAATAGAAATGAAATGTTGCGCAATGTTTAAGAAATAATCAATAGCTTCCGGTGATTTAACACGACATATCTTGCTGAATAAGCGAAATAATTTTAACTCAATTTTAGCGGGTTGTAATAAACTCAAATGGGTTATAAGGTCGGCAGTAATGTTTACTCCCTAAAAATCTCCGTAATTCAAAAACTGATAATAATTCAAAGATTGAATAACAAACTTGAATACATGTCCTTCCAACCGCGCATACAGCACTCTCCAGTCATCATTCGAACCGTATTTGTCATTCCAACGGTTTAATACTGCACCAGGAAATAACATGTAAGCAATGGAAATGACGTGACGTCGTTAAAATGGCACGTTAACGTCACCTTAACGCTGCCGCAAAATAGCGGAAAATAATTATAGTATTTTATCTAAATATATAAAATAAATATTATTCTCTTACAGTGGAATCATCATGTTACGTGCGGGTAAAAATTTAGCGTATTATGTGCTTTCTTAAATGCGCTAAATTAAATCCCAGCGAAAAATACAATTGTCACGTGATAATTATATACCGATCAGTATTTAGGAATAGCCGTGCCCATGCGCGGTGAATTATCGTGTAATTATTCACAGCAAATACGATGGGAAAAACGTCAGATCGTGTTAGAATTTTATTTACTTGATAAATATTACCATATTGAGAGATATAAATAAAGATGACTATGATCTTTTTTTTGCAGCATTTGAACGCCCAGCAGGCCTACGAGCTGCAGGTCTCGAACTTGACTCGATGTGTGTCAAACCTGGAGGACAACTTGCGGCACACAGATGATGACAAGAACACGCTGCTAAGTGACCTGACGGCAGTGAGGGAGCTGTGTTCCAGGCTCGAGGGAACCAAGGAATCCCTGCAGAGACAGATGACGGCCCTTACCATTGACAAGGAACAGGTAAAATACATTTGAAACTTGCATGTCATAAAGGTTGTGATAGCATATCAATCTTGTGTCACTGATAAAAGAAAAATGGAATTTCTGATGTAAATGTTTATTTGGAATAATTGGAATAATAGGCATGGTTTTAGTTAAAGCTTAGCTTTTACGATATGGATAAAGTGTATATCCCTTGTGTGAACAGAGTAGATCTGTGCCATCAAATCAGCATCTACACTGTTTGCTTTTATAATCATAAGGTCACTATTGATCAAGAAGCGAACACAGCATGTGTCTTTGATGAAAGAATAATTATTATTAAGAAACACTTTTTGCAGTTGATGAAGTTTTGTCAGTTTGTCATTATCTTTGGAAAAATAATATATAGTTATTTGGTTTCTTGACAGGGAATGTGAGGATATATTGCCGGTCTGGGTGTCATATTACCCGAGCCGCAGGCGAGGGATAATATGACACCCAGATCGGCAATATATCCTCACATACCCTTTCAATGAACCAAATAATTGTTTTATTATACTGCAAAGACTTTTTCAGACAAAAATAATTAGAAAACATCGGTTTTTCATTTATTTCGCATATTTAATGCCGAACGGCTTAATTCCCCGCTGAGAACCTCAATAATTACATGTCTGACGTCATTAATTTACCTGCATGACGTCACTTCTATAGAAATTGAATGGAATATCGGTTTGATATTTATTTACAAAATTTGAGAATAATCTGATCGTTTTCAACGTAAAAAACACAACACAAATATTTTCTGTAACAATTTTAATAATCTCTAAACATACCGCTTTATAATTTAAAAGATCGGCTTCAAATTATGCATTTTTACGGATATTCAAAACAAAATGGCGGACGACAACAAAAGGTGGGAGGCCAGAGAGGGAAATTAAGGCACGTGCCTTCATATCTACGGCCGATCCGTAAATACGAAAATACATCGACGGCAAATTATCCAATCAAATTCAAGCAAATTTCTGTGCAGTATAATAATAAAAATTATTATCTATATTAAAATAACAGGGAAGAAACTTGTGTTAAGTAAACTTCCAATTATTTGGAACTTAAATGTTAATAGATATGATGTTGTATGTTTACAGCAGTATGTTGAATGTTTACAGCTGTATGTTGAATGTTTACAGCTGCAGAGTCAGTATGATGACATTTCCCAAGAGGCCGATCTATATCGTACCCAGCTGAAGTCAGAGCGCGAGTCTAACAAGAACCTCGAAGGGCTGCTCCAGAATAACCGAGAGAAAGAGTTCCAGTCTCAGCTACAATCCCAGGAACACGGCGCAGAGATACAGATGCTGAAAGACAGGCTCTCGCTCAATGAAAGCAAGATGTAAACTTTCACATTTTTTTTTACATTTTTACTGTGAATTGATTGATTTTTGTGAAGTACTTAATTTTGTGGATTTTTGTAGGCAGATTAATCTTTAAAGTTTGAAACCCACAAAAATCTAGAATTATATGTATTTGTGATTCTAGAAAATTGAAAACCAACATATATGCCCTTTTGCTGAAAACTTAAAAAAACATGTTTACATAAATAAATGCATTTATAATATCACATTTGTGAACTCCTGTTATTTTGCATTATGTACATACAGAATTTTGCTTCACTATCATGATCATTATTTGATGGTATTTTTCATTTAATGGAACAATGAAATGAGGCAGATGGGCGTCTACATTTTATTAAGCTTCTGTTTAAGTTCACTTTTTCCTGTAACCATTAAAGTTAGACTATGAAACTTAACATAGTTGTCTGACATCACAATTGCAATTATCATGACAAGTTTTAAATCTCTAAACTCTGTTTTCTCATACTTATGTCCCTTTTTAACCTAAAAAACCTACGGTAGTTTTGTCACAATGCAGCATCTTTTTGTTGTGTGTTTAGTCATCTAACATGTGTTATTTTAGCCAAAGTCAGAGCAGAGAGATTGCCTCGTTGAGAACAAGGAATGTAGAGTTGGAAGGAGATGTGGAAAGATTGCGCAGGCAACTGACCAGTGAGAAATTTGAAAGGTATGTTTGAGCAATTTTCTCAAAAAGTGCCAGCTGTGTGCTGTGACTAACTGCTACACAATTATTTCACTATATTTTTGTTATTGTCATTCAGTTTGGGCTTCAGTCGTTCATCCTTGCACTATACTTTCATATAAGTTTGTACAGATGGCAAAATTATATTTTCTTAACCCTTTTCTCCATGTAGACACCTTTTATTGCATGGGCAAAGATCCAGATCAGCCAGCACATTTCTGCTGTCTTATCGGAATCTACACTGTCAGCTTCTTGGTCAGAAATGACCTAACAAATCTAAAAGTGAACAGTGCAGATCCTGATCAGATGGCACATATATTCTTGCTGATCTGGATCTTAACTGTTCGCCCAAGTGATAAAAGGTTTATATATGGAATAAAGGGTAAAAGTCTCTAGTTCTTATATTCAATCAACTCATTATCATTTCAAACTTACTTCATTATGTAATAATTCAGAATATTTTTATTTTGTATTATATTAACTGAATGAATAAAACACATTACCTTATGTACAAGCTTAAGGTCATCCACATCCCGAGCTGCTAGCAGTGTGACCGTGTTCTCATTCGAGAACTATGGTGTGCAGTGAGTATTTGTAGAAGGAACTGTTTTTTTTTGTACATTCTCTGCTTGGTACATATGGAATTATTATTATAACTTGATATATTAATGGAAGAAGGATCATGTCTGCAAAAAAGACGTCAGACTCTTATCAAGAATTGAGTTTTTATATTTAGACATGCAAATATCATAGTTATAGGATGTATACTAATTCACTTTCATTTCATGTCTGGATCTAGAGAGGTTGCTTATGCTATGCAAGGTTTATTTGTAGATTTTAATGGGTTAAGTAGCATTTAAAGTAATTAGTTTATAACTTGTATTCCAAGGATATATATATATATATTATACACCCATCGTGCACTTTACTGATCTCTTCAAACAACCCATCTTGTGTTTTTATACCATCACAGCTGCAATAAATTATCAATTCAAGTTGAAAGAAATATTCACTTAAACTTAATTAACACGAAGCAGTTGATTGTTTTATTCTAGACAAAGGGAGAGAAATAGTTACCTGTATGACGTGTCGTATGACAGTCAGAGGATACCCGACTTCCTGGTATCCATTTACACGTACAATATCTTGCATGACTCATCGCATATTATACGCTTGACCATCAAGAAATATGCTTGCAATAATGCTTGGTTATTGGTGTTAATTCTTTACTCCATAGACACACTTTTGTCAAGTGGGTGAACAGTGTAGATCCGGATCAGAGGTACATCTGTGCCATCTGATCAGGATCTATACCATTGGCTTTTAAATTTGTTAGGCCTATCTGACAAAATAGTGAACTGAATAAATACAGATCAGATGGCACAGATCTTCACTGATCTGTATCTACAGTGGTTGCCCATGTGATTAAGAGTGTAAATATGTAGTAAAGGGTTTATGGTATGGTATGTTGCTATAAGTGTCTGTCTTAACTTGACTTGTAAATCTATATACAAGCTTAGAGGGTTTTATATTATAATGACTAACACACTAATCATGTACTGGGGAATTGCTTTATTACATGTGAATATAATATTTCATGCTTAGGGATAAAAGTGCTAAAAGTGTTTATGACTTTTTTCTGCATAAGCTCCTGCTGTATGTTGCCATACTAAACTGGTTAAAACCTCTGCTAATTTCTTGTTATGTGTCTAAGAAATACTCCAATATTGTGCTAATTTATGAACATTCATTTCCAGTCCACCAATATTTGTCCCTAAGAGATTACATGTAACCAGTTTTCTTTCATAATTATTAGTTATATATTTCATGAATGTCTAACAAAATGTAAAACTATATAGATGGTAATGGGTGGCATAAAATTTGACGGAGTATGACAAAATGGGGCTAATTACCTTTGTAATGTGTAGGCCTAGATATTACTGCAAACTTATGTGGTCCAAAAAGGATCGAAACTGTGTTCTAGATGCATTATGCATTTTTGTCATCTGATCTGGACCTTCTCAGACATGATGCCAGTGCCCAAGGTTATAAAACTGAGCATGGAAACCAGTCTCAAATCTCAAGCATCTTTGGCTGAAATGGCGACTGGTCGCCATTTCAGCCAATCAGATGCTTGAGATTTGAGACTGGTTTCCAAACTCAGTTTTATAACCTCCAACCCAGAACGTGTAGACCCTATCCATATGTGGATATGCACGCTGATCTGGTTCTACAATGGTTGCATAGGCCATTAAGTTGCATAGGCCATAAACCCCAATTTGACTGCTGTGTCACATATAAAGTCTTAACTTTCATAGGTTTGCATGAAAAGGAAAAACCAATTTAAGTATGACATCTTTCTTTGTAATTGTTTGACATATTAACTTGTGAATGCTTATTTTTCATTGCTACTTTTGATTATCAGTATCTTGCATGAGTGTGAGGTGAAGATGGAAAAAATCTGGCACCGAGGGGGAACTGTTATGCGGGAACGAGGCTCTGCCGAATTCCAGCCAAAACAGTTCACCAGAGGTGACAGATTGTTCTATCTTTACCGAATGTCTCATACAAGATACTTTTTCTTGCATACCTTTTACTGTTCATTACATTTGTGTTTATTTATATAAACTTTAAGTTTTTATAACGCTGAAATATTGACGTTTACGCAAACCTTATTTTCTAAATGACGTCACTATCTTGAATATATTACGTCAGATATTTGAAGACATGAGGCCACTCGTGTAGCACACGAACGTTACCTTATTCCTAGGAAAAAAGATAATTTTTTCTTTCCCCGGTAAATCACACGGAAATACTTATCCGGTATGCAAGAAATATTTTTATCTGCCTTAAGTAGGGGAAAATCACATTGTAATGCCCAAAACTGTCAAAATCATAGTTTGCTTAATATAAGAGCTAAAATTCTGCTTTACATGACCTCATGTATGAATTTATACTATAGCAGTTAAATCATGCCAGAATTGTGAATTTTGAGCTGCTTTTTGTGAAAGGAGCATAGGTTTGACAATTATGGATGGGGCCCTATTTCGGTCCCATTTTTAGCAGAAAAAATTTTATTTTATCAACTCTTACAGACTATATGTTTTATTAACACATCTACATAAATAATGAAAGTTATTTTGTGCATTATTATTTACTTGGCCCTTTATGAATGTTTATCAAAAATATGTTTGGCATTTCCATTATTTGAAGAAGAAATATTATTCGGAAAATATAGTCACTAACTGAACAACAAGGAAAGCCAACCAATGACTTTACATAGACTATACATAGAATATTCACGAGTGCTGGTTAAATACTTTTGCACAATACTATGTACCGATATATAACATAATAAACATGATAAAAGACAGTTATTATTCATTTATGACATTTTGGTTTCAGAGAGCGAGCGGTGCAGGAGTTGAGACGTCATGGACTCGTTCCGCCGGTGCCTACCATGGATTACACGAGCACCACGAGATACAGGTCCACAAGTCCCGTCAGGTCACGCTCCCGAAGCCCTACAAGGTATTACATTATGTTGATGAAGATTAAACAACTCTGACACTGCTGAAAGATTATGTACAAATATTACGGGTTTTAACCCTTTCATCCATATATTTATGTTTATTCGCATGTGTGACTAGTATAGATCCAGTTTACCTGGCACATCCGTTCTTTCTGATTTGTGCATGGTGGCATCTTGGTCAGAAATAACCTAATAAATTAAAATGCAAACAGTGCAGATCTTGACCAGATAGCACCGATGTGCAAGATGATCTGGATCTACACTGGTCACACATGCGTAAAAGTGTGTATATATGGAGGAAAGGCTTAAATGAGATGCTCTGTCCACTTTGTGCTAGAAGAAAATTTTATTTATAGTTTCTCAGTGTAGCACATGTTATAATCGAGAGGAAATTCCTTAAATTTAAATTAAGATTCTTAATTTTTTTTGACTTGTGCATTTAATAAAGTCTCTGCGCTGAAATAAAAGATAATATTTGTAAAGTTCTACCTCAATCCTTCAAGTGCTGAGCACCGCATTTGTCACATTTAAGGGATGTTGAGATCTTGGGCTGAAGGTTATAAAACTGAGATTGGAAACCAGTCTCAAATCTCAAGCATCTGATTGGCTGAAATGGCGACTGGTCGCCATTTCAGCCAATCAGATGCTTGAGATTTGAGACTGGTTTCCATGCTCAGTTTTATAACCTTGGGCACAGATCAGCCTGTGCATCTGAGCATGATCTGCGCTATTCAGTTAATAGTCAGTTAACTGTTTACTCTATTTGGAATTTTATCACATATTCGAACAGTTTAGATCCAGATCAGCTGGCAAATCCATGTCATCTGATCAGGATCTACACTGTTTCAGACTCCCCAAAAGTTTAAAAAAAAGTGTCAGACATTTGGTCAGACAACATGCGAAAATCTGACCAAAACATGTTAAAAAAGAATTAGCATTTATTAGGAGTTCTGACTTTTGTCTGACACTCGGTCTGATAACACAAGAAATCACGTCGGACCGGCCCAAATTTTACCGGACAAGTCCTTTGTTCAGGCAACTTTCGGGACGTCTGCTGTTTGCTTTAAGATTCATTAGGTTACTTCTGACCAAGATGCGGTTGATCTTGATCTTCACTGGTCCCACATGTTATTTAAATCTTATTAAATTTTATGGAATAAAGGGTCATGTTATACTGTTCAACATTTAAATCTAACCAGTTTCTGTATTCTTGTATTCTAATCTATAATTTAATTTTCTCTTGTTATATTAGTAGGTACAGGACCCGTAGCCCAGATACGTCATATCTCAGTTCTTCCCGCAGACGCTCCCCAGATAGAAGCGGTTACTCCTTGGACGACCCAGAAACCACAGCTAAATCATACAACTCAGACCTTCTATGACGGCATTAGGATAATAATTAACATATTTAAACCATTCAGATTTAAACCATTTAGACTGGTGATTTGCATAAGGATAATAAATGACACATATTTAAACCATTCAGACCGGTAATTAGAATTAGGATAATTGATGATGTATTTAAACCATTTAGACTTATGATTTCATGTTAGAACTTTGTGATGATCTAAAATCTTAGTAAAGATCTAATTGTCATTTGTTTTTATGATAGTTTAAGTAGCTTGCTCACAGATTTGGCCAAATCAGTTGGATTTTTCTGACCAACAAAACAATCCTTCAAGAGAAATAGAACTTGACTGATCTTTTTCATATGGCCTAATTGTAACATATTGTTAATATTTACACACAAAGTTAGGATTCTTTTTTTCTTATCAAATCTGTGAGCCAGTGTAATCAAATGTGTGAGATATTTCACACTCAGGTGAAAATGAACCGTATACCATAAGTGCCGAAATGATATTTGAAATATTTTTTTACACTAGTAATACTGGTGTTATGAGGAACTTGTAAAGTTGTGTTTGTGTATTTATTGAGTAACTTATGAAAGGTAGAGCTTGTATTTATCTTAAAATATTCCTTAACCCTTAACTCCATATATACACATTTTTACGCATGTGCATCCAATGTAGATCCAGATCAGCTGGCACATCTGTGCTGTCTGATCAGGATCTGCACTGGTCGCTTTTTGTCAGAAATAGCCTGATAAATCAAATAGCGAACAGTGCAGATCGTGATCAGTTGGCACGGATGTTGCGGCTCATCTGGATCTACATTGTTTGCCCATGCCATAAAGATGTGTATATGGAGGAAAGGGTTATGTATTCATAAATAGAATTCTTTCAAATTGAATATAGTTAAATGTTACTGGTGTGAGCAGTATTGTAAACAAATACCAGTGGCTTATTAACCCTTTTACTCCATGGGATATGGCTGGGGTTTTTTCTGTGGAAAATAGTAGATCCAGATCAGTTGGCACATTCAGGCCATCTGATCAGGATCTACACCCTAAGCTTTAAGAGTCATTGGGTTATTTCTAATCATGAGGCAACCAGTTTAGATCTAGATCAGATGTCATAGATGTGCTAACAGATCCGGATCTACTTTGGTCGCTCACATGATAAAACCTGTAAATATGGAGTAAAAGGTTAATACAAGATACTTAATGAAATCTATATTTGCTTTAGGATTGGCGTTTGGTTTGTTCTTAAAATACTTCCTATTTTGTGCTACTGTGATAACAAACGTAGTTTCTCTTCATATTCTTGTTTTAGAATGACTAAATGAAAAAGGTCATTTTTTACCAATAATGAAGTAAAGCTTGGGTACAGTTAAAATGTCTTGATGATTTAGCATCGCACACAATGAAGTTTTTGTTTCGCCCTTTCGAAGAAAATGTAATGCATAGGGATTGCTTTGTCTGTCAGTCCATCCGTCCATTGGTCAATTCTGTTTGTCATAAAAACTTAATGTTAGCTATAACTTGGCCATTTCTTAATATTTTTCTTCATCAGAATTACAAATTTCATTGCTTATGACAAGCGGGTCTTTATGTCGAGGTCACATTGACAGAGTTATCCCCCTTTTCTACCTTTTAGTTTTGTTACAGAAACTCTATGCTGGTTCGGACAAAGACACGAGGGCGACACAAGTGTTCAACTGAACACCTATATACACTAGTAGAAGATTATAGATTTCTTACAAGTTTGTTAGAATGAGAGTAGAGTAGATTGAACTCGATAAGATTTGTGGCGGTAGTATTACTGTTAATCTAAAGCAAGAACTTGTCGAGAGAAGCAAAATCTGTGATATGTACAGCAGGCTTATACTAGTATTATATTGTGCTGATCAAAGAATTTGCTAGACACATACACATGGTAGAATATTTATTTTGGTATGTGAAGAGCTTAAAAAGATTGCAAGACAACCATTGTGATAATACAATATAAGGTGGTATCTTTTAGTTTCGTGGCAGCGAATTTTCACTCACAGTTCACCAGTTTATTATTCATTAAGGTATAAATTTAAGCAATTTATATTCTGCTAAGAAACCATTTTAGATGGTTTAATTTAGGTACTAGTTTGAAAGTCTTAAATAGCGCACTTCCCCTAGCGCAAAATATCCAAAAGTTAAATGCAAAGGTATAGTTCTGCAACAATTAGATATTCTTCACTACTTGATATTGAATTTACTGGGCTGTTGAAAATAATTGAACAAAAAGTCAAAATGCAGGTGGAATATAACGAAAAATTCTGTAGAGGCAGACAAAAGTGTCTTCATGCTCTACTTTGAAGCTTTATTATTGACTCTTTGTGTAGATAACTTGTGTGGCTTCTCATAGAAATCCGTCCAAACTGATGTAGATTTTTGCTTTTTAATTTATTTTACATTATTTTACATGTTTGTAGCTTATGATTTACTTTTTGTATCGATGTATTTTCAAATGACACTAACCTAGTTTATGTAAACTGCTAAGTTTGTTCCTTTCTTTTTTGATGTTACAGATTGATTCGGTATGGTTTGATCTGTAGTTTATTGGCTTGTCATATTCCTAAAATATGATGAGCATTTAAATACTGTGGTATCATTCAATTTTCCTGGGTCCTAATTTTCAAGCATATGATGCAAATGAGTTATGACATTTTTCGCGCTGACATAAATTCAGGCAGTTGTGTTATTCTCATAAAATAGCACCTTCCTTGATATGTATGCCTTTTTACGCAGGTGCGACCAGTGTAGATCCAGATCAGCCGGCACATCTGTGCCGTCTGATCAGGATCTGCACAGGTCGCATTTTGGTCAGAAATAACCTAATCAATCAAAAAGCGAACCGTTTAGATGGATGTGCCAGCTGATCTGGATCTAAACTGTTTGCCCTAGCAATAAAGGCGTGTCTATACAGGAAAGGGTTAATTTATCATGTGGATAATATTGGCTGGGTTTGATTTTGCGTGTGGTTCCTAGAGCAAAATTAGTGGAAATTACACACGTGAAACATAATTGATACATAATAGATACCACAGTTGGGGTTTACCTCACATAGTAGCATAACAAAATTACTTTTTTTTTAGAAACCTAAATTGTTATAATAGAAACTACCAATGTTTCGATAAGGTTCTTTCAACATATCTAGAACATTTGACATTGGCCATAAAATGGAAAAAACTGTTACAAAAGCAGCATTGCAACATGGTGTGTTGAAGGTGTCTAGAACTATACTGCCAGATAATTTTTAGTTTGAAGTCACCTTTATTATGGAATAGTGTAGAAATTCAGAACATTCCTGTATACTATGCATTAACCCTTCGCTCCATATATACGCATTTCTGTGCATGTGCAATCAGTGAAGATCTAGATCAGCCAGCACTGGTTGCATTTTATCAGAAATAACCTAATAAATACAAAAAAGTGAACAGTGCAGATCCAGGTAAGATCGCACATACGTCCCAGCTGATCTGGATCTACACTCTTCGACCATGCCATAAACGTATGTATATGGTGTAAAGGGTTAATTAGCGCAGATAATGGACCAAACAACTGTACACGTAGTGTAGTTGATTCATATACAGTATTTTTGAATTTTTAAGAAAATAAAATAAATAATTGTATTTGTCATTGTTTTTTATTATTCATTTTGAAACCTATAATTTACAAGTTTCGGCTGATTTGTGCAAATGTGTTTAACATATAAATAAACATGACAAACCTATAAATATGAAGATGCAACTAAAAAACACTTGCACTGCCATTTAAAATACCATTGTACCTTCATATATGTGTAGATTTGATGTCTGTCGCATAAAATACCATAGCAAGTGTACAAGTGAACATGTAAATTACCGATGCACCACTAATTTATGTGATGGACTTGTAAAATTTACATGTCAGACATGTAATTTTTTAGGTGTACCCCAAATTTACAAGTGGCGCTTTATTCTCTAAACATTGGTGCACACTTGGCTTACAGTAGCTCTCAGGATTGGATTCACGATGTCCAGAAACGGGGTTCGTTTGGGGCAGTCTTATGGTAGTTACATATTTCCAACACTCCCGCCAAATTCCCCATCCAAATTAAACACTGCTGACCAAAAAGTCTAGAAAGACTAACAAAAAATTGCAGATCAGCAATGGAGTTGAACAACCTGATTTATATCGGGCATCAGGAGAGAGAAGACCTGACAAAGAGGGTTAAGTATTTTGTCGGTCAAGGAGAAAATATGGCAGTACTATGTGATTGGTGGTAAAGCGGTAGAAAGGGTGGCTGTCCTGATAAATCAGGACCGAAAATACCACAGCCGCAACAATTCCATCAATGCCATAAAGAAGGAACTATAAACAGTGCTTAAATGGTTCTTTAAACATTCTCAAATAGAATATTTTGGAAATCTCTTTCTTTTTCTTTGGTGGCGTGGAAAAAGAAAATGTTTCGTTAGTTTTGGCATTTATAATAAATATTTCACTCCTGTGTGAATTAGTTAACAATTTCATCAGAATCTGATGTAAATCATCCTGTTCTCTGAAAATTAAAGACTCATCACAATTTCAAAGCAGTCAAGGTTACCACACAAATTATATGATATCGATATGTAAAAATACCATACTAATGGCTTACTGATAAAATATTAATTAAAAGTTTAAAGTATATTGTGAAATACTTCATCGGGTACTTAGAATTGTACCTACCGTGTGTCTGTCTTTTATCAATACCTCCAAAAAGGAAAATTACTTCCCTTTAGTCAACAACACCATTTTCCTGCAATCGGAACTACTCGGCCAATTCCGCCTAATCGGCGATCGTATTTCCCCCAAAATTCATTTTTTGAAATTTTAGCCCGTTTTCGCCATTTGCAATGTTTGCGATACCTTAATACTTTACTCCATTGATACGACTAATATCACATGGTGACTGGTTTATATCCACGCAGCACATCCGTTCCACTGATCTGGATCTACACTATTGGCTTCTAGGTCACCTTGTCAATCTTAAAATGAAAAGTAGATCCTAATCAGACAGCATATATCCCAGGTGATCTGAATCTACACTGTTTGCCCATGCAGTAAAAGTCCTATGGTTAAAATACAAACTACCAAGATCGATAACTGAGCAGAGCAGCATATCAGTTTTCCTTGGATTACTTCCCTTTTATCAAAAAAGTCAAGATTATTCGCTTTATGTTCTATTTTTTCTCTTCTAAACAGTTTGTGGGTGTATGTGTGTATCTCTGCTGATGAACAGCCTTGTTATGTATGTTGTTGTAAGTATTATAATGTATAGTTTAAATTTTGAAATGTGTTTTTATTACAGAATGTCAATGAACAATAACAAACAAGAGCCTGCTATGAGTTATCTTATTTTTTAACTTTTCATTTCAAACATTTAGTTCATATTTGGTGCTTGATAATAATAAAAGTATTCTAGGAAGAAAGGCTAAAATAACTGCTATTTTTTTACACTTTGTTGCTCTGCAGCAAATCATGTCAGCCAATTTATTTATTCCATATGCTCTTAAGTTACAGAGAGAATCAAACCTGCACCGTACCAGGGTATGTCGCATTATGCCACGAGTTGCTGCGAGAAAGCGTGCTGTCGTCCTCTTTATCATCAACAGGGCTGTCCCAAAAGCCATTTAAAAAAGCCACAATATTGCAAATTGTTTCTAAATTTTTGTATTAATGACAGCACTTTAGTTTGTAAATATAAGGATTAGTTTGTAAATATAAGGATTGAAACAATATTTGATGGTTTTCATTTGGTATGACAAACAGTTGGATTGTTTTAAGTATGCATTTGGGCTTCAGACTCTTTAAACAACACAACTGTTTTCCATACCCAACTGAAAACCATAAATTTATCATTTCAATCCTTAAATGAAGAGCTAAAACTACCTTTTAAACTGCAGGTTGAGTCCCTGAGTTTGTTGAAAGATGGTAAGCTGGCCAGGGCCTGGAATAATGACAGATGGCAGGGTCGGATGCAAGTTTGCCAGTCAAAGGGTTCATTCAGGGCAGTCTTAGAGTAGTTACATGATCACGTCCAACTTTCTTACCCAAATTCTCATGAAAATTAAATATTGCTGCCCAAAATGGGGCTTGAGCAACCCTCCTGAAACCCCTCTGGATCCACACTTGGATGGACATAGCTAGTGATGGCTCAGTTCCGTACATCAGAGTGGTACTGGGAATTTTTCTGCATACCATGGTACAGTGGTACAGCTATGGGTTGAGACAATCAGCAAGGTAGATATTTAGTACAGACTTCTGGTATCATACTTGTCTTTCTTTGCAAGAGACGAACTATGTGTAAGACATTAACAGTAAACTACACACATTTTCAAGTTTTTCAAAACTTCGTCAAGCAGGGCTTTTTTTCACTACCAGGGGAAGGGGCCCATGCCCTATAATTATGGAGAAAATAGTGTGATTTCACCTGTAAAATGAAATGACAAACCCTGATGTAAAGTAACTTTTTGGGAAAATCTGCATAATTTTAATTAAATTTTGAGGAAAATGTGCCTGTACATGGCTTCTACTAAAGAAGGAAAAAAAGCCCTGTGACAAGTTTGTATTGTGTTTATTAACAAATTAGAGGGAAAATAGCTTAGCAATACACAATCTGAGTAAGAACAAATAAGGAACAATAAAGCAGACCAGTAGACCATTTCAGTCAAATATTTCATACTATAAAACATACCCATGTTGCGATACTGATCACACAATGCCTTCAAGTTTATTGAAACGGATCTTGCTGGCCATTTTTTACAAGACCGTTTACCGATGTGTTATAATGATATCATTATTGTTTGTCTGTCGCGTGCGTGCTTGCAGTGTCTTGTCTTGCACGCTATCTGTAAATAGTATCATCAAGCACAGGTTCTCCATAATTGTTCCAATTGTCACTTGTCAATAAAAGTGAAAATTTCTGTAAATATAGATCTGCTTTTCTTAAAAGAAACTCAATGGAGTGGATAATAAGGTGTTATAGTTGTTATATATCAGTTCATCTCGCTGGAAATTACGGTACCTTGTATATTGATGAACATTATAATTGCATGTTTAAGATAACTGTTGAAAATTTGATACCTTATCAAGTAGCATACCAGTTAAATGATCGATTTACTAATTGTGTTTTTGATCTGTGTATTTCTCTGGAACGTTGTAATTGAAAAACATATGCATACTTGCATTATAATAGTTAAATATTGTCAAATTTAAAAGTGCAAACTAGAAAACACCAGCACATTTATTACAATGGTTGGTCTTTAATTCATTCTCCTCCCCCAAACATAAGTAAGGCCTTTATTTTCCAAAAAGAGTAGTGAAAACACTGAAGAAATTCTACAGTATCGACCATGGTTTGACCACTGATTTGGAATACTTCTGTACAGTTGAACCTGCATTTAATAGCAGCGACCTGCATTCAGCAACCACCTGTCTTAAACAGACAGTTTGATAATGTCCTTAACTGACATTTTGCATTTTGTTATTTTTTTACCTGTCTTAAACACCCACCTGTGTTTAGCAGCCACTTTTTGTCACTCCCTTGTGTGGCTGCTCAATACAGGTTGACTGTTGTTTTTTCACCCCTCCTTCCTTGAATAGCAAACAAAAGAAATAACTATAATTCTGAGTAATCTTTGTTCATGCTTTGATCGTAGTTACTATAGTTGTTGATAAAACTCACTTTTTTTGGTTAATTTATCGACCTAATAGAGCTAGTAGCTCATCAACTTAGTATTAATAAAATCAGTTTATGCAAATATCAGTTTTAATAAATCACACTTTCTCCTAAACTACCTCCATGATCAAAATAAAGTTATTTTATTGCCGGATAATTGGAAGTCCATTTCTGGACACTTGGTTTTTATGTGTGTCCATTTTGCAGAAACAAATATTTCACAATTTGTCTGTCATATTGACAGAGATCTGCCGACAGATACCACAGTGTTTTGTGATGTACGACTTCAACTGGACATGATTCACTCCTAAACATTACTTCCTATTATTATTCGACAATGGTAATTTGGCAATGTTTACATTGGCGTGTTTACATTGACCTTACATGTAAACAATGAAATAATATTTAAATCGTTGTTTAATACAAAGCGTAAAGCTCCCAATACTTGTCCCATGAGCCGAGTGGTCTAAGACGTAGTCATTTAAACAATTTAAAATGTAGCAACGCTTTTATAGGTTGTAGGTTCGAAACATGTTGTTTTTTTTTACATTTTTTAAAATATTTTTTTCACAATAATTATTTCCGCGATAAAATTTACTGAAGCAGACTATATATAATACTTTGAAATGACTGCAGTAAAACTTAAAAAAATATATATTTAATTTTTTTTCTTAAAAGCCGTGTGTCAGTGTGAATCGAACCCGCGTCGAAAAAAGTTAGGCCTATGGCAGCCGGACGCGTTAACCACTGAGCTATCAGGGCGATGTGATTTGATTAAAAGGCAAAATAGTACTTTTAATGCGTAAATTTGCCTTAACCCGTGTTTATATTCTATAAATAATTGTAAACATCGCCAATTTAGCTTGGTCGACCTATAGTGGTTTAGTAAAGCTTTTGTCATTGACTAAAATAAGGCGTATTTCTTATATACCATGTACAGGTTGTTCAAAACTTTTTTCTGAGGGTTAACCTTTACCCCATATAAAAAAGGTACCTTCGGTCATTTTTAGTGATACAACAGTTTTTACTAAATATAGAAAAAAATTACAACTATACATCAAGTTCTTATAACTAAAATATGATTTTGTTACAAATTTTGACAATAAAATGGATAATAAGTAATGTCGTCTGCTCAACTTAATGACGTCATTTCAAGAATTGACGTCAAATGCCTGAATAGTCACCTTTTCCCGTGACGCGCCCCATATATGGGTTTTATCACATGTGCAAACAATGTAACATCCAGATTAGCCAGCACAGTTTTACCATGAGTTGCTTTGAAAAGTTGTACCATCATTCGCTTTGTTGTTTATTTGGCTGTTTCAATAGCCATCAAAATGGCCATGATATAACAAATTTTCCTCAATATTTTGGTAAGAATCAAAAATATTTACGAGTGTTAATGTAAGAACTGAATCAATATTTTATCACATTTATTGGGATATGAAAAACATTTGAGTTGTTAAAGTAAAAGCATGAAGCCCTTTGTGATTCACTCATTAAATATCTAAAATGTTTTCAATACCCTAATTAACGTGATAAAATATTGATTTAATCCCGAAACAAAAAATTATTATAAAGAAAATAAAAACGGAACTGTTACTTAGCCACGAACAGGCTTAGGCAGTCCTATTTTAATTAATTTATTAGAATTTTTACATATTTATTGTTTCATTTCAGTTCTTTATCAGTGGAACCATCTTTGTTCTGAGAGCTAAGGAAAAGTAAAAATGAAACGCCTTTCTGAGACCGGATCCAGTCGGACAGTGAGTATATGGTATGCAAAAATCGTATTGGTATGTTCTTGTTACTATCCAAAAACAGTTGCCTCTGGCCACATTTTTCCGTCCAAACTCAGGATGTGTGTAAGGTACTTATAATCATTAACCCTTAACTCCATGGATACCCCTTTTATCTCGTGTGACTAGTGTAGATCCAGATGATTTGTCGGATCAGGATGTGCACTGTTTCATTTTTGGTCAGAAATAACATAATTAGTCAACAAGCAAACAGTGAATATCCTATCGGACAGTAAAATGATCTTATTGCTGATATGGGCAAATTGAATTTTTTTCTAGTGAACAATATTCATAAAAAAAAACTAGTAAAAAATTTGCTCATAAGCCTGATTAATTACCTTGTTTCGTCACTTGACTGTCAAATTATCGATAACATACTATACATGAATTCGCGAAACATTTCTGTGTCAGTAAGACTGATTTTCTCGCATGCCACCGGTTGATTCCCCCTGTGGCAGAAAATTTGTCACCTTGATGCATGAAGTCTGCATACAGCGTGTGACATTGTCCAATAACATTCTGGACAATCTCCGTCTTTGTCAACTAACCTGTTAACATGCACTTCGGAGAGCTCCCGCGGGAACACGGCCTTAAAAGCTGCCATGTAAACTCTCACATCATTTACAAATTTAACAATTTGTGGGTTAAAAAGCAAAAATGTGCTATCTAGTATTTTATTCTGTATTACTTAAAATCTTTTTGATTTTCACTTTCACTTTCTTTTTTTTTGCTTTTGCTTTCACCCCTAGTGAATTCACACTCAAACAGTTAAACTCTGGCATCATTTACAACTTTTACGTTTCATGGATTGAAAAGCAAAAATGTCCTATCTGCTTGTTATTCTATATAACTTAGAACCTATTTGCATTCACTCCTCCTTTTCTCACCCCCAGACAGCAAATTTTAAAAAATCACAACAAATGACAGCATTAAAGAAGACATTAATCTATCATAGCACCGCAAACCACACGCCGGAAAAAAACATCTGTCTCACTAGGGTAAATCTATATCCTGCTCTGAACTTTTTCTCGATTCTGGATTGTGACAGTCTCTCTGTAATTAAATCTGCTGGTCTCACGATTACCAAGGGACTTAAAACAGAATCTTGTGTTTTGTGTGCCTGAATAAAGCAACAAACTCCGCAGATTATCAAGACTGTAAGAGTATTACTGGATATGGATGGTATAGTACACTTAAAACAAAGTTCCTGAATAAAGCAACCAACCCTCGGATGTGCCAGCTGATCTGGATGTACACTGGTCGCACACTCAAAAAATGTGTATATATGGAGAAAGGGGTTAAATTATTATCATTGACATAGAATGTATCCAAGATTTTGATGGGAAATTGTCAGAAGTTGCATTTTTGTTGTACAAGGATGTGGGAGAAAGGGTGGGGGTGCAAATTAGCTGCAATGACCACATGGGGAATTCAGGCTTTTTGAAAGCTGTTTTAGTCCTTAAAAAACTCTCATGAGTTCCCTACAAAGTTCAAGTCACATCATGGCTAGTTTTTGCCAGATATCCACATGAAAACATTTCAGTGAGGGGATTTTTTCCCATCCGAACTTAGTGCATGTGATATTTTCTGACATATTGAGGGTTGCACCCAAGACATTCATAACTACAATGAAGTAAAGAAGGCAATTTATTTTATGCTTTTCAGTGAATTTTAGAATTTTCCCGGTGAAATAAAAGTGGTATTTCACTGTTTTCAAACAGTGGAATATCATTTTTATTTTCACTGATTTTTCACGTTGGTACCCAAACGCATATAACATACCAAATGAGAACATTTAGAAAACAGGCTCAAATTTGTATATTTGACGTCAAGACGTCACGTCATAAGCAAGCGGTTTTGGCGCCATTTCTTGCAACTTTTGTGTCAAATTCACGCAAATTTTGCTCTAACAGCATAAAATAAAAAGAAAATTTGTTTTTACCAGTGAAAGATAGAAATATATTTCACTCGTGAACTCCAGAATTATGTATTTTCACTCGTGGCTTCGCCACTCGTGAAAATACGAATTCCGAAGCTCACTTGGTGAAATATATTTCTATCTTACACTGGTAAAAACAAATAAATTCTATATAACAGCCTGTACAAGTCTCGGAGTATCACAGTTTAACTTTTTAAATTCATTATTTAAAGTAGTGGAATCTGTTATTTACAATCAACTGATTAACTTATTTATAATTTATAGTAGCCCAAATATGTCACAGAGCCTGACTCATCTAATGCATGTGCTTTTCCAGCATTGTGCAAATGTTGAAAACCCTGATATAGTGTGAACTGTCTAATTTTGGTGGGGTACTAATTTTTTGTGGATTTCCTGGACAGATGGTTCCATGAATTTAATGCCACAACTGAATATTATACATATTACATTAAACATACATATTAAACAAATAAATGTATGTAAACCTATTTTGGAAAATGAAAAGCGATGAATTTAAGAACACACAAAAATGGTGTTTTAACAAAAACCATGAAATTGTTTGCCCATGAAAATAAATGCATTTATAGTAGTATGCAAAAATATTATAGGATGCAACCAGTCAAAATCCAGATCACCTTGTACAGCCATTCAATCTGATCTTGATCTACACTGTTCACTTCTTGTTCAGAAATAACCTAATAAATCTAAAAGTGAATAGTATAGATTGCCATCAGACAAGATAGATAAGCAGGCTGATAAGGATCTACATTGGTTGAATTAAGGAATAAATTTCGTGTTTGATAAGTTCACCGAGTCTTGAACGTCATTAGGGCTGGTTAAAGTGTGTGGAGTCCGAAGGACTCCACGCGTGCTTTAACCAGCCCTAATGACGTTCAAGACTCGGTGAACTTATCAAACACGAAATTTATTACTTATATTTACACCTCATTTTATCATTTTGTTTCTAAATTTAATATAAAATATATACTTTTTACTAATTTCGAAATGTTGTTTAAAACATTTCTTACCCCGGGTTTGGCATTTGGACTGGTCCGCCTATTTACTCAAATAAAAAAAATCATACTACGACCATGTTTATTGAACACATTCATCCGTTTTTTCAAACATTTATATACAGAAAAACCTAATATTTCACAACAAACATCAAATTTGTATCACAGCAAGTACTATCTATGCGAGTAAATGATAGTCTAAGTAAAAACCGTTATTTTTGCGGGAAGTTAGAAAAGGCTAATGCGTTATTTTCAACCAATGATAATTCTAGAAAATGGAATGTGCTTATTGATGATGTCATATAAGTAAACTTGTTTACTTCCGGTTTGAGGGGTATAAAAGCAACTAAAAATAAAAGTAATCTAAAAATAGCAACATTCCAGGAAGAGCTATCTAAAATTAGCAACAATTATAAAAATAGCGGGGATTTCATGACGTCACCAGGGCATTCCTTTACCATTGCGCGGTGATAAGGCTAACGGTGTTCATTGAAGATTGACCTTCACTTGTCTGGTAAAGGATATTGAAGCAGTGGAAATAAAGGTGTAAATATTATGAGATTAAGGCCATATCCAATGGCATAAAATGTTAATATTGTTTTGAGGACTGGGCCCAAGATCATAAAACTGAGATTGGAGACCAGTCTCAAATCTCAAGCATCTGTTTGGCTGAAATGGCGACCAGTTGCCATTTAAGCCAATCAGATGATTGAGATTTGAGACTTGTATCCTGATTTAGTTGAATGATTTTGCACCCTGTTCAAACACTGTTCAAACACAGTCTTCTAAATTTCAGGTTTGTGGTGCAGCATGTTGATGGGTTTCAAAAAAGATGGAATCCTTTATGCGTTATGGATTTCTACATTCACAATAGCATATTTGCAGATCAGCAAGGTATTATTTGTTCTTTACACCTTTTGTTTTTAGCTCGACTATTCGAAGAATAGGGGAGCTATCCTACTCGCCCCGGTGTCGGCGTCGGTGTCGGCGTCCGTTAAACAAAAAATGCACTTTGGTCCATTACTTGAAAACTACTTATGATATCAACTCGAAACTTGGAATATATATTCACCATCAAATTCTACATCATTACCAACAAGACCCATAACTCTGCTTCCAATATTTTTCAAGTTATGCCCCTTTTTCACTTAAATTTTGCGTTAGGAAAATATGCACTTTGGTCCATAACTTATAAACTACTTGAGATATCAACTTGAAACTTGGAATATATATTCACCATCAAATTCTACATCATTACCAACAAGACCCATAACTCTGCTGTCAATATATTTCAAGTTATGCCCCTTTTTTCTTATATTTTGTGTCAAGCAAAATATGCATTTTGCCTCTAACTTTAAAACTAATTGAGATATTGCCTTGAAACTTGAAATATATTTTCACCATCAAAATCTACATCATAACCAACAAGACCCATAACCCTTCTTCCAATATTTTTCAAATTATGCCCCTTTTTCGCTTACATTTTGTGTTAAGCAAAATATACAGTCGGCCCTTAACTTCGTTATGAATGGAGGGATTTCAAAATAACTTGGCACAAATGTTCACCATGACAAGGCGGTGTGTCGCGTACAATACCCATGCCTGTAGGTCCAAAGTCAAGGTCACTGTTACTAAAAATAGAATTTTCTTGCAAAATCGTGTCCGCTCTGTAACTTTGTTATTTCTTATTGGGTTTTTAAATAACTTGGTATAATTGTTCACCATATCAAGACGGTGTGTCACGTACATGCCCAAGCCTGTATGTCAATGGTCAAGGTCACTGTTGCTAAAAATAGAATTTTCTTGTCTAGGCTGTTACTTTGTTATGAATGGAGGGATTTCAAAATATCTTGGCACAAATGTTCACCATGACAAGGCGGTGTGTCCGCACAATACCCATGCCTGTAGATCCAAGGTCAAGGTCACTGTTACTAAAAATAGAATTTTCTTGTCCAGGCTGTAACTTTGTTATGAATGGAAGGATTTCAAAATAATTTGACACAAATGTTCACCATGACAGGGCGGTGTGTCACGTACCATGCCCATGCCTGTAGGTCAAAGGTCAAGGTCACTGTTACTAAAAATAGAATTATCTTGTCCTGGCTGTTACTTTGTTATAAATGGAGGGATTTTAAAATAACTTTGCACAAATGTTCATGAAAAGGCAGTGTGTCCGCACAATACCCAAGCCTGAAGGTCCAAGGTCAAGGTCACTGTTACCAAAAATAGAATTTTCTTGTCCAGGCTGTAACTTCATTATAAATGGAGGGATTTCAAAAAAACTTGACACAAATGTTCACCATGAAAGGGCAGTGTATCGCGTATTATTCCCATCATTGCACTTGAGTGTCTGAAAATGATGCATAGCGGGGCATCCGTGTCCTATGGACACATTTCTAGTTTCACTTATATTTTCACTTAAGTGCACTTCATCGATAACTTTGCAAATACTTAAGGTATCAACTTCAAACTACCATTATATTTTCATTTCAGTTCTTTTTCTGTAACATTACTGAAGTGATTGATATTTGACTAAAAGTAAATGTCTCTAATAAAAAATTACTAACAAGTTTTCTAACAAATTCAGAAATATTTCATAGTTATTCCCCTATTCAGTTTAATATTTATGGTACATTTAGGAATTATTTCTGTTATTTGAAAAGAATTTCTCCCGTACCATTCACTTGTAAATATTTTTCTTGATTGCACATGAATGTATGGCCATAGTTGTTATTGTTTTAATCTTCAAATTGCATTTGTTTCAAATGATTCGAATAGTCGAGCATGCTGTCTCCTCTGACAGCTCTTGTTACAGTTTATTCTTATGTTTTATGGGGTTAACACCCTTTTTGCATTGCTCTTTCAAAGAAAAGGCGATAGATAGGGATCACTTTGTCTTGTTGGTCCGTCCATTGGTCCATCACAAAAACTTAACATTGGCTATAACATACTCATTCTCAATAATTCTTCATGCAACTTTCAGATTATATTGCTTATGACAACAAGCTTGTAATGATGTTCTTTAGTTCAAGATGGAGTTATGCCCCTTTTCCCCAGTGCGAATATAAATAAACATACATGATATATTATGATACCACCTTAATTTGCATGAAAATAATGGAGACCTTAACTTTTAATTAAGACATTGTTATTGAGAAGGAACGTGGTTATAATGAGGGGTGCAAAGTGAGTCTTCCCACACTGAGGGGTACATGGGAAGTTAGTATCTACCTTTTATTTTTAGTGGGTTTAATAATTGTGTACACTGTAAAAGAGCAAGTCCATTTATTCAAATCCCAGCAAAAAATAACCATATTTTTGTGTTTCTTACAAAAATAATACAGCTATGAAAAGTCGTGCCCGAACAAAATGTTGCGTGTGCACAAAAATTTGTACGTGCAAAATAACATGATAACACAGTAAGATTTACTGCATGTTTTCAAAAATTTAGAAAATATCAACCAGATGTCCTGTTTTTATTGAAAATTATGCTGTTGGCAAATAAAAATGTTTGGCATGTGTGAATAAAACAAGTACAGTAGATGGCGCTGTACCTGGAGGAGGTGATGCTTTCATACCTGTCAGTAAGGCAGTATCGAGATCCACCCTGCAGGCCCAGCAATGGTTACCTGGTCATAATCCAAGAATAAAAGTCTACCGATTGAATCAAATGACTGACAGAAAAGATAATTATCTGGAAATAATACCCCTGTAAAACATGGCCGAAGTAGGGCGTAATGATCACTCGGCAGTAAAACTAGTTTCAGCAACTGAAATTTGAGCAATTTTATTATTTTAAGGAACAAATTAGTAGTTTGTGTTTGAAAGATGATCAGAGGCTAAAGCTCTGAAACAGTTCAAACCACAGGTGGCGGGACACTGAAGTTGTACACAAACTGTCGTCTGCTCATTTCAGAGGGGGTTGATTAAAAATCTGATACAATCCTGGGTTGTGTATCGGTGTCATAACAAAAGGATGCCCGTCTAAAGACTGTTATTAACTTTGACTTTAGGCTTTAGTAGAAAATCATTTATGTAAGATAACAATCTCCCGGGTCACAAACACCTCTAATTTATGTTTATTAGTTGAAAATTGAATTATTTGAAATGGCTCTTTTCAACATTTATGTATAGGTATTGTAAATCTAATATTTATATCTTTTCAACTAAAATGTGTGAGTTCTGAAAAATTTTGTTTCAATGTAGGTCGATTGGTTTTGATGCAAAACATGTCCCAAAATGTTAAAATTGAGAATAGAGACCAGTCTCATTTCAAGCATTTTGAACAAATTCCTTTGTTTAAACCCCTTTTAGTCATTAATTTGGGAATTCTGAACTAAGTGACCGCAAGTGCTGGTAAGACATTTTTGTGATTCATAATCATGTGTATTTCTTGACCTCAATGGTCAAGGTCACCTTTTTTCTTTTATGACAAAACTCACAAACAACTTACAACATTAGAGGTTTTGGCAGCAGGGGTTACTCCCACACCTCTCTCACAAACTATTCACCTGGTAGCGGACATGCACTGCAAAGCAATACAACATTTTCTTGTTTTACTGAGAAAACTCAATAAATGACTGGAAAACATAAACAAATATCCTTTTGATCAGAGAGCAGAAACTGATAGTTGCTTCCAGTGATTTAACTTATTTTTCTGTCCAATAGCTTCTCAATAAGTCAGAGAAAATAAACTTCATAAATGTACATAAACATGTAAATTAATTTAAAGATATCTTAGTTGGTTTTATTATTGCTTTTTATAAATGTTTTCATTTCATAGCCAAAATGACCAGTAGCACATCTCAATAAAATACAAATATGTCTTTTATCCAATGTATGGTCATGTGCAGGACAAATATTTAATTTATTACACTGTGCAAGGTCTATAAATCTTCGAAGAAGAAAGCCATATAATTCACAAATTTGTGGCGAGGCATTCGTTTGATTTGTCCGAAATTGTACTTGCAATGGCCATTTCAATAAAATTTTATGACGTTTTCAAAATGATTAAATCAAATATTGAAATATTTCTACAATTGTCATGGTAACTGATTTGTTTTTATTGATGATTTTTGGAGGTCACTAGTTCAGAAAAGTGATAGTGACAGTAATACAAGTACATTTGTATTTGCATTATTTTGATTGCTGCAATAAATAATAAGTGAGCATGGAAGATCATTTAAGTGAGTCATTTATAAGGGATAACTGTTAAACCGTTACTCCATGGCATATGACTTTTATTACATAGGAGAACAGAGTAGATCCAGATCAGCCATCATATATATGCCGTTTGATCAGGATCTACTCTGGAAGCTATGTGATAAAAAGGCATATCCATGGTATTAGAAATTTAGATCTGAGAAGATTATTATAACACCTATTTCATACTCATATTTTGATGAGTTAACCTCAAATATTTGTTTTGGAGATGGGTATGGTATCCATGGTATTAGAAATTTAGACCTGAGAAGATCATTATAACACCTATTTCATACTCATATTTTGATGAGTTAACCTCAAATATTTGTTTTGGAGATGGGTATGGTGCAGAAAAAGGCTCAAAAATTTTAATAGGTGTACGTACAAAAAAAATACCAGTTCACCTGTAAATGTATTATGTCAAATGTATAATTAACATAATAGACATATATACGAAGTTGCATGTAAAATACAACTGCACTGCCATTTAAATTACAGTTTTACCTTCATTTTATATGTCTAAAGTGTAAATTAAGTATGTATATTCCATAAAATAGCGGTGCATCAGCACTAACTTATTCATGTGATGGACCAATAAAATTTACATGTTAGATGTGTATTTTTGCAGGTGCTTTGCAAATTTAAAATTCTGACAAAAAATGGGGGACATTTATTACACTATGTTGACATGCTCTTATTATTATATACATGTTATTTTAATCATAATTACTAATGCACTGTCAAGTTTATGAATAAAATTAGGTCTTTAACACTGTTACATGCATAATAATGCTGAATTTATTTGTTATCGGTCACTATTAAGTCAAGGACTGTCACAAAAAGCAGCTGTTATGAAGATTAACAGAACAGTCTTGTCCAGGTTGGTGTCATGCTTCAGACCATTGATACCACTTGTGTTAAACTATTATAGATCTAGATCTACCTGCATGTCAGATGTGCAGTAATATCAGGAGACTATGCTGTTTGTTTCTTAACAACAAAGAACCTAATAAATATAAAAGCGGTTAGTGTAGATCCTTATTAAACTGCAAGGGTCAGACTGCAGACTGATCTGGATCTACACTGGTCCTACATAAGCTATAAGCTGTATCAATTGAAAAGGATTACATGCTGGCTGATCTGGATCTACACTGGTCACACGTAGGCTTTAAGCTGTATCCATGAGAAAAGGTTAATTGCTGGCTGATCTGGATCTACACTCGTCACAGTTAAGCTTTAAGCTGTATCCTTGGAAAGGGATTACGTGTTGTCTGATCTGGATCTACCACTGGTCACGCATAGACTAAAAGCTGTATCAATGGAAAAGGGTTACATGCTTGCTGTTCCGGATCTACTCTGGTCACACATAAGCTGTAAGCTGTATATATGGAAAAGGTTACACACTGGCTGATCTGAATCTAAACTTTTCACACATAGCCTATAGTCTGTATCCATGTGAAAAGGTTAATTGCTGGCTGATCTGGATCTACACTGTTCACACTTAGGCTCTATGAGCTGTATCCATGAAAAAGGAATATAATGTTGCAGATGTGGACTCCTTTATTGCCACAGCTTCATAAAATTTGTATTCGAGAATTATACTCAATATTATCTTGAAATATAAGTGTCAAAAAAGCTGAGGGTAAATTAGCTTAAAATTAGTGGACATTGTCAATATAACAAGACGGTCATCATCAAACTTTTCAACAGATACAAAACTGTCCGGCAGACAACTTGACAAGCTGTTTGTAGCAAAATAACTAAATGATTTCTACATTAATTCATCAGGCTCGTGGAACATCCTATATTTTCCCACCTTAGTGCAGAAACGGTATAAGTACAATTGTAATAAGAAGGAGTAACACCATTTTTGCATTGCGGTGACGATAATTTTATTCTATTTTGTCTAATTACATTTTACATCTGTAATTATATACACTGGGGTTTCATTTCTCGGAATGGCACTTTATTTTGCTATTCCAGCTTGCACGCTTGATTCAGGGCTATTTTATGCGACACAGTCCATTAGGTGCCACCAGATTTCAACAGAAGCTTGCAATTATAGCTATCTGTCCGATAATAAAATCCTGCTCTGATGAAGTTTTAATGCTGCTATAAAAGAACCACAAAACCAACAGAAGCGGGTAAAAATTGCAGAATTTATCAACTGAAATAGTAAACCACAAAAGGTGACCCTGCAGTGGTACTGATGACAAAATAACCTGGTTTGATACCGAATTTAATCGCATCGTAAAAGTGACCAATTTGCTAATGGATTTTTCTAATTTGCTTTTTTATGTTTTATTTTCTTGACAGTCACTGTGATGGCTTCTGACCTCTGGAATAACAAAACCCATATAATGATTCTATCGTAAAACATTAGAACTATTGTCAGACGTCAGGCTAGCTGCTCCAGTTGGTAAGGCAGCTGGGGCTGTTAACTGGAATCCCACAAAGATGTGTGGGGTTTTAGGTGTAACACCACCCCTCCCCCTGTCTGGGTAGTGTGTGGACCAAAACTCATAATGGTGCTTTGCTAAAACGATGAACCCTTTACTCCATAGATACACCTTTATTGCACCAGCCAGCAGTGTAGATCCAAAGTTAAATTTAAGTTTCATTTGGTTATTTCTGACCTAGATGTGACCTGTGCAGATCCAGATGGGACAGCACATATGCGCTGGCTTATCTGGATCTACAATGGTTGCACATGCATTATACATGTTACATGGAGTAAAGAGTTAATAGTGACTTAAAGAAAGGAATGATTGGTTAGCTGCAGTGATATCAAATGTTAAATCACTGTCCTTCAATGCTTTGCCTATCCTTTTGCTCCATATAATGACCAGTGAAGATCCAGATTAGCCAGCACACTGATGCCATCTGATCTGGATCTGCATCTTGGGCCAGAAATGACCTAATGAATCAAAAAGTGAACAGTTTAGATCCTGATCAGATGGCATGAACATGTGGGCTGATCTGGATCAAACTGGGATCTACCATGCCACACCTTGGCAGACTGTTTTAGTGTGGGGTTAGGATATCTCGTCTTACTTCTCTCATCAGGATATTGCCACTTAAGTCCAATGATCACGAGAATGATCCTTTTATCGCTATTTGATTGTTAAAAAGTTGTGTACTTTCATTTTGAAGTATTCTTCTACTTGAATTCATTGAATATTTGGACAGCGTAATAAGGCATTATTGCAAAAGTCAACAAACAAATGAATCTTTTCAAATTAAACGCTTGTCATTTAATCTGACGCTTGTGTCGGTAATACTGAGCCTAATTTCGCCATCTTGAAATGCTGCCATTGTGCAATGACAAAGTATCGTAATGTGCGGAAAGTTGCTTTTGGCTAAATTGTCATAAAATTGGCTTAACATGGGTCTCCGTTACAGCTATTGAATTAAAATTGACTAATTTACCTTAAATGGTTCCCTCAGGCATGAAATGGAGCCTGGTTCCCGATTATGAAGTAATCATGTGGTAATGATTAGTAAATCCCGCCAATGCCAATTTGCATTTTCCGCAAAAATAGTTGACACCAATCTCATGTTCACCATCATTCAGTTTTGGTGTTAATTCGATGGGCTGTGGGGTCTTCAAATTTTGTGAACCAGGTTAAAGTTTCCCACTTGTTTGCAAAAGAATTAGCACAAAAAGAAAATATTTGAATACGGAGAAGTTGCCGTTGGACAATTTCCGAACCTTGTCACTCAAAACACACAGATGCATGCACGTTAAGTGTTCCAAAAATTCAATTAAGCTGAAAACAGTTTCCTCCTAATTAGCCAAGCCAATCTAGCATGAAACACTTCTAGCTGCTCAAGGACTGTTTGTCTGTCTCGGTGGTATAGATGGCATTTTAAGCATACTCAGAACTGCAATCGAGCAGAAAAGTGCAGTAATAGTCAAAAACGAAATTTTCTCACATTTAGCCATCTAGCAAATAGAATTTTTTTTTGCAAATCTGCAAAATAATTTCAGTGCTGCCCCCTGGTGTTCCCAAAGTGATTTTTATGATGAATTTGATTAAACAAGAGAGGTAATTTATCATCAGCCACCGTCAAATTTGACAGCTGACCAAGCGACCATTCTCTTTTCAGCCCACATCCATCCAACATATGCATTATCATAACATTGTCTTTATGCTTAATGCCGTCAGCAGGAAATAGTTCTGTCCCGCCATTTTTTTCCGCTTCCGTAAATGGTAACTTGAGCAGGATGACCGTCTGCTAAATCTAGTTATGATTGATAGGGTTCAGATTTTTACTGATATTCAGCTTCCATATTTTTGCAGTCATATCTTCATCAGTTTTCAAAAATTTTAATACATTCAAACCTGTCTTTAAAGACCACTCAGGGGACAACCTAAAAGTGGTGTGACTTTGAAGGCAGATTTTTTTTCACAGATGAATCCATCCCTTTAAACCTTTACTCCAAGTAATTATACACCTTTTATCGCATGTGCAAGCTGTGTAGATCCAGATCAGCTGGCACATCTATAACTCTGATCATGATCTACACTGTTCACTTACAGATTCAATAGGTTACTTCTGACCAGGATGCAACTAGTGCAGATCCAGATTAGCTTTCATAGATGTGCTGGCTGATCTGGATTGACACTTGTCACATCTTGGTCTAAACATGTATTTATGGAGTAAATGGTTGATCTGTCACCGAGACATATAAAAATGTTGTAGGAACAGGTGGTCTTTGTTTATTTACAGGTGGTCTATAGCACAGGTTGCACTGTATTTATCAATATCAGATTTTATTGATATCCAGCTTTAATATTTTTGCAGACATATCTACAACAGATTTCAAAAATTTAAATATATAGATTAAGTACTGTAAATGCATTTATTATCATGAGGATGAATTTTTGCGGTAAAACAACATTTTTGTGTGTTCTTTAATTTATGTTTTTTCCATTTTCCAAAATTTTTTTTCTTACACATTTAATTTAATGTTATATCATATTTCATGTGGCTTTAAATTTATTGGTCATTCTGTCCATGAAATCCATCAAAATTAGTACCCCACGAAAATTAATGATTTCATGGTAGATTTAATATTTGCATATATTGGTGCATAGCACATTGACGTTGACCACCATGCAGACCCCATCAGCAAGTGATAATAAAGTACCCAACTGTTGCTGATTTATCAGGACATATGTTTAAGTCTATGTTTGTTTTTCATTTATACTTTATATTTTATTAATAATCTACTTGTAGATCTGACGTTTTAAATTAACTGATACCTTTCAGGATGCTGGCCTGGGACACAGATAGTGAAGACATGAGGTGACATTATCAGCGTTGGTCTTAAAAGGTGTCAGGGATGGTAAAGTTATGGTAATATTCTATTTTCATCTGCTTTTTAACCCATTCCTGTACAGATACACCTTTATTGCCAGGGCGAACAGTTTAGATCCAGATCAGCCGGCACATTCGTGCCGTCTGATCAGGATCTAAACTGTTCGCTTATTGATTCATTAGGTTATTTCTGACCAAAATGTGACCAGTGCAGATCCTGATCAGACGGCATGGATGTGCCGGCTGATCTGGATCTACACTGGTCGCACACGCGTAAAACTGCGTATATATCCAGGAAAGGGTTAATTCGATGCTTTGGATCCCCTTGGCCAACAGTGTAGATCTAGATCAGCTTTTCACTGTTAAATTCATTAGATTATTTCTTACAGATGCAACAAGTGTAGATCCAGATCAGATGTCTTGATGAAATGTAGTAAAATATTTCAATAAAATTGGCTCTTTTTTGGTCATTTATAGGCATTATATTGTAGAAAATTCTAAGGCATTGAAGTATTTTACCTTGAACCGTTACTGTGGATTTTTTTTTATTTCTCTAAGGATTAACCCTTTCCTCCATAGACAAACCTTTATTGCATGGGCAAACAGTTTAGATCCAGATCAGCCTGCACATCCATGCCATCTGATCAGGATCTAAACTGTTCGCTTTTTGATTAGTTAGGTTATTTCTGACCAAAATGTTATCAGTGCAGATCCTGATCAGACGGCACAGATGTGCCGGATGATCTGGATCTACACTGGTGGCACATGCGTAATAATGTGTATACATAAAGGAAAGGGTTAAAAGCGACTGCCTTGAAAACAGGTGTTATAAAAAGTGTGTGCAATTCGAGACTACTACCAACTTCTTGGAGGAGTCTGGAAATAAGTATAATAAAACAGTAGCTAAAATTCCGACATGTAAATTAACACCAACCTCAAATCTTTTACATTTCATAAATCACGGGTGTATTATAGATAAACTGTTTTATTTTACATAGAGCATGAAATACAAGCCACATGCCTTATTGTAGAAAGCCTGGGCAAGTGCTAGTTCTTTCATGTTCTAAGAACTTTATTCCAGAAATAATACACCTGGTGAAATTAGCCAGAACAAAATGTTCTTAGATCACTAATCATTCTTTATTAAATTTCTAAGTGGTTTAGATGTTTGCGACCTGGGAATATGTAATGCAGTACTATGAGATTTTATTCTTCTAACTTTATCCTAACTCTTTTCCCTAGTCAAAATATAAACTATAATTATTTATTTATTTCCATGATGCAATAGCGACACTTGTTGTATTGTTTTATTCTGTACTATGAGATTTTAATTTATCTATTTATACTTACTTTTTTCCTAGTTTGATATAAACTATACATTGTTTATTTATTATTTGCATGATGCATTAGTGATGCTATTGTTTTATTCCATTTAATGAGATTTAATTCGTCTAACTTTATTCTAACTCTTTTTCCCTAGTCAAAATATAAACTATACATTATTTATTTATTTCCATGCTACAATAGCAACGCTTGTCATATTGTTTTATTCCATTCTATAAAATTTGATTCGGCTAATTTTTTTCTAACTTTTTTCCCTAGTTAAAATATAAACTATACATTATTTATTTATTTCCATGATGCAATAGCGACATTTAACATAACTGTTTTCCAGAAAAGCCGCAGGACCTAGATTTCCGCAGACTCGATGTCTCTAAATCAGGGATCTGGTATTACTGGTGAGTAGTCAAGAGAAATTCCAGAGAACAAAACTACTTCCCAACGGCCAAATAGGTCAATGACAAGTAAAACAGATGATTTTTAGAGTATTTATTTAGCATGTGCCTGAGATTTCAGACCTAGGAGCAATATTTGCAGACATTTATGTTTTTTGCGTGATCAAAAACTGCAGTCTGCATTTTATTGTGATGCCTGTGATAGCAGGTAGACACATAGGGATCTTATTGTCTTGCTGCAGCATTGGCGGCAGTGTCCAGTAGTCCCCCAACTTTAGTATAAACTTAATGTTGCTTATAACTTGGAATGTACTTGTCCTTTTAACTTCATAAAAAGCCATCTTTGACAACAAGAATGTTAAATTCTTTTTTAGTATTTTTTAGTTATGCCCCTTTTAAATGCATCTTTAACACGAAACTTTGTTCCGCCTATAACTTTAAAAGTACTTGTCCTATTCACTCAATACTTGGAATATGTCATCTTAATGAACAAAGCCATCAGTTACAACAATAATGACAACTCCTGTTTCACTATTTTTGAGTTGTGTCCCTTTCAAATCCAATTCTAGCAACACACATTGTGCCGTGGAACACCAAACTCTAGATGATAAATTTTATGACATTAAACCGTTTACTCCATGGGATATGGCTGTTAGAAACCAGTGTACATCTAGATCAGCTTGCACGTCCATGCCATCTGTTCAGGATCTACATTTTTTGCTTAAGATCCATTATGTTGTTTTTTTACCAAGAGGCCTCCAGTGTAGAATTGGATTTAGTATTAAAATATATTGGGTGAGTTAAATTTTCAAAGATTTTGCAGCAGAGAAAATGTGCGAAATGAAATCTGATTGAATTTTAAAGATGTTACATCTTTTCGTGTTAGAATAAAACTACTTGCTTTTATGCCTGTGTGAAAATGTAACTTGCAGCATCAAAGTGAAAAAAATACTACAGATCTGCTTTATAAAAAAGTATATTGCACAGAATATGACTTGTGCTGACTCAAATTAACTTACACATGCTCTGCTCATAATCTTTGAATTTCCTTATGAAGCATTCCGGACATCCGCAAACCTAACTTAAAATTTTAAAATAGACTAGTTTGTGATGTTGAATAAAAAATACTCGCTCATTCTTTTAATGGTGTGTTTTGCATCTTTGGGTAAAAATATAGGAAACAAAGGCCTTTGATTTATAATCGAATTAAAACTAAAACCGGACACCTGACTAGAGATGATGCATTCTAATTCTCTGACAATGACAAGATAATTTGTCACCTTAGCGTAAGAACAGTTTAAGTAACATTAAATTAGAAGGAGTTACATCAATATCGCACTGACACAAAGATATATGGATAATTAGCTAACAATTCCTAAACCTGAGTGTGCATATGATTTCATCTTTTTAAATATTCAGTATGAATGTTTTTCAAGAGTGATATATTTATTTTTGAATCATTTTATTTAAATTTGATTCAGACATTAATTCATACGGACCATTGTTTAGGATGGACCATGGGTCCTAAAACATTAGTTTAAACATCTGTTTTTGTTTTTTGATGAGTAATATATTTAGTCATTTATTACATTAAATTACTTTGTTACACACTTTGATAATTTTATAATGAGAAAACTTGAATTTTACTCTTAACCCTTTCCTCCATATAATTTATATACACATTTTTAAGCATGTGCGACCAGTGTAGATCCAGATCAGCCGTCACATCCATTTTGGTCAGAAATAACCTAACGAATCAAAAAGCGAAGTTTAGATCCTGATCCGATGGCACGGATGTGCTGGCTGATCTGGATCTAAACTGTTCGCCCATGCAATAAAGGTGTATCTTCGGAGGAAAGGGTTAAAACTGGATATTGTCAAATGAATTTACTAAAAGAGAAATATATTTAACTTTACAACAGTTTTACCATTGATGTTGGTAATCCTGGGATGGCCATCTGAGCTCAATCCCAAATATCACATAACATTAATTTAACCCTTTCCTCCATAGATGCACCTTAATTGCCAGGGCACAGTTTAGATCCAGATCAGCCGCCACATCCGTGCCGTCTGATCAGGATCTAAAATGTTCACTTTTTGATTTGTTAGGTTATCACTGACCAAAATGCGACCAGTGCAGATGCTGATCAGATGGCACGGATGTGCCGGCTGATCTGGATCTACACTGGTCGCACAAGTGTAAAAATGCTTTTAAGGAGGAAAGGGTTAATTAACCCTTTACACCATGGGATATTATCTCATTACCAATATTCAGGTTAGCCCAGTCTGATCGGGATCTACAGTTTGCTTATAGATTTGTTAGGTATTTTTAACGAGGAACTTAACAGTGTAGATCCAGATCAAATGGCATTCTGTGGTATCAATATATTTCATAGGTGTTTAATTTTTTCAAATTTCATGCTACGGAAAATGATCAATTTAACTTCGTAACAGTGTAGCCTAATAGAACATGTCAGCACGAGTATGTCATTTGCGATTTTTGCACAAGAATTTGTCCCTGTTAAATAAAATGATATCACAGTAGATCTTCCAGTTGATCTGGATCTACATTTGCTCATATGATTAAATCTATGTCTTTTATATAAAGGATTAATTCTTGTATTTCCAGCTAAAGCCTGTGTATTTGAAAATATATATGAAACTAGAAAAAAGTAATTTTTTATCAATTATCCTCGAAGTTAAACATGTTAACATATTTGTAATTGAAACTCTCGTTTTTAACAAAACCCATTAATTTGGTCACTGTCCTTTTAATGTCACCCCCATCACCAATTTTAACCGTTGAAGGTAATAATAAATAAAATTGAACAGTAATGGATCGATGTACAAATCAAGTCATATCGGTTTATTCATCTGTATTGTATAAAATCTACCTAGGTTTGGCAAAATTGTTGAGGAAACGGAGACTCAGAGTCACGCAAAAATCATGTTTTATATTATGATAGGGATCAGACCGGTACTCATCATTAACAATAAAAAGTATCGCTAATGGAGTCTATTAAACAGCCAGAGGCATTGTGGTCACAATGTACATAGTACTTCATCCTTAAATAAACTCTTCATTGTTACGAAAGAAAATGTGGCAAGCAACACTACCAAACGGACAAAAACATTATTTACCATGCAAAGGCAAAATGGCATTTTCTTGGGGGTTCCTAAATTCATGGAATTTATTTTACATACAATACTGTATTTCATACGCAGGCCAAACTCAAATTCAAATTCTCTAATCAATGCTCTATTATCTTTTCAATTAGAATTTATGTTAATTGTTGTGCTTAATAAGCTACCTTCTCTACATAAAGATACAAGGGTGATGATGATGATGATGATGATGATGATGATGATGATGATGATGATGATGATGATGATGATGTATGGTGGTGGTGGTAGTAGTAGTAGTACCGGTAGTTGTTATTGTTGTTCTACAACTACTGTTACTATTATTATTATTATTATTATTATTGTTATTATTATTATTATTATTAACAACTACTGTTACTATTATTATTATTATTATTATTATTGTTATTATTATTATTATTATTATTTTATTATATTTATTATAATTTTGGAGAATTATTGCAGTATGCAAATCTGTTCATCAATACAAAAAACATCAGCAAAAAACCCCAGGGAATTCCAATTTGTACCATGTATTTTGTATATTTATCCAGATAATAATTTTATTAGTCTTAACCAGTCATGGGTGCAGCCTATATTTGTTTTATAGATTAACTCTTATTTGTTTTAAACAAATCTCAATAAACTACCTGAGCAATGTTTGAATGTTACATAATTCTATTCTGTTCAGTATTGTGTGAAGTTGGAGACGGAACTACTTGATGTTGACACGAGAACGAGTACCAGTTGTGTTGACACACAGCTAATGGGATAATGCCTTCCTCCCCGATTCTATAATCTGCAACCTTCCAATGTTTGTCTTTCTTTGTTTTTCAAACAACCCTTTTTCTACATATAAACACTCGGAGATGTTTAAAGTTTGTTTTACAAAGTTTGTTTAACACTTTTACGTCTTCTAGTTCAAACGACTTTCAACAAAAATTCCTGCTGTATTGAGTGTCTCTGTCATATCACTTGTTATATTTGATGTGATTTTAAGATGTTGGCAAAAAAACTAAAAACTACAGCAAAACTAAATTAGACAATACCAAAGTGCAACTTGCTACCTACATGGAATAAAACTGTGATTGTGAAATTGTGTGTTCTTGTATACTGAACGGATAAAGAAATACACAGGTATATCAATTTATGATACTTTGGTATCATATAGTTTTGTAGGGACAAATTTTTGTAAAGAAAAATTTTCACTCATACGTTTTTGCATAGGCATAAATTCATGCATTTTATTATTTTTATCACTGGGGTTTGATTTTGCCATTTTATCTGAAAAATAACATTTGTGCATGGGCATAATTTCACGTTGTTTTTTTTAAATATTTTTATAAAATACACAAAAAAATAAAACCCATGCAAAATGTAACGATAACCCTGTAGTTTTCCTTAAATGAATCAAGAAGTATCTAACTAGTTAAAGAAAGATATATCACATTGATTAAGACATTTATATAAATCTAATTCATGAGTATTTCATCAATTACAAGGTAGAGAAATATGACCTGTTTTCTGTCTTTCACGAGCAGCTAACAAATCACAACCTAGAATTTTTAGTTTGGTCTTCAATATTGAATGACTGGCTGACCAATCTCAAGCTAGAATTTTTAGACTGGTCTTCAATATTGAATGACTAGCTGGCCAATCACAAGCTAGAATTTTTAGACTGGTCTTCAATATTGAATGACTAGCTGACCAATCACAAGCTAGAATTTTTAGACTGGTCTTCAATATTGAATGACTAGCTGGCCAATCACAAGCTAGAATTAGTCTTCAATCTTGCATAAGTAGTTGACCATTTACAATCTAGAGTTTTAAAACTGAACTTAAAACTTAATTTGATGATCTCGAACCATTTCATTTCGGAGAAAGAAATACACTTGTTTCATCACAACAAGGGCTTATCAGCAGAAAGAGCCACTTCTGTCAAAGTATCAACCATTAATAATGTAATTTGCTAATGAGAATCGAATAAAATATTTAAAAATGGAAAATAAAACCTTTTGCCACTTCCAATATATAACACCTGCCCACTATGGTATCACTACAAAAAACACATTAATTCACATGATACAATATTAATGAACAAAGATAATTTGTGATCTGGTTGATGTTAGTTGACATTGTCATTTCATTTTTTGAAATCACAGCGGAGATGATTTGGAAACGAAATGGATGCTGTAATATTACTTTTTGATCTTATCTCCCACTTACTATGTAAATTTTGTCATTAAAAAAAAATAATTGCTACTTTCCTCGTACATCACAAAATAAATTTATAATAAATTGCAATTTGAATTAAATTTATCATTTTAAGGTCAAAATGGAAATTAGTGAATGTTTGCAAACTCTTGTTTTTTTAGGGCAGTACTGTTATTTGTGGTTAGATTGCTGGCCCCGGCAACACGTCTCTGTTCATTTCAATTCTCAATGTCTGTTTCTAGTCTTATTATGTAGAGAAAATTGTCATGTTTTTGCAAAAACTTCATAACTCCTTATTTAAATGGTACTTAGGTATTTTGTTTTTGCACAAAAGTTGATAAATATAGCTCTTTAGCCCTACACTGGTCAAAAGTTCTAAGTGCACACTTTTCAATTTTGAATATCTCAAAGTAAGCTTATTCTAATTGAATGAAAGTTTGACACAATGTTAATTATGATCAAACAATAATATTTTTTTGAAAATCGTGCACATGGTTTACGTATTAAGTCATCCACGTCGGCATACACTATTTATGCGTAATCCCCGTGCGGCAATAAAAAATTATTTTTTTACAATCGTTTTTGTTTTTCACATGTTCACTGACTCCAGACAAACTCGAAAAACACACCAACAAATTGTAACCATGGAAGGGTTGACGTCAGCAGACAACGACATAGCCGTCAAAATTCTTTTCACTGGCAACACGAATACAACTATTATCATATGGTTGACACGTGTAGATCCGGATCAGCCTGCACGTCTGTGTTATCTCATCTGAATCTACACTGTTAGGAGGCACGCCACGGGAAAAGGTACCTTCGGTCATTTTTTGTGTCATTTTTGTTGTTACAATATTTAGAAAGAACTTTCAAATTTCTATTATTTTCTCATAACAAAACAGTTATTTTGTTACACATGTTGACAATGAAATGGTATTTTTACCGCGAATTGCATAATAATTAATGTCGTCAGCTCAACTTTATGACGTCGTTTCAAGGATTGACGTCAACTGCCCGAAGGTACCTTTTCCTGTGGCGTGCCTCTTAGCTTCTTGGTCAGAAAACAAACTAATAAATCTAAAAGCATTCATTGTAGACCCTGATCAGATGGCACAGCTGTGCAAGCATTTCTGGATCTATACATGTCACCCATTTGATAAAATTTGTATGTATGGAGTCAAGGGTTCAATTCCTAAGTTGATTGTTCATACAATTTTAAATTAGAAATAATTGTCATTGCGTTATGGTGATGTATGTGTTAAATATGTTAATATGAAAATGTCTCCTTGTAGTTTATTTAAGAAAACTACATGCTATGATTAATGGTTGGTATTACTATTAGATTCTAACCAATACAGCTTATATCACTGTGCAGTCTGATCAGGATTTACAGGGTTTGCTTTTAAATTCATTAGATTATTTGGTAACTTTATTTCTCCCTAATCAAATTTGTGAACAGTGTAGATCCAGATCAGACTGTATGGACTTGCAATGTGATCTGGAGCTATGCAGATTGCCCATGGGATGTTACTATACCCATGGAGTAAAGTGTTAAAAGAACAAACCCTATTTTTGAAAAAAAAAACACTTAATTTACATGTTTTTACATTAAAATTACATAGTAAATTAATTTTAATATGCCATTAAACCATTTGATCAGCGAAAACTCAAATTGCTTTATCAAAAAATGCTATGGATATTAATGAGTAAAAACAGTTCAAACTGCTTCCCAATTCATTTTTATGTACCGGTATGAAAAGAAAATGTAACCAGCAAATATTTTCTGTTTTACCATTGAAATGAAGATGTCAAAATGCAATTTAAACATTTTATGAGTATATAAAACTGAGGTTATTTGAAAATGGTGATTTTAATGCAAAAAAGAAGTTAATTTCACCACAGGGTAAATTGACTTGTCATAAGTTTTGTGTAAGATATTTCAACCAGATATACTAGATGCTCTTGATGAACTTCTGAAATTAAAATGTTGTTAAGTTATCGAACAGGTTGTTCAGTACTGCTCATGCTTTGGTTAGTCAGTTACTCTGGGTATATTTGTGATGGTGCTGTTGATGTGTGTTCTTGTTGTGGAACTCTTGCTGTTCACTTCTATGGTTGCTGTTGTTGTTGCTGTTCACTTCTTTTGTTTCTGCTGCTGTTGTTGCTGTTCACTTCTTTTGTTGCTGTTACTGTTGCTTTTCACTTCTTTGGCTGCTGTTGTTGTTGCTTTTCACTTCTTTTGTTTCTGCTGCTGTTGTTGTTGCTGTTCAGTTCTTTGGTGGTTGTTGTTGTTGTTGCTGTTCACTTTTTTTGTTTCTGCTGCTGTTGCTGTTCATTTCTTTTGTTTCTCCCTATGTTGTTGTTGCTGTTCACCTCTTTGGTTGCTGTTACTGTCTCTTTTCACTTCTTTGGTTGCTGTTGTTGTTGCTTTTCACTTCTTTTGTTTCTGCTGCTGTTGTTGTTGCTTTTCACTTCTTTTGTTTCTGCTGCCATTGCTGTTCATTTCTTTTGTTTCTGCTGCAGTTGTTGTTGCTGTTCACTTCTTTGGTTGCTGTTGTTGTTGCTTTTCACTTCTTTTGTTTCTGCTGCTGTTGCTGTTGTTGTTGCTGTTCACTTCTTTGATTGCTGTTGTTGTTGCTGTTCACTTCTTTTGTTTCTGCTGATGTTGCTGTTCATTTCTTTTGTTTCTCCAAATGTTGTTGTTGCTGTTCACTTCTTTGGTTGCTGTTGTTGTTGTTCACTTCTTTTGTTTCTGCTGCTGTTGTTGTTGCTGTTCACTTCTTTGGTTGCTGTTGTTGTTGATTTTCACTTCTTTTGTTGCTGCTGCTGTTGTTGTTGCTGTTCACTTCTTTGGTTGCTGTTGTTGTTGCTGTTCACTTCTTTTGTTTCTGCTGCTGTTGCTGTTGTTGTAGCTTTTCACTTCATTGGTTGCTGTTGTTGTTGCTGTTCACTTCTTTGGTTGCTATTGTTGTTGTTTTTCACTTCTTTGGTTGCTGTTGTTGTTGTTCCTGTTCACTTCTTTTGTTTCTGCTGCTGTTGTTGTTGCTGTTCACTTCTTTGGTTGCTGTTGTTGCTGCTTTTCACTTCTATGGTTGCTTATGTTGTTACTATTTACTTCTTTGGTTGCTGTTGTTGTTGCTTTTCACTTCTTTTGTTTCTGCTGCTGTTGCTGTTGTTGTAGCTTTTCACTTCTTTGCTTTCTGTTGTTATTGCTTTTCACTTCTTTGGTTGATGTTGTTGTTGCTGTTCACTTCTTTTGTCTCTGCTGCTGTTGTTGTTGTTGCTGTTCACTTCTTTTGTTTCTGCTGCTGTTGCTGTTCATGTCTTTTAACAAAAGCATGAACATAACTTGAACATGCAGCCACAAAAACAGTAACAGCTCATGAACAGAAAGCATAACATACCATAAACATGCAGAAATAAAAGCATAAAATTAGTCTTCATTTTAAGCAAGAGGGGTAATCTCAAACATCTGATGGGTTGCAATGAAAACTAGCAGAAATTTCAACCAGTCAGATGCTTGAGATTTGAAACTGGGCTCCAGTTTATGTTTTATGATCTAGTGCCCAGAATTGATCTACATAAGTTTGCTGGTTAAAATCACTCAGTAGCCCTTGAAATCTTTATCTGGATAGTTTCATGGTCTGACCCATGGATTTTTTTTTTGTTCAGGATTCCCGAAAAGTAATAATTTATTGAAGGGGCCAATGTAGTTTCCTTATTTCTGAAGCCTGTATACATTGAAAGATATTTTTCTAGGTGTAATTGAAAGAATGTTGAACCCAAATTAAATATTGTTATGTGAGATTTATGCTTATAGTTTCTACTTAAGTTTATTTGTATAACTAAAGCTGGCTGGAACAGTGTAGGTTGAAATTATCAAGTTGATGTTAGCTGTTTTCTCTAACATTAAACAGTTGTTAACATAAGGTTTAATTTTTAATGAAAATATTTGCTCTGGTTTTTTTACAGAAGCTGGTTTTTCCTACCTCCAGTGTGGAAGAAGAGAGATCACATGACTATCTGATGGATCACATGACCTGAGCTTACAGTCACATGATTCAATAATCACTCCCAGGTAGGCGGAGCTTCATTTGCTGCTCATGGAACTGTGAAATGGAGACGGCACTTTGTAATGATACAGCTCCATTGATTTTAATCTTTACAAACATTTTACTTCGCCATTATCTGTTATTGAGTTTAATGAACTGAACTGTTTTGCTAAAATCAAAGGGAAGGGGTGAAAACTTTTCGGAGTTGAGTTGTGAAGTGTGAAAATAAAATATTTTATTATAATTACATTTAATTGGATTATAATAAGTATAATACCTCTGGTGAGGTAAGTATTTTATTTAACAGTTTATTAAATTAAACTAATATATTATCTTTAAAACTTCTTTTTCTTAGTTTTGGAGCAAATTTGCATTTTAAGAAAAATATTATATACAGTTGATATGATTTCTTATACCGGTAAATATATTAATTGTGATGTAAATTACAAGCACAAGGATCCTTCCATATTTATTTATTTCTTTTTAATACTGATTTCTTGTTTGCATTCAACCTTATCTACTGTTGTATTTTAGAAAACACTGTATTATTTATGTACTGATACACATAATGCAAAATGATTATGACTTTTTGAGAAAAGAAAAGAAATGCAAAAATTCATATGTAAGCATACAGTCTTGTGATGTATAAAATAATAAAACAAAAAACTTTAATTTTGCTTCACATTAAAATTTTTTTTATTGTATAATGCATAGATATAAATAAGAACAGTGTAATAGCACAGATCTTTACAGTATATTGATGTTTCACAAACGTTACTTTTATTAATTTTAAAGTTTTTTTAAATAGAAAAAAAAAGTTTTTTGTAATTAAATATCCATGGAATTTTCAAATGAAATGACCATGTAGACTTCATTGTGTTCATTAACCCTTTCCTACATATATTATGCCTTTTATGCTTATGCCACCAGTGTAGATCCAGATCAGCCGGCTCATCAGTGCCGTCCAATCAGGATTTGCATTGTTTGCTTTTTGGTCAGACATATTCTAATAAATCTTATAGCCAACAGTGCAGATCCTGATCAGATAGCTTGAATGTGCCAGCTGATCTGGATCTACACTTTTTGCATACACATAAATGAATGCATGAATGTGCTAGCTGATATGGGTCTACACTGGTTGCACATGGATAAAACCCATATTATAATGGAGTAATGGGTTAAAAACTTCCACATATAATAGAATTTTACGAAAACAAAAGAAAACAGCAAGTTAACCCTTTATTCCATTTATATGTGCTTAAACACATGTGAGACCAGTGTAGATCCAGATCAGCTGGCACATCTGTGCATTCTTATCTGGATCTGGGCTGGTCGCAGTTTGGTCAGCAATAACATAATGAATCAAAAAGTGAACAGTGTAGATCCTGATCAGATGGCACTGATGTGCCAGCTGATCTGGATCTACGCTGTTTGCCCATGTGATTAAGATGTTTCTATAGAGGAAAGGGTTAATGAATTCATAGAATCTGCAGTCCTGTTTATATTTATTTCACATCTGTTTAATGGCACAGGTGAAAAGTTTCCACATTAGACTGCTGAATTTTTATGAATTATGTAATTTCATTTTATTTGTAGTGTAAGCTTATCCTGTTCCAGTAGCTATTAAGATGTTAAAATTCTGTTTTCTCATAAATGTTTTATTGTAAAACAAATTACCTACCAGAAACATACTTTCAATCTTCTTTAATTGAGTTGTCTGTTTTAGATATAATAATGTCTATTTAACCATATACTTAACAGATCTTTTACTAGCCACAGTTTTGTGTCTTGAACATAAAAGTAAATTTTTCAGAGTGATAAATATATAAAAGGTACTTTAACCCTTTCCTCCATATATACACATTTTTACGTGTGAGTGACCAGTGAAGATCCAGATCAGCTGACACATCCGTGCCATCTGATCTGGATCTGCACTGGTCCCATTCTGGTCAGAAATAACCTAGCAAATCAAGTGAACAGTGCAGATCCTATCAGACCGCACAGATGTGCTGGCTGATCTGGATCTGCACTGTTGGCTCATGCAATCAATGTGTGTCTTTGGGGGAAAGAGTTCACCCTTTCCTCCATATAATAGTATAAGCCTTAATGGCATTTGCGAACAGTGTAGATCCAAATCAGCCGGCACATCTGTGCTGTCGATCAGGATTTATACCCGTCACTTTTTTCATAAGATTTTTTCTGACCAAAAAGCTAACAGTTCAGATCGTGATCTGATGGAACAGATGTGCCGGCTGATATGTATATACACTGGTCGCATTTTAAGCAAAAAAAATGCTGCCTAGTCACATAAGCAATACAACCTATGTAATAAATGGAGTAAACAGGACCAATAGTCATCAATTCAAAAATGTTACTGTAACTTTAATATAAAACTAGCTTTTATAATACTATTACCAATTTAATGATTATTTTACCATATCCCATGTCCGTAATAATGATGCAGGAGTAAATATGATTTTTAATATCGTTTGATGAAGATGTCTTGTAAATCAAGATGACATTTTGATTGAGACATTACAGTATTGTCAAAACTTACAAGTCGTTTATAGGCAATATTTGAGCAGTTTAATATCTTTGGAGATATGACGATCATCCATAATTGCGCCTCTAACACGTAAATACAGCAATAATAAACTCATGATTACTTGTGCGTGTTTCATAAAATCTTTCAAGTGAATGCAAGCGATCATTTTGAAAAAAAGTTTTTGTATCTATATTGAACAGTATACTAAACACTTTGTGTTGGTTATTGTTACAAATTTAAGGGGAAGGGACTAATTTTGTTTAGGAAATGCTTCATATTGTATGCTCGAAATGGGAGGGCGACAAACAGTCAATGAAGGTGTATTCTTGATATTTGCTCGTAATTTTGTTCTTTAACGAATAAAGTGTGCAGTTATTGTCAGTGTTAAACAGTGAACACACGTTGTTGGTTTCGGGAAGAATAGCAATGTTGTCTTTAAAGAGTCCTTGTCTCTGCCATTGACAAATCGTTGTTTGAAACTCAAATGCAAATATTTACTTAACCAAAATTTAACAGATTGTTTTTTTTCTCAATCAAATTTCATTGTAAAATTAAACCTCCCGTATTGCTGTGATACATATGTATTTAACTAATTTAGTGTCCTTAACTGCCACATTCTAACCTTTTATTCCATGGGATATGTCTTTTTATCCCATTGCTATATGGTTTAGATCCAGATCAGCAAGCACATCCATGTATTCTGATCAGAATCAACAATGTTTCATTAAGATTCATAAGGTTATTTCTGATCAAGAAGTGACCAATGTAGATCCAGATCAGACAACTCAGATGAGCAGGTTGATGTGGATCTACACTGGTTGCTTACTGTTTGCTGCTGAACCATTTTTGTGTCACCCTTTTGAAGATGCTTTGTCCATCTGTCCATCAGTCCATCACAGAAGCTTAATATTTGATATAACTTTGCCATTTCTTAATATTTCTTCATCAAACTTAGAAATTACATTGCTTATGACAACAGGGTCATGATGAAGCCAACATCTTTAAGTCAATGTCACATTTGACAGAGTTATTGCCCTTTTTGTACTTGAATTTTGTCACAAAAAAACTTAACCCTTTGCTTCATAGACACACCTTTATTGCATGGGCCAATAGTGTAGCGTGGGCATGCCGTCTGGTCAGAATCTGCACTGTTCGCTTTTTGATTTGTAAGGTTATTTCTGACCAAAATGCGACCAGTGCAGATTCTGATCTAGATCTACACCGGTCTCACATGCGTAAAAGGAGGAAAGGGTTAATCATTGGTTCTGACAATGACATGAGGACAACACAAATGTTCAACTTAAGGGTACATATCTGGTTTAAATTTCTGTGAAAGGAAATTCTAAACAATGGACTGTCTCAGATTCATATCAGGTCAAGACTATTACACAAATTAAGTATGTTACAAATAAATACCATTGATGTAGTATCAGTCACATGAAATTCAAATGTTGTAACCAAATTTACATAATCTATTGACTGCTCACAAACCATTATGTATCAAAATGACCCATCATTATGAGCATGCAATTTAATGATGCATGTCATTTGCATAAATTAGCATAAAATGGTGACATAGTCTGTTGACCACAATGGTTTAATGATTTACCTACTTAATTAACCAATCAAAAGTGCAGGGAATGCTCTTTGAAAATTATCAGGGGACTGATTGTACATTGTATGTGGTAATCAGATCACTTTGATACATCAAGAATGATGATGATGTTAACCTGGGTCAAATTGACCTTGCATGTATTTAATTTTTGAATTTATATTTACCGGTATTAACCATTTAATCTTAATATATGAGCCTGCTAAAAACACTTTAACACTTTACACCATATTCCATGAGCAGCCAGTGAAGATCCAGATCAGCTGGAATTGTCTGTGCTTTCTGATCTGGATCTATACTGGTCACATTTTGGTCAGGAATAACCTAATGACTCAATATTGAACAGTGTAGATCCAGATCAGAATGTGTAGTACATGTATTGTGTTTTGGGTTGATAAAAATGCATTTCATCAAAATATTTTGCTTTTGTCAAGTTTGTAACTTTTCTTATATTTTTATGGAACTCTGTGTAAATGTTATGGGCAATGGTGCATGACATAGAACTCAGATTCTTGCATACCAGATCAGGTCATCCGGTGTTTTCACCTGTGTAGGAAATTTCGATCCTACACCCCCCGATGTAGAATGAGTCACGTGAGTGACGTCACGTTTTCAAATATCTGACGTAATATATTCAAGTTAGTGACGTCATTTATGAAAAAGATTGCTTTAACGTCAATATTTCAGCATAATGAAAATAAATAAGTTTGTATACTTACACAAAAATGTTATAAATAATAAAAGGTATGCAAGAAAAAGTATCTTGCATGAGAAATTCGGTAAAGATAGAAAAATCTGTCACCTCGGGTGAACTGTTTTGGCGGGAACTCGGCAGAGCCTCGTTCCCGCAAAACAGTAACCCTCGGTGACAGATTTTTCCATCTTCACCTCACACTCATGCATGATACTTATAGTGTCATATGCTGTTGAATTGATTACAGTAAAACCCATCTGTAAGACAACACAGTGATAATAAGACTACTATATATTTCAATGTCCTGTTTTACAATTCTTCACTTTTTTCACCCAAAACTTTAGACCACCCCCACCACCACTTAAGTCCAGTCTTGGAGGTGGTATTACCGTCATTGTTCGAATATAAGCCTCACTCATGTATAAGCCGCACCTCCCCACAACCTGATGGAACAGATGAAAATGGCTTAATAAAGTGTATACGCAGCCAAACCTGTGTATAAGCCGCTCCCTTTACTTTTACCTCTGAATTCCGGGAAAAAAGTGTGTCTTATATTCAAACAATGACGGTAATAGTGAAGTTTCATTATACAGTTTAACCTGTGCAAAAGACCACCTGTAAGTTAAGACCATTTTTCGTGGATAAAGACCACATATGAATTTTTTTTTTTTTCCTACAGACTAATTTAAAGAACAAATTAACATATTATCATAGACCACCTGCCTTCAAAAATTATTTTTTTGATTATCCACTGAATCGTCTTTAAAGACAGGTTTAACTGTATAAAGTTTATTGTGTCAACAGATTTTTTCCGACATTGTCAGAATTGCAAATGTTAGGGTTAGTTTTGTAAAAATCAACATGAAACTGCAATTATTAAAAAAAACATCATTGAAATACTGCACGTGCTATATAATTTACGAGCAGGGAAGAAATAGAAAGATATTGTTTATTTTTCTACCCACTGTAAAGTTTATTATGTCTATAGATTTTTTTTTAATCTTCAGAATTACAATTGTTAGGGTTATTTTTGTAAAAATCAACATGAAACTGCAATTACTGGAAAAAAATTATTGAAATACTGCACATGCTATGTAATTTACAAGCAGGGAAGAAATTGAAAGATACTGTTTATTTTTCGATCCACTGTATAAAGTTAATGATGTCAATAGTTTTTTTTTGAGATCGTCCGAATTACAATCTTTAGGGTAAGTTTGTAAAAATCAACATGAAACTGCAATTACTGGAAAAAAATTGTTGAAATATTGCATATGCTATGTAATTTACGAGCATGGAAGAAATTGAAGATAGTGTTTATTTTTCAAACTTGCTGCGTCAGGGATGGGTGATCTTATAACAAAGTAATTCATAAATTTCGTCTCAGGTCTTACATTTTATATCATTTAAAGATGTATTTCTGTTTGCCGATTGTCAGATTGTGATATCATATTTTCATCACAATTTAATTTGTACGAATTTGAGCTTGGTATCAATATTTAGGCCAACATTCAGGGAATATCTATTTCATTGATAATAATAATTATTTGTCTTCTTTGATTTTTGGGATGATGTTTTTAATTTAAAAAAAAATGACTGAATTAGATTCGATTTATTAAGTACCTGCCACTTTCTTTGTAAGCAAAAAAGTGAATTTAGTCCTAATTTTACTACAAGTGTAATTTTTTGTGACGTCTTATGCTTTTACAATTTTTTTTCAATTTTGTTCTACAGTATTGAGAATTGATTAATTTTTACTTACGAAGGGAAAAGACATTTTTATAACATTAAATTTTTATGGTTTATTTCTGTAATTGATTTTTGTGGCATGTCCAGTAATAGATCATTCATTTGTTTTGAAATATAAACTAGTAAACAATAATTTAATCTTTAAATAGTTTAATGTGTAAATAAGTGTCATGCTGCAAAGCAAAGGTTTTCATTGAAATGTATCATGCTGCAAAGCAAATGTTTTTCATCAAAAACTAATCATGCTGTAAAGAAAAAAAATTTTGACTGAAAACCGTTACTGGTCCTGCTGCAAATCAAATATTTTTCATTGAAAACTGGTCATGCCTTGAAGCAAATGCTTTTCATGGAAAAAATGAAAACACTCTCAAGAAAACTTTTACACAGCAAACTGAAATATGATTGTTATTATTAGCTGTTAAACAAAGCAATCACAGTTTATACCTGCCTGCCTATGCTTTTTGGGTTGTTAATTACTGTTTTGGTCCATAATGGTACTGTAATGAACTTAAATGATTTGCCACATGTTGAATATAATCTGCAGATCTATTAATTAATTAAAATCATTAATGAATTAGCACAGATTATGTAACTTAATAGATCGTTTTTGATAATTTGGTTTCCAGGTGTAGGGATTTCCAAATTCAGCGATGTTTAACAGATTCGTATTGTTTCCGTTAAGATTAAGATCAATAAGTTATCTTAAACTTCATCTGTCAAAATCGTATCAAACATCTAACGCAGGACTTTGCAAAGATTAGTTCTTATCAGTTTATTTGTATCGTTTAATATCTTATGAACCCTAAAAACTGAATCATTTACTAGAACCATACAGGGGAGATGTTGAAATAAAGATTTGTTTTAGATTAATGCAAAGTACCCCCAATCACAGACAAACAAGGAATTCGCATTGAACTTCATTTAAATGTTTAATAAAGATTATCGGTACGAGATAGGCTTTATCGGCCAATCAATCATTGAAAATTGTGCTTGTGTCTGACTGCTAGTAACTCAGATATGACAAAATATGATTTTGGTATTTAAAATAAGCGTTTGTTTTTCAATGAATGGGATTCATAAGTTTACCTGGAATGTACATCTAAGTCAATAATTTAGAACACAATTTACTATAAAATCACTATATTGCACTGGTTTAATTTTTGCACATTTCATAATTACAAGAGAAGCACAAATTCAAAACCTCTGCACAAATTGCAGAAATTTATGCTCAATGGAAACTTTTATTTATGGCTTATGCACGAAAATGTGCATAGAAAAAAATCTAATTTATAATACCAATTTTATAATAATGCTTATGGCTACCTTTCAGAGCATCAAACACGTTTTGTTTTTACTCTATTTTCATATTTATTTATCTTTTCTCTGATTGTGCTCAATTTCTAATTGAATATTTGCTTGTTTACTTTGACTTTGCTGAAAATATGCTTGTTAACTTTGAATTTGCTGAATATTTGCTTGTTAACTTTGATTTTGCTGAATAGTTGTTTGTTAACTTTGATTTTGCTGTGTTTGTAACTTATTGACTGAGTCACATGTTTCCAGCCTTGTCAAATACATTGATAAACAATCACTGTTTCAGAAAAAAAACAGAAGAAGTAATGTTTGATTAATTCCACCGAAATATTAGCTCTTCACAATGGAGGGGTATGACAATTAATATTAAATGAGCCTCCAATAAAGCTATTGTCATACAAAGGTTAAAAAAGAGCAGATAAAAATCTAATTTGAACAATAAATTGAACATGTTGATAAATGATTTACGAAGCAAATTTTGACGGTTAGTTTGTTAAGTTTGGCAAAGTGTTATATGTTTTATAAGTTATCAATAAAGTTTGTTAATGTAACATAGTAGAAAGTGAATGATTTATGAAAATTATGGATTTAGTGACGGAATATACACTAGAAGTAGAAACGTACGAGCGCTACATTCTGGTGGAACCTGGTTCTTTTTAAAAAGGTTAATAGTGTTTATTTTATTTTACGTTTCACCGTTATTTCATAAATTCAGTTTTTGGGGAAAATGGTGTTTTTAAAAATTTTGTAATGGTTATAGTATAGGTTTTGTTATATATTAAGAATCTGTCATATAATGTTAGATTCCAGAATATGTATCCCTCGTCTTGCTCATTTATTATAAATAATTATTTAACTTGAAATTGAACTGCCAGTTATTCAAGAATAATTTCAGTAAAAGTTCACTTTACAGTTATTTGAAAAAAAATTAAGGCCACTAAATCCCAGTTTAGCACTAATTTTCTCCCAAAAATTAAGACCACTCCTCTTTAATGACCATTTTGGTCCAGTTCCAGAGTTGGTAAGGTTAAAACAGTATACAGTTGAACCTGCTTTTCATTCAGCAACCACCTGTCTTAAACAGCCAGTTTGAATATATCCTAAACTGACATTTTGTTTTAATATTTACCTGTCTTAAACTGCCACTTAAGTCACTCTCTTTGGTGGCTGCTTAATGCAGGTTTGACTGTACATGTTTTACAACATAATTATAACCAAATAATTTTTTAGCAAAAAAATCGGTAGGGATGAAAATATATCGGGCACTCTGTCATTTTTATACATTTTTTATTCAAATGAAATTAATGTTTTTAAAAGTTAATGAATCATTGACAACACATTTATATGATTCAGTGTTTTGTAACTTTATCAATTTATTTTAAATCAGTACTTTTTGACACCTCAGCTGCTATTTTAACCTAAAGAGCATCAAAATAAAGCGGTTTGGCAATCTAATGTTTTCATCTGGTGACAGGCCATCAAGCTTTTCTTGTCTTTTCTAGGACTGTTTGAGATACCAATCTCGCTGGAAGACTTCTTCATTTCCAATTGTTTTAAAGATGAAATGAAATCTGATTTTAAATGTTTAAAGGTTAAATTCATAGTGCATTAGCAACTCCGATACCCATCTCTTACGATTTTGCTTTTTTGTTTTATTTCTTAAGGAAAGGCGGTTAAGTTGATGAAGTCATTTTAGATGGTTTTGTAACCGATGATCCATAAAATGTTTATATTTAACACGAGTCATCATAGCGTAATGGTAGATGGTTGAATTAGGATGTCAACGGGAAACAAGGTACCGCAATGACTGAACGGATATTAGTTTGGACGGGTACGAATGAAAACAGTCATCATATAGAAAGAGGATATCTCTCATCAAAGAAGGGAAGAGTTTATAGTCTCCAATTTAACATGTTAAACCAATAGATTTTAACCACAAATCATTAGGTTGCTGAAAAAAGGAAAGCTAGGTCTATTGAGTTACAATTTTATACCATTGTTGATTTTTGTAATGCTGTCACAGTTTTTCAGATGAGCTTTCAAAAATTACTTTTGTTAGTCATCATTGATATCTCCTAAAGGATATTTTATGGTTGATTTTCCTTTTTTCTTTACTCCATATAAACTGATTGTGTCACATGTGCAAACCATGTAGATCCAGATTGGCAGGAACAGCTCTGCTGTCTGATCAGGATCTACACTGTTTGCTAGTTGGTCAGAAATAACTAAGTGAATCAAAAAGGGAACAGTGTATATCTGGATCAAATGCATGGATGTTCCAGCTGATCTGGATCTTAACTGTTTGCCATTTTCTCGTTAAAAACATTGATTTAAACCTTTATATTGGTTCATGTTTGGAATCCATGCACTTACCTAAGAACATTTTTTAAAGAACCTAAAAGTTAACAGAAATAGCCCGACAAATGTCCCAAACGTTAATCAAACACCGTCATCGAGATGTTGTTATTGTTATTTAATGTAGCATGGAATCCAAATTGTCTTTTAGGAGACGTTTAACTCTGTTAAGTCGTACACATGCAATTCGACACCCGCTGGCTTGTGCGGTTTTTGTGGGCAGTTATTTCCCAAAAGACCTGTCATTGAATCGAGGTTTTGTCTGTCATAATCTTGATAGAATACATGACAATATTATCGCGTAATAGGTTTAAGCATTTTAGACGATTTCATGCCCCATTACTCTAATGATTTTCCCTTTTTTCGTAACAATGCCAAACTTTTACTTTTTTTCAACAGGGTTATGATTTAAGTTAAAAGTTATGATTATACTGTATTGAATGGACAGAAATGCTTTTCTTATCCATTGGTTTTGAACTTATGTTTAAAATTGTTAAAATTTCAGTCTTAATTTAGAGCTGGATGTTTTTATTACTGGGGCAGTTCAGGAGGGGTTTTAGTGGGGCTGATCAAACCCCCTTTTTCGGCAGTTTCATGGGGATTTGGCCAGAAAATTGAAAAATATTACGCATCTACCCAAAAACTGTACCCAATAAATCCCTTTCTGGAAACCTTGCATCTGACCCTGTATTAAAGAAGAGAGAAGGACTTCTTGTTTTTCCAAGTTTTACATCACATCTGCCTGTGAACATTATTATCCATTTTCTCCATATATACACTTTTTTGTGCGTGTGTGTGTGACCAGTGTTACGATCCAGATCAGCCAGCCATGTGTGGTCTGATCAGGATTAGCTGTTTAGTCGGAAATTATATAAATCAAAAAAAGCGAACAGTGCAGATCCAGATTTGGATCTCTATTGTTTGGCCATTCCATAAAGACGTTTATTTGGAGGAAAGAGTTATAATGGTTTCAATGTAATATTTAGAACTAACAAAAAACATTCTTGATATAGTAGGGTGGTCTTACAATCACAGTGGTTGTAAAATGGGGTTTTGTTGTAACTGAAAACATCCCATTGATAAGAGCACATATTTCTTTCATATATGAACATAATATTTTTACTATGTTATACATCTGTCCGAAGCCCTCCCACTAATTACGGTAATATGTACCTCACATGCTGATAAATGCAAAAATATCGCCCAATAAATGGCAACAAGATAAGCCGAAACTCCTCGCTGGCAACCAGCTCGTCCCTCATGCTACTCAAACTCTCACTCTCGCTAGATACCGGTTTTATTGCAGCATAAAACTGCTACATTGTTTCAATCAGAAAATACTCTATCTTGGTTGTTTTGCCACAAACAACAATAAAACGGCACTAAAACGGCAGATTGTGTTGCCAAAGTTCCAGCAGGCTTCCAATGTCAAAGTTGAACCTGTCTTGTTAATCAGAGGTCAGAACAATTTCGACAATAATTCATCCATAGAAAGTGCAAGAAAGCAGGGGTAATTAAGAGAAATTTTAATTATCTTTGACCATTATTCCCCTCCTCCACTAATGAGCAAGTCGTAAAATTTAATTTGCAGAAAATAAAGAAAGGCTGTCCGCCATATTTCTTAGAAATCTGTCAGATTAGCCGAATTTGGACTTTTCGTTCTGGCATCCTCAAGGGATCAGCTGTGTGGATTTTTTGGCGGGGTAAATATCCCTTTACTCCATATATATACGCCTTTCTGACCTGGACAGACAGTGTAGATCTGTCCCATCTGATCAGGATCAGGACTGTTTACTTTTTTATTTATAAGGTTATTTTTGACCAAAAAAAGGTTGATATGGGCAGCTGATCTGGATCTACACTGGTCGGATATGTTATAAAATGTGAATATGTGGAGTAAAGGGTTAATTAGATCTACAAGATTAAAAATTTTATAGGGGCAGATCCTGTGGGGATTCAGTGAGGTTGTGCTCGAACCCTCTGTTTAAGGCACTTATATTTAATTTTCGTGGGGATTTGGCGAGAAAAGCGGAAAAAAATTTCAAATAAATAACCTAAGACTGGAAATTTTTAATCCATCTTACATTGATGAAAGTTTCAAAATCTAGACCTTTTATGGACATAAATACTTGGTTCTGTGGGTTTCAAATTATCACTAAAAGTTTCTGTGATGTTCTTAAGGATTTTCAAGTTGGACGTGAGATGTTACACATCATTATTGATATTTATTATTGTTAGCATTTTTTGTATCATATATCGTTTGATGATGTTATGTGTTGTCCATTTGTAGTTGTTAAACAAACTTCAAATTGAAATATACCGATATCAAGTTAACCATGCCATCTTCTGTTAAATAATTGTCCGATCGCTTTAGTAATATTAGTTACCATTTATATCGCAGTCGCACCTTACTCTGTCAATCAAAAATTCTAATTAAAACATTTTCTGTTAGTATTATTAAATACTTAAAGAGCTAAGTATATGAAGGATTAAAGACTTCCAAAACTATCAAGATTTTCGTTGAAAAGGTGTCCCTTTCACTCGGCCCTAGTTGGAGTGGGCACATGTTAATGCTTCGAATGCGGTATCATTTATCCAATTAAATTTTCAAGATGCATCTTTTAAAGTCTCCTTTAATTATTTAGAAATTACTCGCTCTGTTTGAAGTTTACCAGGACCTTGGGTTAAGAGCCATGTAAAGATTCGGACACAGAGACCTTTTATAGAAAACTTTTGTGTGAACTCAAGTGCTGTCGGATTCTTAATGGGGACATTTTTAATAAAATGTTCAAGTAGGGAAAACTATTTTTCAAGATTTACAAACAATTTCTTCTAAAGTATTGTTTTTCAGTGTTCGTTGTTATAATTAACCCCTCATAGAAAACTTGATTGCCTGGGCAAACAGTGTAGATCCAGATCAGCTGGCACTTCTGTGCAATCAGATCAGTGTCTACATTGTTTTAGATTCAATAGATTATTTCTGACTGAGATGATCAATCAGAACAGATGTGCAGATCTATCTGGGTCAATAAGGGTTGCAAAAGTGACCCATTTTACCGCAAGTTAGTGCAAAAATAGTATAAGCACAATTGAAATAAGAATGAGTTATACGGGTTTTTGCACTAAGGTCACAAAAAGCTTTTCTGAGCTCTTTATGGAAGTATTATGTCCTTTGAAAATTCAGAATTTTCTGTTGTATTGCATGTTCAGTTGACATATTGTACATAATTGGTTTTATTTTTAAATCTGCCTCATAAATCAAAATTGATTGCAGATTTTTAAGTTTCTATTCATGTGTCTTTCAATTTGTTTCTATTGACAAACTGATTATTTTGATATAAATGTCTTTTTTGTGCACAAGACTTCTGTAGTTTTCACCATCTGTGATGTGATAAAAACACTTTTCTTTCTTGGACTTGCTTAATGTAAATTTGTCAGTCAGCCGATGTGTGCTTGCAAAAATGGATGTTATGCTGTATTTTCTAAGTAAGTTTTCTTAATTTAGCTGAGGTCTGTTTTTTTTTAAGCCTTTACTCTATGGTACAACACTGTTATACAATGAGCTTGAAGTGTAGATCAAGATCAGCAATCACATTTGTGCCATCTGATCAGGATCTGCATTGTTCACTTTTTGCTTTATTAGGTTATTTCTGACCAAAATGCAAACAGTGTAGATCCTGATTTGATTGCATGGATGGGCTAGCTGATCTGGATCAACACTGTTTGCTTATTGTGATAAAATGTGTATATATGGAACAAAAGGTTAATGTAAATTTGCCAGTCAGCCGATGAGTGCTTGCAAAAATGGAAGTGTTATGCTGTATTCATAATCAGTTGTTCTTATTTTAGCTAAAACTGAGGTCTGTAGTTTAACTCTTTACTCCATTCTATATTGTTGTTATCCCATGGGCTAACAGTGTAGATCAAGATCAATTGGCACATTAGTGCCGTCTAAATTAGGATTTGCACTTTTGGTACAGTAGGTTATTTCAGACACGTATGCACACGAAGATGAACAGAACTTTAATTGATAGTTATGTTATGAGTTTTTGGCGCGTCATATGATGAAGCCGTCAACGTCAACGTCTTTTGTTTTTATTTCCGGGGATAATTTAGATAATTATGTCAGAATGTAAAAGCTAATTTTAAAGCGATTTGTTTGATTTGATAAAGGCCGCATGGCCAAAAAGTCATGCAAAAAGAGTGAAAACAACTGTGTTTACTTATATTCTATATCCCTTCGGATATTTTAATGATTATTTCAGACTAAGCAACCAGTATAGATCCTGGTAAGACGGAACTATTTTGCCAGCTGTTGATGGATCTACACTGGTTGCATATGCAATAAAACCTGTTTATATGGAGAAAAGGGTTAAGGCATCATAATTATTTTTATGCCCCCACAAAGTGGGAGGCATATTGCACTCGTCCTTCCGTCTGTCTGTACGTCCGTCCGTACGTCCCCAAATTTTGTGGCATCAACTCCTCCTAAACTATAAGGCGGATTTCTTTCAAACTTGCACAGATGATCAAGCAGGATGTGTAAATGATCGTAGAGAAAGGAATTTTCCTGCGACCATTTTTACCAGAGTTATGGCACTTTGTTATTACAAATTTTGTTGCAGCAGTGGGGGCATCAGTGTCCAAGGACACATTCTAGTTTATTTTAAATTTGTATATCTTATAATTATGGCAAACACAACAAGATTTTGAAATTGTACACAAGTCATTATCGTGGTTGTGCTTGACGTAACTGTTATCTGCAATGACACAGATCTGGATCTACACTGTTTGCAGATGTGATAAAACTGTATATATAAAGGGCTAAGTTTGTAATCATTATCAACCGCCTCTGAAATATTTCCCGAGGAGTCAATTTCTTACACAAATGACCAGTAATGCAGAATTTGATTTGATTATTAATAATGGACATTTTCCTATTGAAGTGCTTGACGATATTGATGCTGATTATATTGTCTTGATATACATTATATACATGTTAATTGCGGTGTCGGAGCTCCGGGGTGAATCAATGGTCCATCAGGCTCGGCGATTGTCCCGATAAACCATTTGTCGATTTGCAATAAGTATTGTTAATTTGGACGCTACGTTGATACAAAAGTATTCCTGTTTCAGCAGTCAGCAACACGCAAGATGGCTGGGCTGTATTAACCCTTTTCAAAGTATCCTGATGAACTATTGGTCGATTTGCTATTAGTATTGTTGATTTGGACGCTTTGTTGATTCAAAAGTATTCTGTTCTGTTATGGGCAGTCAAAAACTTGTAAGGCCAGCTGGGCTGTGTCCCAATAAACCATATTAGTCAATTTGCAAGTAGTATTATAAATTTGAACGCTTTGTTGATGCAAAAGTTTTCCTGGATAAGTAAGTCAGCCACACGCAAGGTGGCAGGGCTGTGTTAACCGTTTACACCTTATTATATGGGTATTAACCCATTCCTGTATAGATACGTATTTTTACGCATATGCGACCAGTGTAGATCCAGATCAGCTGGCACATCTGTGCCGTCTGATCAGGATCTGCACTGGTCGCATTTTGGTCAGAAATAACCTAATGAATCAAAAAGCGAACAGTTTAGATCCTGATCAGACGGCACGGATGTGCCGGCTGATCTGGATCTAAACTGTTCGCCCTAGCAATAAAGGTGTATCTGTACGGGAAAGGGTTAACACATGTGCCAGCATTGTAGATCCAGGTTAGCCAACACATCAGTGCTGTCTGATCTAGATCTACACTTGTTGCTTCTTGGTCAGAAATAATCTAATAAAACTGATAATGAGCAGCACTGATCCTGATCATACAGCACAGAGGTGCTGGCTGATCTGGATCTACACTGTTTGGCCATGGGAACAACCATATCCCATGGAGTAAAAGGTTTAGTCTGTGGCTGAATTAAAAAATAATACATTATATCAATTGCTGATAAAGCTATGCTAAAATGGTATTTTCTTCTAATTAACTACACACATTGATCGTAGTTGCTTAATTGAAAAAATAAATATAATTTTTAATGATATATCTGACTGCTTAATTCCATGGTAAAACACTCTGCCCTTAAGAGGATTTTTTTTCCTAATTTTAGTCAGTTTATTACCATGCTTGATGTTTGATGTTGCATTATTTCCCTGATGCATTGCATTTACTGATAATTGCTTCTGATGCCATATTCAGATATCCCCTAAATTTGATGGGAAAATATTCATTAGACACACTTTAAGCTGCCATTACAAACATTTTAAAAGGACACGTTGGATGTGTTAATGAAATATTTTCCTTTCATATGTAAGCAAAAAAGGACGTAAATGATCATCGCTAGTAATTGAGATATCTCTTAAGTGTTGTGCTGCTGGCAGAAGTCAATTTGGCTGTTATGCAGAGCGCAGCAAAAAGTGTGACATTCGCAATATGGCGTAATTTTATGCTAATAAGGTCTTAGCAATCATTTCAGCAAATACTACCAAACTGATGTTCATAATTTTGTGTTGTTATGTTAAAATTTTCAAATTTTGTATAATTTATCTTTAAATTCTGTATTATTAATCTTGGAGGGTTATTATTTATCTTCAAGTTTTACATTATTTATCTTCAAGTTTTGTATTATTTATCTTCAAGTTTTGTATTATTTATCTTCAAGTCTTGTATTATTTATCTTCAAATTTCGTATTATTTATCTTCACGTTTCGTATTATTAATCTTCAAGTTTTATATTATTTATCTTCAAATTGTGTATTATCTACCTTCACATGTTGTATTATTTATTTTAAAATTTTGTATTTTAGCTTCAAATTTTGTATATGTTAATATTCAAATGTCTATTTCTTTTCTTCAAATTTTGTATTTTTTTTAATCCACAATTTTTTTATGAATTTATCAATTTTATCATTTTTTTAATTTGAGTTATTTTTTCTTCAAATTTTATGGCTTTTATCTTTAAATTTTGTATTATTTTTCTTCAAAACTTAAATTATTTTTATTGTTTTATTCAAATTCTGTATTTAGCTGTATTTTTAGGTATCTGTCAGTAAATTAGTGTTTTATTTATTAGTTTTTCAATGTATTTGTCGTTGACACTGAAATAACAGAAGTTTTAAAATGAGTAATGTGCATAACCCATATAACATGGGTTGTTTGAATGTGGAAATTGATATGCCTGTTAACAAATTGTATTGAAAATGACTTTTCATTGTTTCTGTTTTCTGTGCTATTGTTTTTACTTAAAACTCTGTCATGACATGACCAAAAGATTGGCATCGGAAATTATTGTTAAAATATTTGCCGTGTTGTGAATTATATTCGTTAAGAAAGGCAAACATTTAAAGTGATGTTAGTGAAAGAGGCAGCAATTTAAGAGTAATTTTAAAGTAATTTCAAAGGTAATGACATGTGATATCTGGATTTGTTGCAGTAATTGGAAAATATAGGTTACCAGTAAGTAAAACAAGGTTTTATCTCTGCAACATTGGTGTTTTAAGCTTAGTGTGAAAAATGTCTGAATTTTCTGCTTGTTTCGACAATATGAAAAAATCTTAATATTTCTCCTAATTATATATACAAATATAAGGTGCTATTATTTAACAGGACATGTTCACTCTACGTGTAGGGTATGTAAAGCAGTGTAGGGGATGTTTAGACAGGACTGTAGGGATCAGGGCCCTTAACAAAAGGGCTCCCTGCAGGATACCTACATGGAATGTTAAGATAATCAACTGCTCGGGTCCCTGGTATTTTGTTAACTATGCAGAATTCTGTTTTGAACGTGTCATCAACTATTTCTATTGTTAAAGTTGACTGAAGGATAAGGAAATCCCTTTCAAAGAATAATGCATAAGGGGAAAAAATAACTTATGAAATTTACTTCTGGTAAAATTATTAATTTTATCGTTTGCTCCATGGGATATGGCTGTTATCCATGGGGGAACAGTGTAGATCCAGATCAGCCAGCACATCCATGCTGTCTGATCAGAATCTACACTGTTTGTTTTTTTTAAATTGTTAAGTTATTTCTGACAAAGAAGCAACCAGTGTAGATCCAGATCAGATGGCACAGTTGTGCAAGATGATGTGGATTTACACCAGTCTCATATGTGATAAAACACACAGTCATATTTATATCCCTTTATAAAATTCTGAGAAAAGTTGTGAATGCAAAAAACTAATAAACAACAAGATTGTTTGCATCTTTCGGAGAGCATTTACATGAAATCACTTCAAGTTTTAAGTTTTATTTCAGCAAATCTACTATACACTGGCATGCAATTTGTAACTGCCATAATTTATTGTAGCTTGATACAACAGGTGCTTGTGGTGAGAAGTCAATACAGGGTGATTATTTATTTTACTTTGATCATTAATTGGTGTCAATTTGCCACCAGCTGACCTGTTAATAAGAGAGAATTTGCTGATACACATTCCCTGATTGCTAATTAGCACTGGTCAGTGGAATGCCAGGATGAAAGTGACCAGTGTCCAGTACTTATATGATACACAATAATTATCAAATAAATGTTGCGCATTTGCATATATTAATTATCTTTACAATTATTGTAATTTTCAGCCCTTTGTTCTCTTAGGTTGTAATGAATCACGGTCTCTCAATTACGCTCCCTCTATTAGTGCCTATTCATTCCTGTTGAACATGAAAGTAATTTCTCATTTTAATATGGAGAATTTTCATTTTAAGGGTTCGGTAAAAAACTGGTCTTGTTAAGCAATGATGTTAATAATGTAGACCAAGATGAACTGGAATTTTCTACAAATATCTGTGCTATATAGCCCTGGACTCTATTTATACGAGTTTTTATCACATGTATGAACAGTGTAGATTGTACATTGGTGCCATCTGATCTGTATCTACACTGGTAGTTTCTAAAAAAGAAATAGCCTTCATAGGTCAAAATAAAATAGGATAAATGCAACTTTATCAAAGTAAAATATTGAGAGAGATATTGTTGCATAGCGTTTGATTACCACACTTGCTGCTACATTGTTAGGTGTGTCCTTCAATTCCAGTGTTTTGGCAGTATTTTAAACAATTCATATAAAAGACATTCCTAACTTATTGTTTCTCATTCCCAGCCAACAGAAAGTTGGCATCTCGAAGTTGCCAAAGTGTTAAATGTCATCACTTTATAACCACATGCACAATTCTGCATGATGCTAGGACTGTTATCTTATCTCTGTGCCTCATCACATTATGTAAGAACAGGAATATCCCTTTTCTCCATGCATACACCTTTATGCCGTGGGCAAACAGTTTAGATCCAGATCACCCGGAACATTTGTGCCGTCTGATCAGGATCTAAACTGTTGGCTTTTTTATTATAAGTTAGGTTATTTCTGACCAAAATGCAACCAGTATGTTAGGCTATTTCTGACCAAAATGCAACCAGTGCAGATCCTGATCAGATGGCATGGATGTGCCGAGTGATCTGGATCTACACTGTTCACCCATGCCATAAAGGTGTGTATATGGAGGAAGGGTTAAGTGTTAAATGTCACATTATAACCATATGCACAATTCTGCTTATCTTAGTTCTGTGCCTCATCACATGATGTAATAACTCGATTATCATGTGCATGTCCATAAGGGGTCCTTTAGCTGACAATTTGTGTATTTGATAACCCAGAGTCTACTAATTTACGGAAAGCGATCATTTTCTGTATTATTTTGTCTGTGTTCAATAGTGATTTAAAATAATAGTTGTGCAAATAGAAGTTGATTATAAAACTGAAGGAGTAAAAATAGTTTGGAGAATTTTTTTTATTTTTTGTTTGTAAATTTAATATCTAGATGGTCAAAGGTAGGGATTTGTTTTGCTTTAATACTGTTCTGCTTTTATGATAATAAATTAAAGATTTTTTTTTACTTTTAGCCCAGTACTGCTAAAATAATAATTTATGCAAAATAACATTTTATTATTGATGGTTTATATTTAGTGTTACTTGTTATTACAATTATTTATGTGAAAAAAAATTTATACTTTAAGGTTTATATTTAGTATAATGTTTTTTAGTACTATATACTATTTGTTATAATAATAAAATGTGAATTAAAGTTTTATATGTAGAGGCTTATGCATAGATATTTATATTAAGTTTAATTATATATTTTTTGCTCTATTTCTTATTATTATAATAATAAATGCAAAATAAAATTGTATGCTTTAAAATTTAATAAAGTTAAGCACTGAATAAATTTTGTAACATTCTAACAATTAAGACCTGGCTCCAGGATCATAATGCTAAGATTTGAGACCAGTCTCAAACCTCAAGAATCTAATTGGTTCAAAGGATGACAGGTCTTCATTTCCACCAATCAGATGCAGGAGATTTAAGACTGGTCTTAAGTTTCAATTTTATAATCTTGGTCACAGTCAGTCTAATGTTAGAAATGTTTTTTTACAGAAATTAATTAACTGTAGACCCTGGTCTGAGACTGCTTATATACAAAGGCTGATCTTGGTCTACACTGATTGCAGCTTTGAACACTTATGTGCTTAACACTTAACAGGGTTAACATTCAAACATGATTATAATAATTCAAATTATGTTATTCATAAAGAGATCTATGTCTTCATTTCAATAATTTTAATATAAATAAATAAATTCACTTTATCACTTAACTGTCCATTTTCACGTTTGTTTAACAGCTAATTTATTTTGTCAGATTTATTGTTTGAATATTGTACGAGAGTATATTGAAAGATCGGGCAAGGGTTCATATTCTGTACATTAAAGATGAAAAGATAGGGCATGTTGCACAAATAGCCCTGCGGGGATATTGGACACCTCCAACTGGAAAAAAGTCAATTCGTCAAATATCATATTCTGATAACTTTGTTTAGATATGTTGGATTAAATTTTATTGCTCAATCACGGTGTCACAATAAAATTCAAATATTATGGTAATAAAGATGTTAGGATAAAACAATATGCAACTGCATGTTTGTGTCAAGATAGAAAATGGGCAATGTAGATTTACATCATTGCCTGAACTGATTTTTTGAGAGATAAATAAAAGATTTCATGTAGTGGTATATATATCATAACTCGTGTAAATTATCTAAAATATAAATTGTGAAAGAAGTGAAAGTGGTTTTATTCTTGCAAATATACTGGATTTTAATATTTGTTTCAGGCTGGGTAGAGTGTGTTACTTGAATTAACGAGGAAGAACATAGGATTTTCATCAAAGAAAAAAGGTATTTTTCTTTTACCAGAATTAAGAACTTCTTGATTCCATGATTTATTTGTATTTACTGTAGAGATTATTGGTGTATTAATTGACTTAAAACATAATATAATTCATATGCATGTAATTAAAAACTCTCATTGGCCTAGGAAACAAGTGAATTTGAAGTCCTGTTTACGAGTAATTTCTCTAGAAACATTTTTATCCTGGAATTATTATGAAATTTGAATAACTAGGCTCCAAGGTTGATAAAAAAAATGGGAATGGAAACCAGTCTCAAATCTCTAGCTTCCCATTGGTCAGTTCGTAGGCTGTGCTCAAATTCAACCAATCAGATTGCTTAGATTATAGACTGGTTACCATTTTCAGTTTTACAACATTGGAACAATAAATGTTGAATAGGTACATAAGGCTAAAAGACTCCCTGCTGTGTATTAAGGGTTCTTAAAGAGTGGTCATTGCTAGTTTACCAGTGGTCAAGTGTCCCTTATTGACCAGTTTGACTGGCAATTAGCAGATTATTACCTAATCAGACATATCAATGACAGTTACTCAATATTCTCCTAAACATTTACATCAATCTAAGATAGCATTGTTTATTTTACTACTGAATACCCTTCAGTATATACTGTAAAACTCCTATTAAAAGCCCCTCCCCTAATAAATGCCCCCATGTAAATTTTAGGGAAAAAATGAGTTAATCTATATTTATATTACCTAATATTCTTCAGAATCGAATATGAAAATAATAATAATTTATATAAAAAATAAGCACCCCCCTTTCTAAAAATGTTACGCCCCAAGGGGCGTTTAAAAGGAATTTTACAGTATCTTTATCCTTGTTAATGCCTTTCTTGCAATGATACAAGATAATATCCGTTCCCCATGTGTCACAGATTTAGGTAACGGAGAAATGTGTCCAGGTTGTATGATGGACTATCTGAAGTGTCACTTGCGGCTGTCATGTTTGCTGATCTGTGTAGATCAGATTTGTATCAAACTTGTATATACAAAATTGCTAGATAGTGATCCAGTTACATGGGTAATTAAGAAATTAAGAGTGGAATTAATTAAGTTGATGCAGGGGTGAAGGAATGTTGGGGGCAAATTCTCCTTGGCACTAAACAACATTTTTTTAAAAAGACATTATTTTTTTGTTGTTGAATGAGATTTAAATTTAATTGTTCAAAAGCTAGAACATGCCTCCTTATTTGTTTCTTGGTTGTGAGTTACTGGTATTTCTTAATTTTCGTATTATAACTTATTCACTTTGAAAATTGATAACAAAATTCAAACAATAACTTGAAAGTAGCCCTTTTCTACTGAACAAGTGCAATTATTTTAACAAATCTGAAAATTTGGGAAGGGCTGTAATATAAGTTAAAAAAAGTAGATTGGCAAAAAACAGTGAATATAAAAATGATACTCCACAGTTTCAAAAAAGTGAAAATATCAATTTCTTTTTGCTCTATAATTAACTTAATAAATACAAATGAATAAAATTAATAAAACTCTGTTATAAAATAAATTTCCACAAATAAAAATAATTGAATTTGGATAAATCTCCATTGTTTTAAATAATAGGGGCATCTAAGTTTACCTTTGTTTATTATAGATTTCAATAAATAAATAATTTAAAAATAAATTTCTACCAATATATTGCATTTTGATATATCTCCATTTTTTTAAATAATAGGGGCAACATAGGTCACCTTTATTTATTATGGATTTCAATTAATGAATAATTTACAGTCTGAAATTATTTGACAATATTTTCTAGTAACAATATTTGACAGGATATATGCTGCTGGCAATGTCAGCAGCAGATACTATTTTGATAGCAGATTCCCATCCAACTTGGTACAAGATGTTTATCATGCTTTCTCCATGTTTGATAGCAATCAGAACACTTGCTGTTATGTCCAGGGGATGTCGAAAAGAACATAAACTGTTTGTTTATATTGAAGCATTCAGATTTTTGTCAGCTTAGCTAATGAACTGCAGCAGTTAATAAAGTTGTTGGTCAGTTATTGTGGACTTAAGCTTCTGGTTAGAGAATATCTTTTAATTAGATTTAGGCCATGTGATAAACAAAGAAGTGTTTTGTTACGTGGATATGTCAGTTAGTGAAATTCAGTCATTCTGGAAATAAATTGACTTGGATATTTTTTTGTTTAATGTGGTAAGTTTGTTTTTGCTTTACTTAACTTGTGACAAAATTATCTAAAATGTCCAGATGTACATTTATTACTTACTTTAAATTCTAAAAAAAAAAGATATTTTAAATCACTAGATTTTTTAAAATTAACCTTATAAGCCCAAAGCAATGCTTATGTCACATTTGCTACCAGTGTTAGATCAGATCAGGCTGTGCATCTGTGCTGATTGGGCAGGTTCTTCACTGTTTGCTACTCAGTGAATTCTTTTTTTTTCAAAATGCCCATATTAACAATAAAAAGGACTGGCCTAGAATGAATTGAAAAACTAACTTTATAAATATGGACAAACCCAAGTCTGCATATGCATCTCCACAGTTTAATCTGGGTCTACACTGTTTGATATTCAGAAAATAAATATTGTTTTTAAGTTTATGTAAAAGGGTTCCCAATATGAATTATAATTTTTGATAGAAAGTAGGACCGTGTCATTAACTCTTGCTAGCTGTAACAATCCTTAATTTAGAGGACACGCAGCAGATTCCTGCTTGGGGTGTGAGTTGGGCGGCAGAAGGGAATGTTATAAGTTGTGAACAGTGATATAGCAGGCTTTTTGTCATAGTCATACTGCGATATTAACATCTCCTCTTTACAACGGAGTGCTCTTATCTTAAACTTGTGTCCGAAATACCTTCCTGTCATGAGGATGGGTACCATGTATTCCTTTTTTTTTATTTCGTTATCTTTTACAAATGATCAATCGATAATGTATAAGATAGTACGATTTTTTCTACAGAATTTTTATCAATAGTATAAGATAGTATGAGTTTTTCTATATAATTTGTGTTAAATTTAGCAAACAAAAAAGAAATAATGTTTATTTCCAAACAAAATAATTAAATGTCTTATTTTTTGTATTTTGTTTACTACTTTTCGGCTAATGCCTTCATCAAATAACAAAAAAGTTACAAAGAACATTACAGGATATTACAAAAACTGACAGTAGAGAACCAGTCTTGAAACTCTAGTTTGCGATTGGTCAGTTTGAACAGTGGATTCAACTTCAGCCAATCAGATGCTTGAGTTTGTAGACTAGTCTTCATTCATAGTTTTATGATCTTGGCTTTGTTCAATTCTTATGGAGCATTGTTTCATGATTTTATCTCGGTAAATCTACTGACGAAATTATGTAAATGTTGATCTGATAGCTTGCAATTGTGGTATAATCAAGCAATACCAAATGAAGTTGACACTTGATTGCTTAATGTGTGCATCGTAAACTGGCTGAATCTGTTGAATAATTGATACGACTTTGGATTGATATTCCTCCCAATGAGCCCTGCATGCGAGATTATCGTTCTATGGAGGATTGTTTGCAGTGACAACAACAGCATCTGTCCCTCCATATCGCAGTGTGTGCTGCCTCGCGCCGCCACCTCCAGAGACCTTAAATGTCAAAAAATGTGTCCTTTACAGGGGGCTGCTTTGCGATCTGATCACCAGTATGAAAGCTTTTGCTTCGGCTGTTGTGGGAAATCGCTAAAGTGAAAATAAATTAAATGCATTTATCGAACATTAAGCTAGATCTGTTCTAATTTTTTTTACTTTAACTTGCAGTCACTTTTTAGTATAAAATTTTTGCCAATCTAATTAAATTGCTGCTGACTTTTATTTTTATCTCAAGCAACTTTAAACAACTTCGCCCTTTTTAAATTAAATTTTAAGTGCAGATCAATTTATTCCATTTGAACACTTCGTTAACTGATCTACAGAGCTTTTCCAGATACTTCATTTATTTCCTTGTCTGATTTAACTGTGTACTCCATATATACACATTTGATCACATGTGATCAGAGTAGATCAAAATCAGCTGGCACATCCATGCCGTCTAGTCACAATCTGCAGGGTTCGTTTTTTTTTTTAAAGTAAGCAAATAAATCAAAAAGTGAGCAGATCCTGATCAGATGGCACAGATGTGCTTTCTGATCAGGTTCTACACTGTTCACCGAAGCTATAAAGGGGTATATATGGTGGAAAGGCTTAACAAACATTCTAGATTTGTCCAAAGGAAATCTCATAACACACATGCATTAGAAAATTAAAAGTTATAATATAGAAAGATATGTTAACATTAACCAGTTCATTAACAAAAATTCTAGATTTTGTCAAAGAAAATCTCATAAAACATGCATTAGAAAGTTAAACCTATATAAATAGATAGACTAAAACCAGTTCATTAATAGAGATTCACCTGACTGCTTTGATGTTTTATGGGTATGAAATTAAGCAGATGGGCAAATTGTCACATAAATTGAGACAAAGGCGAAACCTTCACACTATATTAAAGAAGTCCAGTTAAAACCCTTTGGGCAAACATTTTACTAATGGACAATAATGGACCATCTGCAATGTATGTTTTATTGATATATCAATCAAGTCAATATGGTAATTTTTTCGGTATTTTGCTTTTATAATAATCAGGATATGTGTTATATTTGTTTATTTGTGAAAAACAAACTGATTATTGCATTAAAAGTTGTTGATTATTAATTACTGAAGGTGATTGGTTATTTTATTTATGTAATAATATAATTTGGCTATTTATTCAAGCAATAATATAATAATGATTGTTACTAATTGTATTTGACTGTTTTATTTATTTTAATAATTGTTGATTATTATTTTTACTTAAGGTATTTGGCTATTTTATTTCTGTCAGTTTTTCTGTATATTGTTCAAAATTTAGTATTCAGGCCCCAAGATTAAATAACTTAGAATGGAAACCAGTCTCAAATCTCAAGGATCTGATTACCTGAAATGGAGACTTATAGCCATTTCATTTTTTTTATTGTATTCAGAGTAAATCTCAAAATAAACTACCGGTACATGTTAAAAACTGCAGCTGTGACATCTGGTATTCCTTGAAGATTATCTCTTTTGTTAATTTTCAATTTTCTCCTTAAATGTAATAAAATTTTACCTATTCTAACAAATGATATCATTGAAGGGATTATTTCATAATCTTTTGACATATTATTACTAATCCTTTTAGACAATAGCTGTTATGACTGCTCCTTGGATATGCTGGATTAAAGGGATTATCTCCCTTTATTAGATTGCAATCACATTTTAATCACGGCTTATCTTTGCTTATCCTTCCGATATCATACAAATACATGTATTTTTTATATGGACAGTGATTTTATAACAAACATGTATGTAATATTTGGGTTATTGTATTTATTATATTTTCTTGTCTAGATAGAGTTGTCTGACATGTAAAGTTCTTACTCGTTTCTTAATGATAATTACTAAAGAAAAGAAATTACTAAAGAAAAGAGGGAAATTCTTAAATGATCCTATTGTTTTTTTAATGTGCTGATTTCATCATGAGTTTTGTTAACAAAATGTCCACACATGTTTATTCCTCTATTGTCTTTAAAAATGTGAAGATATCGCATATCATATTTCGACAATGTAGGTCTTTCTTTGTATTCACTGAAAACATTCATGCTTTTGTTTTCATTTGAAATGCATTGTTTTTGTTTGAAAATTCCGTCTTAAGTGATATGAATTAGTGATTGAAAGGTGTCGTAATTTCTTACGCTTGTTCGTGCTTGTTACTTTCTTTATTGAAAGACGGCAAATATTAATACAGGATCCCTGTTAGACTACTGCGAAGTTTTTGCTTTCTTGCATACCGGATAAGTATTTCCGCGTGTTTTACCGGGGAAAGAAAATCTCATCTTTTCCCTAGGGAAAAGATAACGTTCGCGTGCTACACGAGTGACGTCACGTCATCAAATATCTGACGTAATTTATTCAAGTCAGTGACGTTATTTAGAAAATATGATTTACGTTAACGTCAATATTTCAGCGTAAGGAAACAAAATTTTGTTTGAATACATATACACAAATGTTATGAACAGTAAAAGGTATGCAAGAAAAAGTATCTTGCATGGGACATTCGGTAAAGATAGAAAAATCTGTCACCTCGGGTGAACTGTTTTGGCGGGAACTCGGCAGAGCCTCGTTCCCGCAAAACAGTTCCCCCTCGGTGACAGATTTTTCTATCTTCACCTCACACTCATGCAAGATACTTATATTCATAAATGTTTTCATTAAATCTTTGTCTCATCATAAAGTTGATTTGAAAACAAAAGCAAACCAAAAACATATCAAAACAGACACATTGTAAATTGTTTATCAACGTTAATTAAAGTCTTAATTACCCCCCAATTTTATTGCACTTAATATTACGGTTGCTAAAACGGCAAATGGTTTATCATGTAAAAACCAGAAACTGAATTATTGTAAATAATTTTATGTCTTTTTATACAGGGGTGACCTGACTACGTCTGGGCAAACTTAATCATTAAATTTAACTTTACATACTTACTTTGACTGGCTAAAATGACAATTATGGTTGTTTTTGAAATAAACATTAAATTAACAGTTATCTCCCTTAAAGATTTGGAATTTATTTGCTGAAAACTGCTGCCTTTCGTATTTTGTATTTTTCCTTTTAAATAATATATTTTGGAATTTTAAGTGGACACAGAAGATCAAAAGAAAGGCAGATTGGCTCTGCATTAAATATGTGAGAAAAATGATAAAGGGAGATAATTCAATTAGTGGAATAAACTCTGGATTAAACTGTGTGTACAGAAGGAATACAATTATAGCAATCAGGCTAGTGTTAAAAGGATTATTGTTTTCAAAGCAGACAGTTTTACTTCTGAAGAATAAATAATCATATAATATTGTTGTTTTGCTGGCAGTCTACGCCAGAAGTGGGAAATTCACCACAATTGTGTAATAATGTAACACTGTTTCTAGTTTTTACAACATGTCTATTTTCTCACTTAATCTGTCAATTTCTTTCTACTGTATTTGTACAATACAGCTTTGTGCTGATCTGGATTGACACGTTCCTGTGAAGCTGCGATAATAAAGCAGGAGCAATGGTGTGAATGGTAGGGCCAAGGGCATTAAGGATTTTCATTCCATCTCGTCTCGTACAAGTTTTTGGAAATCATATTTTCTAGGACACTTGCAAAAAGCGGTTGTGCTCTGTATTTTTTTAATTAAGATAAATATTTTCTTGGACACTTGCTAAAAGCAATTGTGCTCTCTATTTTTTTAAGATAATATTTTCTTGGACTCAAGCAAAAAAACCCAGCTGAGCTCTGTATTTGTAAAAATATTAATTCAGTGTTTATGGAATACTTTGGTGAGTGCAGTGCATTTTTATATTTTATAATAAGTTCTTCACTTAAAAAAGGGGGAAATATTTTGTTAATACATGTAGTAACTTATTTATTTATGATTTTTTTTTTGTGAAACTTTTCACACATTGACATCTTGTCACACTTTATCAAAATTACTTTTCGTTTTTATAATATTTTTTTGATAATATTTATGTGTAACATAAATTTGTACAGTTTTCACTCCTTAGTATATTATAATTGATTTAAGTCATGACCTTTTCCACATAAACCTTAAATAGTTTCTTTAAATGGATAAATACTTCCCTTATGATTTGTTTTTCAAAATATTGTTAAGTCCTTTTAAATGAGGCTGAAGGTATGCGTTCCATTCTGGGGTGAAGTGACTGTCTCTTTATTATATTCAGAAAAGATGTGCTGTCACATACTTGCATAGCAATGAACAATATTTTTGGGACAGACACACGAGTTTGAATATTAATTATATATGAAGTTCCAGTTTATAGCATGGGTCACTTTGGCTAACCCTTTAATATAATTGCAGTATCATTATATTTCGTAAGTGTTAAATTTTCACTTATTTTGTTTTAAGTGAAGTGTGCGAAATCAAATCCTAGCAAATAAAAATATTGAATATCTTACCCAATCAAAATAATACGAGTGTATAAATTATTTAATACCTGTGCCCGAAAATGTCATTTGTGCGTTGTGTGTAAAATTTGATCATTGCGAAATTCAATGAATCTGCAGTACCCAGTGAATGTACTTATTGGTACATTTTAGGACCTGTTGTGAATGAATTTTAGTGCATTTAATTAAGTAACTCTAAAAGAACTTCTGTGACATCTTAAATATATTCAGTTGTATGTTGTGCAGGAATTTTAAATCACATTTACCAGTACTTTGTTTATATGTTTCTTATAGATGTACAGTTTAAGTGATAAATTTGATATTTTAAAAACACTTAATATAATTTAATAACACTTTTCATCCTTATATGTAATTAGCCACTTTTAAGAAGTTTCATGTAGGAAATTTTGAAGCTGGCTTAGTTTTGGTATGTTTGAAATTTCTGTATTTATATTTAAATTTAAAAAAATCATAAACTATTACAATTTTACTTAAAATTAATGATGATAATCAACAAATGGATTTACTCTGAAATAGTTGGGAATGATTTATTTCCTAGCGCACAGTTATGTTAAAAGATGTCCACAGGGGAGGAACGTGTTGAATCACCATGACTGACCATCTAGCGTCACTGACCATACAGGAAGAGGGAGGTACATTGCATTGTGGGGAAACACAACGTTCTGCTAATGAACGGGTTTAGACAGCTATCTAAATTGATTCTATTCAGCTTTGTAAATTGGATGAATTTGGAGATGAAAATAATTATAAATGTTGGACATTGATTTATGAAGCCCAGGGCTTGCACTTTTGAGCGTCAGATGACATGTATTTATTTGTGATTAAGTCAAAAGATATCTGCTTGGAGTGGACAACGCATGTCAGTGTGGATTTATGCTTGATAAATGTCCCCCATTCGCAAAATTAACTTTCTTTAAATTTTAAGTGTAGTTTTTGGTTACAGGTGTTTGAAAACATAATTTTTAAGTCTTAAATTTTAAGTGTAGTTTTCGGTTACAGATGTTTCAAAAACATAATTTTTAAGTCTTAAAAATGTGAGTTTTCTTCGGCTCGATTAGTATGTGTGTTTTTTATTCTTTGTTTGAGACTTATAATATAGAATTGAAGTATCATAAAAACTAGTTTTGCATAACCATTAATTAATCAAACTGAGTGGTATATTTTATTATACCTGTCATGTTTGATATCTTTTTTATAGGTCCCTCCTCATCTCTGTTTTTCTTTAACCCTTTTCTGATGGGTTATGGCTGATAATCCATTGGTGAATAAGGAAGATCCATCTGTGTGGTCTGATCAGGATCTATACTGTTTGTTTTTTATTCTTTAGGTTATTTCTGACCAAGAAGTGACCAGTGTAGATCCAGATTAGATTTTTTTTTTTTTTTTGGGGCGTTCACCTTTTCGGCGTGTAAGCGTGGTGCTGCGCTTTTTGGATTGCGCTTTTTGGATAGGAGACCGCCATATTGCAGGCTCAGCACCTCCGACTTCGGATCTCCTTGCGGGTCCTCCTATACCGACACCCGCCGAATCAGTCGTAATGCTAACCCTTACACCCTGAGCGCCAAGGAGGGAAGCCATTACTACCATTTTTAAAGTCTTTGGTATGACCCGGCCGGGGATCGAACCCACGACCTCCCAGTCCGGAAGCGGACGCTCTACCTACTGAGCTAACCGGGCTGGTATCCAGATTAGATGACAGGGATGTACCAGCTGATCTGCAGGGCAGATGGCAAAATGCTAGCTGATCTGGATCTACACTGGTTACACACATGATCAAACCCATATGCATGAAGTGAAGGGTTGGTTAGGTAAAGGTAAAATAACCCATGTTTATTGAGTAAAGGGTTAAATAAAAGAAATCATGCATTTTGTGAATGGCTTAAATAGCATCCAATGCCTCCCCCATCCCCTAGCCTCTATTTTACCCCGAAACACAAATATTGATTGACAGCAACAATTGCCGTGACCATCAGATATTCTGACTGCCATAGAATGATGTCAGTGTTGTAACACAACCAACAATTTTCAAAATTATCAAATGTCAAACTCAATAGAAAAATTTCAAAACATTAGACAATACACTAAAAACAGACATTCAGTCCCAGACCTGTGGGCCCTTAAACTGATGAGAAAAGTCTAAGTTTATGAAAGCACCCGCCTAGACACTGCAATTTTCTCACCCTATGTTTGTACTGGGTAAAGGACTGTTTTGCCAGACACTGTTATTTTCTTATTATCAACTGGTAGGGATTTTCCTGTGTGTTGTAATATTAATTGGTTTCAGAGCTGGTTTAATTAAATTTAATGATGTTGGGAAAAATTTAAAATGACGTAAATAATTGTTAATTACTGCTTCGAGCTAACATCAGCTGTTTTCATTCCACATTGTCTGCTTCCTATCAAAAAGTTGGTTTTGTTTGATTTTTTTAAATCAGTTTTTGACTGAAGTTAATCAAATTGCCAGTCGTGACTTGTGTTAAAAGATGACAGATTACTTTTATAAATTTTCAAATTGAATGACCATCAGAGAATTAATTCTTAAGATTTAAAGAATGGATTATTTCAACAATATAAAATAGGCTTAGTCTGTTTAACATCTCTAATTCATTTTTAATCACTTTTTAAAGTTTCAAATAAATTTCAATTTAGATTTTTTGAAAATTGTTAAATTTTTGGAGTTACTAAAATAACTTGATTTTTTCAACAATATAATATAAGCTTAGTGTGTTGAACATCAGTAATCTATTTTTAAGCACTTTTTTTTAAAGTTTACAGGAAATTTCAATTTAAATTTTAGAAAATTTGTGAAAATTTTTTTATGACTAAAATACTTTGTTTCCCATCTCTTTGCCATATAGTTTCAGAATTTTGAACTTTCCAGTAAATTTTCAATTTAAATTTAAAAAAAATTGGTAAATTTTTGAAGTTACTAAAATACTTGTTTCACTTCTCCCAACCATATCATTTCAGAAGATAGTTAAGCCAGAGCAAGTTTTTGATGTAAATAAACACAGGATTTATTTATTCTTGTTTGATGTTAAGGTTGACCCTTTGGTATGTCAAGAGAAAAGCATATATGTCCTGATTTTAATCCTTGGAGATTTTCGAACCTCCGTGTGAAGTTTCAAGTAGTTATTCCGGTCTTTGAAACTTTCCTTAAATATACATCAATAATTATTTATCACGGATTTTGCTGTCAATCTTGAGCCTCTATTTGGATTGTACAGGCTCACTATGGATGTGCGAATTCATCGTGGGCTGACATTTATTGGTAGCATATTTTATTAAGTTTCAAGAGCTACTAATATTCGCTGTTTGCAGAGATAAAAGTGGGCCATTGAGATTGAAGGAATGGTATCTTTTGTAGACTACAATTAACAGCCGATCTGATCAGGATCTGCACTGGTCGCATTTTGGTCAGAAATAAGCTAAGGAATCATAAAGTAACATTGCAGATCCTGATCAGACTGCACAGATCTGCTGGCTGATCTGGATCTACACTGTTTGCCCATGCCATTAAGGTGTGTATGTGGAGGAAAGGGTTAAATGAGTGTTTGGATCTTCATTTTTTCTGGATGATTAGTGGAAAACAAGTACATGCAGTTGTGAATGTATTATACTAATCTTAATTTGCATTTTTTGGCACATCTTTGAGCTGTGAAAGAACCTTAGCTGAAGATTATAAAACTGAGATTTGAAACCAGCCTCAATTTTCTAGCATCTGATAGGCTGAAATGGCGATTTAGATTAGGAATAGACTTGGGTCAATATATTTTATATTGTGCTGTTTTTTTTTCCTATGAAATGTTTCCTCATTTGTTACCAAATTTTCATTTGTAGCCAATCTATATCATTTGCAGCCAAAATTTTCCTCATTTGCAACTGAAATCTTTCTTCTTCGCAGCCAAAATCTTCCTCCTACGCAGCCTAAATCTCTTATTTGTGTTAAAACGTCCCTCAGATGCAGCCAAAATCTCTCTAATTTGCAGCCAAAACTCCCATTTATTTTGCCTAAATCCTACATTTGCAGTTTGTAGTGGTTTTGATTGTCTAAAAATTAACCATCTATTTCATTCCTTTAGTGAAATAATGATATATCTCCTTCATATTTTAACTGACTTCACACTAAGGTGATGATATATCCAACTCTGACTAGCCCACATAATCTAGCAACCTGTGATAGTTGATGTCTGCTGTCACCATAGTCACCAACAAGCTGGATGAACATTCATTTAACCCTGATTTGTCCCTCATAAATGTTTCAATTAAGTTACCAATTTTTTCAAATCTTTTCGGCTACCTGCGGTGAATTTGAATAAGTGTCAATTTTTCCTTGACAAGGGCAAAATTAATGACCTTGGCTTGAATGCATGCTTCTACTTATAAACAGGTCAGAAAGCAAGCTAAAGATTTGCAGTGTTAAGACCTAGGTGCTGAAAAAATTCACGGTCAAATTTGGCTAATTAGTTTTGTGTTGAAATTCTTCATGTTTTGTTTGTGATTCAGTTTATAGTTTTTGGAGGGAAGTAAAAAGCTGATTTCCCCTTTTACATGAAAGAAAAAATACTATGTGATTAATTTATGTGTGTGAAAGTAAAAAATAGCAGAAATTTATTGGTTTCACTCATGTAAATTTTCTTGTTTAGTAAAGTCAATACGACTCTGTCCCCATAATCATATAAAGTCAGCAACATTAAAATTGATAGGGCTAGCATAATGAAAGGGTCATTCTCAAATATTGACATTCGTTCCTTGGTTGAGACAATATTAATTAATGGTCGTTTATTTCCAACTGTTCAAAGAAGATAATTCACTCCATTTACAATAATACCAATCGTTGGTCAGTTCTCTACCACACGAATATTGCACAAAGACGGAAATATTTTCTTAGATTGGCAGAGGGACAATCTAACTGATCTGTTTAGAGGGTATGGGGATATTTGACAACATGGCGGCTAATACGAGAGAACAATGAAACGCATTAAGAGCATGCACTCCATGCATATTGATATTGTGGAAAAACAATCAAGTAAATGTCTTGGAGCATTAGATATTCCATCAGATATGTTTAAAGAAAGAGATGAGCCAATATGATATGTCCGAGCATGCCAGTGCAATAAATGGGATCCCCGGGATCATTTACCAAAAGTGTCAAAAGCCAGCAAGTGCGGCTAATTCAGACGAAAATCACAAAAAAAGAATTTGCTATAAATCATAACAATTTTGAATATATTTATAATATATTATATAATGATATAATATTATAAATAATATAATATAAAATAAAATTTAAGATTATTTGTTTTTTTTTCAATTAGTGCAAGACTAGTGATAACCCATTAGTTTGCAAGATGTGTCAAAACGCAACAAATGCCATGAGACGAAAATAAAGAAAAGTCAAAACACAAAAAAATCAACACAATTTCTATATATTTGCAATAAATCATTCTTCTAAGTCGTATTCTAATTTTTCATATTTTACGCCTATTTGATGACAAAGTATATTTTTGCTATAATAATATTTCTATGGTTACTGCATTGACTTCAGACTGATCCTGTTTTCTGCTTCACTTCAAATGTAATCCATGCCACCTGGGACATTGGACTCTGTCGGAGAAATGATTTATGTTTTATATCAAACTTTGCTACCTTGCATTTTATTTGCACAGTTGTTTTCTGTTTGAGTAGGTTTCGGGATTTAGAATGGTTTAATCATTTGTAATGTTCCATACAAAGTCATTTTCGATGAACGATTGCACAAAACCGCATGACAAGTTGTGATATTTTACGATATATCAATATTTCATGGTTATTAAATGCTCCAACAAATGGCGCATTCTCACTTCTGTGATGTGCCTTTCATACACAAATATTGACTATTTACCAGACGGAAAATATCAGCTAACCAGTAGCTTTGGGAGTATTGTGCTATTTACTTTTTCAGACAAGTTTACCCTTTACACCATAAAATATGGCTGTTAACACATGGGGCAACAGTGTAGATCCAGATCAGCTTGCACATCTGTCCTGTCTGATCAGGATCTACACTGTTTAATTTTGATTTATTAGGTTAAATTTGACCAAGAGGTGACAGTTGGAGATCCTGGTAAGATTGCACATACATGCCAACTTACCTGGATCTACACTTGTTGCACTTGCTATAAAACTCGTATTTATGGAGTTAAGGGATAAGAGAGTTTCTTCTAATCCAAACTGGCTTAAAATAAGTTAAACACAGACAAATGCCTTAAAATTGTCATTGACTATTAATTCTTCATTTGAGTGTTTTGCAGATATTAAATAACTTAATAGCAACTTGTTTGACCTTTTACTCCATGGGATATGGCTGTTATCTCATATGCAAACATTGTAGATCCAGGCTCCAAGGTTATAAAGCTGAGATTGGAAACCAGTCTCAAATCTCAAGCATCTGATTGGCTGAAATGGCGACTGGTCGCCATTTCAGCCAATCAGATGCTTGAGATTTGAGACTGGTTTCCATGCTCAGTTTTATAACCTTGGGCATATGAACATGCCATCTGATCAGGATCTGCTCTGTTTGCTTTTGATTTATTAGGCTATTTCTGACCAAGAAGCAACCAGTGTAGATTTGATCAGATGGCACAGATGTGGCAGCAATTCTGGATCTACATTAGTTTCACAAGCGATAAAACACTGAACATGGAGTACAGGGTTAAGTGTTTAAGTATACATAATTATTTATCTTGACATATTGAAAACCATATCTTACCAAACAATTTATATGTTTATAATTATCTATCGAATTAACAAGACTCATGTCTTATCATTTATTTCATGAAAATCCTGGATATTAATTTTATTTCGTTGACTTCTGTGCAGGAGTTCGGCAAATACGATCGACAATTGGCGTGAGATATGGTATCACGCTCATTCATTTAAGACTCGGATAAATCAGATTAGTTCAGAATTATAGAAAAGTAGTTTGATTTTCATAATGTGTATTTAATATGGCCAAAGTTTACAAAGGACTGCTGGAACCAGTTACAAAATTTGAAAGTAAGCAAAAGTGACTTGAATAGTGTTGAGTTATTTCTATAGTGACTTTTAGGTGTAAACTGTGATTATTTGTTTATAGCTTTTCTACTTTTATTCTGATTGAAAAGAAATTGAGGGTTTTAGGAGATGATAAGAAATGGACTTTGTAATTTTCTATGATACGTTTCTATAATACATCATGCAGGAGAATGGTTTAAATGCACCAGAGGCCAAATTTAAATTAGTCGAGTCATTACGACTGAAGGGTCAGTAAATTTTGTTTGACCAATAGAGAGTGGATGCAAGTGAAGTGGTCAGTGTTGGTAATTAAAATGGGGCATGCAGAATAACCATTGTCCAGTTTGTACCCGGCGGTCATTTCGAAAGAAGAGCCCCTTGTGAAGACAAGTGACTCGAACGTTGGGATTTAATTAACAAGGGAACAATGCGTTTGCATAAGTAAAAATTCAAGTGAAATGTACCATAAAAGTTGCTCTGATTTCGTAAATTTCAATTACGTAAACGTGTTGTAGTGGACTGTAATTAGGATGGTATGAAAGGCGTTAAAGTGTTGTTGGGACAGTGACACGGGTGTTCATGATGAGAAGCTTTTGTTAACGTTTTGCTTAGAAGATTTATAGAGGGTAATATACCCCAATGATTGGCTGCACGGAGGGAGGGTCGTTTTAACGCTCGGACAATATTCAGTAATATTTGTAACTTTAACATCAAATTTTAGTGAGTTCATGAAAAAAAAAGATCCCTGTTTTAATGGAGTTAATCTAAAAAGTAAGTTTTTATTACTTTATTTTTAATACAAATTTACTTTTTTTTTTATAACACTTTGACTGAAAATTATTGCTGTAATACAGTAGCTTGCAGTACAGTAGCTTTTATTTAATACATCTGAAGGAATTTATATTCTTGAATAAGTATAAGTACACAAAAATGTGCATGATTTTATTTTATTTATTTTTGAAATTATGCTTTCATCAATTTGCAATTGAGAAAAACACAACTTTTATTTCCTATGTTATCTTGTTTTTGTTTTTCAAACAATGTAACTTGCTGTTTGATTTAAATTTAATTGTAATTAAATGTTCATTATGTTATAGAAATAAATATGTCAGATCTTTAATTGGATAAAAATCATTCTTGTCTTATCAAATGATCCTGACAATATTTTCAAGCTTTTTTACAACCAAAAACAAAAGAATTCATACATAAATGATTTATATCGTTTTTATTGTGTGAGAAATGTTAAATTTTGCAGATATTTTGATAAAAACATGATATAATCAAAAATCCCAGGGCATGTTTCTTATTGCAGAAATTATGTTTTTGGCATGTTTTCTTTATTTCAATTAAAACGAAATATAAATATATATTTTAATGAATATGATAACTCAATTAGTAATAAATTCACCAGAGTGAATTTAACCAAGTTAAACCCATTACTTCTCGGGATGTGGTTGTGATACATGGGTGAACAGTGTAGATCCAGATCAGCTGATTCATCAATGTCATCTGATCAGGATCTACACTTTTCAGTTTTAGAATAATTTGGTTTTTTCTGACCAAAAGGTGACCATTGTGGATCCATGGATGTGCCAGCTGATCTGGATCTACATTGGTCTTAACTGGTCCACATGTGATAAAATATGGTTTAAAGGTTTAAAATCAAGCAGTTGAAAAAATTGAACTGTTACAATATTTGTCTAGGGTTCCACTGTAGATCCAGTTCATTATATACAGTCTGATCTGGATCTACATTGTTTGTTTCTTGGTCAGAAGTAATCAAATACATCTTTGCCCAAGATCATAAAACTAAATCTGGAGATCAGTCTCAAATCTCAAGAATCTGATTGGCTGAAATGGCGACCAGTCGCCATTTCAGCCAATCAGATCCTTGAGATTTGAGACTGATCTCAAAACTTAGTTTTATGATCCTGGGCCCTTAATGCAATAAAGTGCAGATCCTGATCAGACTGTTCAGATTTGCAGTTTGATCTGGATCTACACTTGCTACTCATGGGATAAAAGCCATTGCCCAAGGTTATAAGCTGAGCATGGAAACCAGTCTCAAATCTCAAGCATCTGATTGGCTGAAATGGCGACTGGTCGCCATTTCAGCCAATCTGATGCTTGAGATTTGAGACTGGTTTCCAATCTCAGCTTTATAACCTTCAACCCATATCTCATGGAGTTAGAGGTTAAATTACCATCTATATATATTTAAGTCTTTAAAATTGCTGTTGCTTTTATTAATAAGCTAAATGTTAGGTCAGCATTTGAGTATTAATCATTTTACCTTTGTAATTGTAAAAAAAATATTGTTTCGAATCTGAAATAATGTAGATCTTCAACCTTATTAGCTGACCACAATAAATGACAGTGAATTAGAAAAACGGTAAATATAAGGTAATGTTCCAGCGGTCATATTGAAGAGGGAGCTTTTGTACCAAGTCCCTGCCCACTCAGAGATTTCAAGTATATTTGATTTTCATTATACTGAGAAAGTATGTTGCAAAAATTGAGAAGATTTTAGAGATTGAGAATTTTTTTGAGAGGGGAGCAGTTGTTAAAGTGTTTGAAATAAATATGGCAATGTCCCTTGAAGAAGGTACAATATTGTGTCAGCACTAATTATCTGGCTTAAATATATAAGTATTAATACATAAATATTGTTTCCTAAGTGTAAAGTTAATCCAAAAATGGGAGAATATAGAAAGAAATGATGTGTACTCAACATAACATTTAACAAATCATAATATTTATTTAAGAATAGATGTACAAAAAAGTTTTTTTTTAAGTTTAAATAAATCTTTTTATCAATCTTGGAATAGATATAAAACAAGTAGAAAAGTTTAATTTAGCTAAGAAATGAAGAAGTACCTGTTCTACATTTGTGATATCGGAAAGCTATATTTTTTCTTATGCACCTTAAAAAGTAATAAAATGTCACTTGAGTAGAGTTGAAGTGTTCACAAATGGGATAGAATATGGATATCTCTCTAGGATAGCCATTTTTCGGTGTGAAATAACCGTAATAAAATGCAATAAATTTATGTTAAGCATGGAGGGATTAAAAACTGTTTTGGCTGGTCAACTAAACTTTATTAAAGTGAAAAATGGACATATTTTGGTATCGTTTTATTTCACATTTTTAAATGTAGTATTAATTTTGTAGAAGATAAAAATCTTGAATTTGTTAGTTGTTGGAACTTATATTTAAGGTATCGTCTGCATCGGTTGTTACTTACATATCTCCTCTCAGAATGTGAAAATATCAAGTTTGATGTAAATAAAACATTATTTTTAGATATATTCAGATTTATTGTAGATAATTTTTCAAAATTTTCAAACATAAGCATGCCTGATTTTGAAAAATTATTAAGTCAGTAATATTTTTATATTTTTTACAGTTGTAGCTAGTTTTAGAATGAAACAAATTTCATCTGTTTTTATTTTGTTTTAAATTTTGACTAAATTTATTTCACGTATCTTTGGAAAAATCATTATTATTGGTCAGGAATAGAATTTTGGTGAATTTTATGTTTGTGCGAATAATGATGAATTTAAATTATGCAATGCAATCTGTTTATTTTGCTGCTGTTTGGATTCAATTCGATGAAATGAAATCCTCACAAAAAGTCCTTAAATTTAAGTTATTTTACAGTTTTTTAACCGAAAATGCATATTAAGGAATTTCTTGTATGCTGATTTTTATGATGTTTATCGTGAAATGACATCAAATCTGTGGTATCCTCCGACATCAACCCGACACCAACCCGACATCAACTTACCGTTGCAGACGACAGTTGTTTTTTGTTGATAATATTCTGTTACAGTTATGACTAAAATAATCTGTTTGAAGATTACTAACAGTTTATTATTTTGCTACCCTAAACTTTCATTTGCTTCATTAACAGAATGTGTAGGCACAAAAATATGACCTTAAAGTTAGTCATTGGGGCAATCTTAAAATTGACAAAAACGCTAACGTAAGCTCCTACTGGGTCATTAAGCATACTTTGTTCGGATTATATGTATATAGAATGACTTATCCACAGATTCTGTTTTTGATTTTCATTTTCGAAAGTAATCTGTATTTGATCACAGTAGGGATATGCCTTTTATACATAAAGAACAGGGTGTTCTGTTTATCCGTTGAGCAGATTAAGAGATCATTACTTATGACTTAACATCACCTAAGTGCAAAAATGGTGTAAGTACCATCGAAATAAAAAGGAGTTATATTGTTTTTGCACCAAGGTAACAAAGTCTTGTTTTGTTTTTTACTTCTTTTTTCTTCAAAGATTTGTTTACTGATAAGACACTTTGTTGTCTCGTTTCAGATTTGAAAATAGCACCAAAGAGTCGCAAGTGAAATAAAGACATTACGACGGGAAAGATACTCCATCTCTGTCTTCAGATATGCGAACAAAGTGACGCTTTTGATCAAAATAATAACACAGCAATGCAGAACTAGTTGTTGTTTCGACACTTGAAAATGGATCTTAAATACTACTTGTGTCTCTTTTGTTTCGGAACATTGCTGATTGCCGTAAATGGAATAATAAGCGTCTCTTTGACAGTCGAAGAAGAACTCTCGGGTAACGTGACTCTTGGAAATATTAAGAGCAAGGTTGACACGAATGAATCAAAGTTGTTTAGCGGAGATTTAACAAATGTGGGTTTCAACATTCTTCAAGATGGGGATATCAATTATGTTAGATACTTCCGTATAGAACGTAACTCCGATTTCTTTATGGTACAAAAAGTGGACCGGGAAGAAATTTGCGGGCAGCTATCTTTATGCAAAATGAATGTGCGTATATTTGCGAGTAATGGAACGGTTTCGGAGTTTGTTTATGTCAGTGTAACCATACTAGATATAAATGACAACAAGCCGAAGTTTTCGCAGAATCAGCTGGACCTTTATATTCCAGAAGGAACAGCGTTAGAAACAAGTTATACCCTCCCGTCAGCCACCGATCTCGATTCTGGAAAAAACGGCATTCAAAAATACATTCTTGAACCCAACACTACAAATTATAAACTTAATGTTCATACCAACCTTGATGGGTCATCTACACTCAACCTTGTGTTGAATTTGATTCTCGACAGGGAATTATGGGATAATTATCAACTTTACATAAAGGCAATTGATGGCGGATCTCCGTCTTATACTGGAACCCTTACAGTCAACATAAACGTCACAGATAAAAATGACAATAGTCCAATTTTTGACGCTTCAGAGTATAACACCACTATTGATGAGGACGTTGAAATAAACAGCGAGGTTATTACTGTTAAAGCAAATGACCGTGATATTGGTGAGAACGGTCGAGTTGCGTACTATTTCGCAGATTCTGCTTCAAGTATTGTCAAAATGTATTTCGGTATTGAAGAAAATACTGGAAAAATCTTTGTGAAACATCGACTTGACTCAACTAGCAAACCTTTCGTATTTTACGTAGATGCTAAAGATTTTGGCGATCCTGTAAAAAGAAATCAAGTAAAAGTGACAATTAATGTTCGTGATAAGAATGATAACAGACCAGAAATTAATACAAGTCCTGCTTCTAATCTCAAAGTGCGCGAGAATCTCAGTATTGGAACCCATGTTGCCCTGATTATCGTCACAGATGCTGACACGGGTCTGAACGGTGAAGCCGAGTGCGAGTGTCTCAACACAAACTTTACTATAATTAAACCTGTTGAAGCTGGAGTAAATACTTTTAGTTTGATAACGGCGGTGTCGTTCGATAGAGAGACTTTAGATACATACTCTGTAGAGATTAACTGCAGCGACAAAGGCCAACCACCCTTGTCCTCTAACACTACGCTAATCGTCACCATCGAGGACGAGAACGATCATCCGCCCGTATTTTCCAACTCAATCTACCGAGCTAATGTTACTGAAAATAACAACATAAATGCCGTATTACTACGAGTAACAGCCACAGATCTTGATATAGCCGATATCAATAATCTGTTCTATCAGATCCAATCTTCTCCCATCTTTGACAAGTTTACCATTGATCCTGTAACTGGCATCATTAAAGCAGCTTTTTCTTTTGACCGAGAGAAGAACGATTCATACAGATTTATTGTTACTGCCCAAGATCAGAGAACAAACCAACACACGGCAAGTGCCACAGTTATCATAACAGTTCTAGATCAGAACGATAATGCACCAAAATTTATTGGTGATAGTTATGCTATGTCCGTGATGGAGAATTCCGAAGCAAGCTTCAGTCTGGGTACTGTTACTGCAACGGATGAGGACCTTGGTGACAACGGCAGAGTCTCCTATATGATACCTGCTGAGTACGCCACCTATCCCTTTGGTATCCTTGACGACGGAACTGTTATTACAACAGCAAAGTTAGATCGTGAAAGTGTAAGCAACTATCATTTTAATATCGTAGCCTCCGATCACGGAATCTCCCCGAAGTCTACCAGAATCCCAGTTTATGTTACTGTATTAGACGAGAATGATAATGCTCCAGTTGTCGAATTCCCTGACGGAGATAATAACACAGTTTCTGTCCCACATAACACCAAACCTAACGTAATCATTGCTAGTGTTATAGCTGAAGATGCTGACGAAAAAGAAAACAAACGCCTCATGTACAGTATTATTGGAGGAGATCCAGATGGTCTGTTCGGTATAGACCCCGACAAAGGTTATATTTTTCTAACAAAGCCGTTCTCAAGCGGGGACATTAAACAGTTTTCATTGTCTCTTTCCATTAAGGACAATGGGGCAAAGCCCCTTGAATCAAGAGCAACCCTACACGTGAGATTTTACTTGGCAGATGAAGGGACGGCCGGTGCTTTGACTGGATCGACTGGACAGAACATTCTCATCGCCATAGTAATATCGTGTGTCACATTTGTACTTTCGGTGATCATTATCACAATAATTTGCGTAATCAAAAGAAAAGATAAGAAAAACAGTTTGTACAATGCAAAAGCGTATGACGAACAAAAGATTATGGATATTGGCAGAAACAGCAATCGATCGAGTTCGTCTCGCGGCTCGCAAGACAAGATGCTCGTGGCAGGCGAGAAACTGTACATGGAAAACGGCTATGCAAAGAAACCAAAGAAGGAAGTAAGCTTTATCATTGAGGAAGATAATTGCGTCTCAACAGAAACTGGCGGGAATTATGATCATTTGTCAACCTTCAAGGCACCTTCACCAGTCCCATCAAAGGTGAGTTTTATTTTTGTTTTGACTCAAAATTGCAAAAATGACACTATAAGGTATGTTTTGCACTGATTATTATGGCACAACTACAAGATAGTTTAAGACAATGTTAAGCTAGACGATAAATTTTTGCTGATGTTTGGAATTAGCACAGCCTCCCTGTAAATGTAGACCAGCACAAAAAACAACTGGGCTGAAGATTATTAAACAGTGATTCGAAACCAGTCTCAAATCTCAAGCATCTGATTGGCTTAAAAGGCAACCAGTCACAATTTCAGCTAATCAGATCCTTTAGATTTAGACTGGTTTCCATTCACAGGTCTATAACCTTGGGAGCAGATTTTATTTGACTAGTAACACAGTACGTACTATATAAAATTATACATGTACATAGAATTTGATCAAACTAAAATAAGCATACTCATTTTACAGTCAGTTTAATGGTGAGTGACCAATTGTTTTCCCTTTTATGCTGAAGACACAAAGTTGTTTATTTTCCATTTATTATCTGTCCAAAGAAAATTGATGCCCGTTGATGGACTGTATTCAGGTGTCACATGACTGCAGGGGTCATCTCGGGGTGACAATTCACTGCAGTGCTATCCGATACATCCAACAGAACGTCTACGTATAGACAAATTATTATTTGCAAATATAAAATTTCATCATTAACATGTCTTCAAAATACAATGACTCGGACGAGGAAACAATGCATTTGACAAATTTCGTCAAATTTTATAAAATTTATTACTGCCAACTCAGATTTAAATGCTTGACGAGGACTTTGAAATGGATTTTTGACTGTTTATTATGTATTTGTAATGACAGATGCAGTGAAGAAGATTTATCAGACATTGTAATTATGTAATTATGTAAAAATGATGGAGAATTCAATGATTTTGCAAAATAATTCAGATACATGAAAATGTAAAAACAGAAAACAGACGAACAGTTTAACCTACTTTCTAAGCCAACCAGAAGCTTGCATTTTGTTTGAATGCACAAAATTTAATAATTTAATGCCACCTGATCATGATCTGTACAGTTTGCTTTTTGATTTATTAGGTTATTTCTGATCAAAATGCCACCAGTGCAGATTTTGATCAAATGGTAAGAATGTGGTTGCACATACGTAAAAATGTGTATATAAGGGTTAAGCTAAAGACAGTGTTCATTCATTTTGTCGAATTAAAATTGTAAAATTTTCAAATTCTAAACTATAACCTATTCATAAAATTTATTTTGCAACTGACTCATCATTTTGTCTATTGACTTGCTTTACATGTGCTGTTGACAATTGTTTGCAAACACTCGATGACACAGTGTAAGCCGAGATTGGTACTGAACGTGTACAAGACAATGATATTCGAAGTTTATCCAAAAATCAAACAACCCCGCCAGTTCATTAAGTTTAAATTGACAGATGTTGAAGTGTTTTTGTATGAATGGAGATATACGTTAAAATGACTAGTTATGTTTGATAAATCGTCTGCCAGGACTATTTAGGGGCAATCCTTGAAAGGAAAAATTGGAAATGGCAGCTTTATGCTATTTGTAAAAATTTGTCAAGCTTTATTAATTTTGCTTTAAATTGTTGATGTTTTATTATGATTTTTTTTTAATTTAAAAAAGTGTTTGATTTCTTCCTTTAGGTGCTATGAAAAGCATTTATAACATTTTTGACCAGTGTAGACCCAAATTTGCTTATGCACCCACCAATTAAACATGTTGATATTTCATAACTTTTTCTGCTGATTTTTTGCCAAATAATGACTATAATATGTTTATTTTACTTTGCAATGCATAATAAACAATGCCATCAGCATAATTTTACAACATCGTTTCAAGAATTGCGGTCACCTGTTCAAAGACTTTTCAGTGCTCCGTAAAGGTGAAGCCTTAGGTTGACGTGTTCAAATATTTGAGAAACCGTATGTCCTTGTTGAAATTAAATATTTTCTCTCCAAATAAAGATGCTACTTGTGAAGTATTAAGACTTCTGAAATTCACAAAAATCTATTCGCTTTGCTCCCCAATGTGGTAATATTTGATTTTCGTGATACTAAGCCATTTTACACGGATATTTAAATTCTCAATGAAATATGTCAGCTTGATTTTGTATTGAAAATAAATATTAAAAGTAAATGATTATGGGTATCTGCTAACAATTAGTGGGGACCTGTCAACGGTGGATTAAAGATATAGGGATCACTTTCTATAGGATTCTGTAATACCTTGCTGAGGGTAATTGATAACGCTGTCCAGGGAGGGTTTGCGACTTTAGGTCTCAGCGTTACATAAGGCTGGACAAAAGGGAATAGATTGAATGCAAACGTTTGCTGACCAAAATGTTTACATATTATTGTTGACTTCAGATTAATGATGATTTAGATGTTTGTACCTGATAAAAACCACAGAAATATCAGAAAAATTAAAATGACGATAACTATGCAATGTAATTTGTTACCACATGTAATCTCTAGAAACACAGTGCCAATTTTTTATTCTAATTTATATTCTGACAATGGAAATTGCTGCAGTTTTATTGGATGAAAATAAGACATTGAGAACACATCAACAAATAACATTTTTTTTAATATCATGTATACTAATGATGATTTTTTTTTATATTTAATGTATTTTATTTATATTATAAAAGGACTCAGTTAAAGTTATTAGAATTAAATGCAATTTTGTCTTGGGTTTATGCATATGTAAACGCAGAATGCCTCAAACACATAAACTTAATCTTTAACTTTTTTGATACCACTTAAATTGCTTGGGCTACGATTGTAGATCCATATCAGGCAGACAGATGAGGGTCTGCTCTGATCACTTTTAGATTTATTGGATTATTTCTGATCTGGATCTACACTAGTAGACCGTGGGATATTAACCATATCTCCTGGAGTAAACTCCTTCATTCAATGTATGCATAATTCTGCAAAGCTTAAACAAGCAAAACCCCAAGGAAAAATGAATATATTCCTGTTAAAAGCTCATTTATTTCTATTATATAATTTGACTACATTAATCATAGTTTACCATGAGCAGAAGTCCAAATTTACATATTCTGTTCCGAACCAGAGGTTTAAAAAATGCACCGAAACAAACTGCAGAGCACTCTGGGAAATTATCTTTTTTTTCCTGATTTCCCCTATGGTATTGCTGTGAGACTTCATCATTGTGTCGAAGCAAAAACGATTTAAGTGATATTACATAAACAAGCAGATAGAAACTATTTGCTTTAACCCCCGCATCATGCTTGCGAGGGGTACACCACAGCAAACGCCTTTGCATACAATATAGCGTCAGTATAAATTGATTATTTTCCTAAATTTTATAACTAATGAGATAAAATTCTTATTCAGAGCCATGATTATGAAAATTACGACCAAGAAATATCGCCGACACGCTCCGAGAAAAGTGATGATAATAAACAGCGTGAGATTCACAGGATGACGTCCCTGCGGGTACATCAGGCGCTTATCCAGTCCCAGACCAACAACAACAACAAACAGTGGCCGCAGACACCAACAAATGAAGAGGTAACTAAATGCATAGGTCATGTGACACAGGTCATGTGACTCACTGAGCAGACTACAGGTCATGTGACACACCTTGCAAACAAAGATGCATTATGGGTAACTAGTGAAAGTTTTGCTGAAAAGTGATATTTCTAAAAAAAGATTAATACAAATTTTATCTTCTGTGTATGAATCATTGAAACACTTTCAATGAACTTGGAAAAGCTAATTATTTCATAGTTTAAATTTTACCCCCAATTCAGCGTCTTTTTTTGCCTGGTGCGTAACCAAAACTTACTTAGTTACAAGTTGAGCATGCATGCTACAGCTGCTAGATTTAATATTTTTTGTACTACACATTAATAGAAAAACATAGCAAGTTTCCATACAAAGTATTTTGTTTTCCAAATTTTGTAATGTACATCTCCCACACGATAAGCCCACACCCAGTATGGTATCAACGAGAAACTGGAAAACTTCTACGCATCGCTGTCATCATAAAAACTGAAACCGGGGACCAGTCTAAAATCTCATGCATCTGATTGGCTAAAATAGAGACTAATTTAAAATCTTAAGCACCTGATTGGCTAAAATGGAGACTTGACTAAAATCTCAAGCATAATGATTGGCTAAAATGAAGACTAGTTTCCATTTCAGCCAATCAGATGCTAGTGATTTTAGACTGGTCTCCTGTCTCAGTTAAGTTGATGTTCTTGGATCCTGGCCTGAGTGGGGATTTATGTCCATGCTTGTACCAATAACAATAATCATTGACAGGGCTTTAAAGGGTAAAATATGGATTTCTTTCTGTAAATATAACAATTTAGCCAAATAAATAATCTCAAAATTGTCTTCAAGACAGCAATAATTGTTCATCTGTTCATTTCACACAAGAGTTCCTAATTAATGCACCATTTTGTTTAAACTGTGAAAGGAAATAGTTTACACTAATGATAAATATGGTCTGCAGATTTTCTCAGCATGCTTAAGGCTGCACTTAAGGCAGCAACTGAGCTTTTACAAATATTGCATAATAAGTAATCTGATTGGTCAATAATTGATTTATTTTGTATTGCAATTGTAACCACTTCACAGGAAAGCGTTTATGTACCAATGTTTTGTTAGGTTTGATTCGACACTAAAGGTGTTAGTTTCGTCAACACGTTAAATTTTGTTTTCACATCAAAGCGAAAATATTTAAAGAAAATATTAGATAAAATCATATTGTGCCTCTGTATTTGAGAAGATGTCTGAATTTAATAATTAGGCGATAATGACATAATTTGAAACGATGGGTTTTAAATGGAAGCCTTATAAATGTTTTTTCGGGAGAATTGATGGTTTAGATTTGAAGTTTTTGTGCTAAGCTTAAGTCTAGACTGTTAATATTTGCTGACAAATATCATTTAAAAAGTATATTGCCAACTTAAGGCAGTAAAAACAGAATGTATATTTGGATTGAGATGAATTTGTCAGCGTAATGAAGACGTTTTATTTGTATTTTACTGATAAGACTGGGCTTTGGGACATGATATATCGGCTTAATATTGCCTCTTTCTAGAGAAAAATAAACATGGCCTACACTTTAATTGTCAAATTGTACACGATTGCAGGAAACGAATTACAGTTTAAAAACATTTAAATATTTTTTTTGTGTGCACAGAAATGAAATTTAAATATTTGAGCAAAGTGTTATCCCTTTCCTCCATAAATACATGTTTTTACGCATGTGCGACCAGTGTAGATCCAGATCAGCTGGCACATTCGTGCCTTCTTATCAGGATCTGCACTGTTCACTATCGGTCAGAAATACCCTTATAAATCAAAAAGCAAACTGCAGATCCTGATCAGATGGCACGAATGTGCCGGCTGATCTTGATCTACATTATTCGCCCACAGCATAAAGTTGTATGTATGGAGGAAAGGGTTATATGATATTGGAAACTAAATTTTAACCCTAAATCAAAATGAGACAATTTTTTTATTTCTACCTACATTTTCAAGATGAAAGCTAGTCTAAGATCATGGTGCTTAAAATTAAATTTAAAAAAAACTAATTTTATGAGACAACTTTTTTTATTTCTTCTGGTATGTTTTCATGATGAAAGCTAGATGATTATACTTAACATAAAAAAATCTGATTTTATTTTAAATATATTACTACTTCCTATAAAATTAATAGAAAATAAGATCAAACATACTCGCATAGGGTGTATATGAAGAAATGTCAGTTGGAACACATATTGTACAAGGCTCGAATTTTAAAAATTTTTATTTCCATTTTATTAAGTTGTTTACGATGATGGCTTGCTTGTAATCATGTAAAATTACCGCTTTCGTAATATGTCATCAATTTAAAATGGGATGTTAAAATTATCGCAGATCTCTAATTATCGAATCTTGTCATAAAACATGTTTGGTTCAGCTGCTTTATTGGTAATGAATTATAATAATTTTCATCGCCAGTGTTCGGAACGTCCCACAATTTTATTTCGAGTTGATTCATTACTTTCCTTTTTTAAAGAAAATGGAAGAATTAAGTCAGTAGGTAATATAATAGGTGTTTTCTGTGTATTAACCCTTTGCTTCTTAGGTATGCCTTTATTGCATGGGCAAACAGTGTAGATCCAGATCAGCTGGCACATCTGTGCTGTCTGATCAGGATCTACACTACAATGTATTGGCTTTTAGATTCTTTAGATTATTTCTGACCAAGATGCCACCATCAGATCTAACAGCACATCAGTGCCATCTGATCTGGATCTACACTGGTTGTTTCTTGGTCAGAAAATAACCTAATGAATCTAAAAATCTGATCTAGATCTACACTTTGCCCATGCGATAAAAGCGTATGTAATGACTAAAGGGATAATGAATGTTTCTGTGTATCCAGTACTGTAATGGGTGAAATCTTCAAAATTGAAGATTTGATTTAATTTTTGTTGTTTTTTTGATGTTTTTTTCAACTAATAAATAACACATTTATAATTGATTTCAAAATGCATAGGTGCTTGTTTGTTTGTTTTTTAATTTGAAGCTTTTTAATAACAATTAAAACCTGGGAAGGAGTTTGGTAAGGAAATTTAAGTTTTGGTGTATTTGATTTGTGTTAGCCTAAGAGGGATTTCATTTAATCTTGGATTTTGTAACAATAACTTTAAAGTCAACAATCAAATGAGAGAATTGAACTTTTACCTGCATTGTCCTCAAGGCGTAGTAAAATGTTAATGAGGAGTTAAGGAGGGGTCAGCGATTAGCCCGTCCGAGTCAACTCCCCCATCACCTATAGCATGCAGTACAATTTCAAAGGACATGATAATCACTTTCAATGTATTAAGTTTCCTAAACATCACCAATTGTTTAGATCTTGTTACATATGAAATAGATGTATTTCATTTCCGAAATGCAGATGTCCCCATTGTTCTCCTGCATACTATAATGGATCATTGAGATAATGATCAGCAAAATACTGTGAATTCGTTAATATTAGTGGGGAGTTAATTTTCATATATTAGATCTGTAAAATACTGTGAATTCGTTAATATTCGTAGGGTGCAAATTTTTGTGGATTTCGAAGACAATTCAATCCAGAACTTAAAAAATACCACAAAATATAGAATTTGATAGTAATGTACTGTAAATTTATTAAATTTTTGAGGTACTATTTTTTTGGTGGATTTTTAGGACAGGTCAATCCAAAACTAAAAAAAAACACTAGAAATATAAAATTTAACATAATGATATTTTAGAAAATTAAAAACCATGAATTTTAGAACCCTCGAAAATGATTTTATGTCCTTGAACATAAAAATATCCAGAGTACACGCCCAACATCCCTAAAAGTTAGTTAACAAGTTTTTTTTACATTAAATGTTTTAAATTAAAAAAAAAAAATTCTTTTTAAGGCAAATACAGGCATTACACAAACATACCACTAGGGTGGACTTATACACAAACTTTAAAGGAGTCCTTTTTTAAAGAAAGTTCAGTTATTTTCAAAATGAAATTATAAACTATTCTTAATAATAAGCAGCATAAACTAAAAATAGCCAACAGAAAAACTCCTTTAAAGATTTTGCATTAACCCACCCAGCGAGCATGTTTGCATCATCTTAACATTTTTTTTAAATAAATAAAGTACACAAATACATGACATGGATTATAATTCTTCAGGAGGGGTATTGGACTTTTCCCCGTCGTGCTACTTCTAACAAGGTCACTGTTTCATCTACTTACATAGCAGGTACTTGCGCACTGTAGGTCAGGGCTCTGAATGTTTCGCACGTGAAACTTGTGGGCAGTTGTGTTCTGGATAGAGGGCTATTCTCTGCACTGTGGCTTGAATATTGTTGTTTTTTGTGGTTTTCTGTCAATGTTGTCTCTCATATTGGCCTTTTAAAATATCACTACTTTTGTGTAGCCTTTTTCTGACATATTTCATATTTTAAAATTACTTATTTTATTTCAAAAAAGTAATTCTCATATTTAGTTACTGCAAATAATAGTCAGAACAGAATGATGTGTATTCATAACGAAACATTTGCTTTCTTTGTTTTAAGAAGTACATTTAAATATGGGGTACATCTGACATTGGAAAAGATGTTTTCAGCAATATTTTTAGAAATTGTTGAATTTTTAATTTATTTGAAAAGAACTTACAATTATATATAATTTCTTCATAAGTTATAGGTGATCTTATTATTCTATTTGGGTATATAATGGAATTTTTACCACAAAATGCATAATAAGTAATGTCGTCTGCTCAAATTAATGATTTAATAATTTTTTAAGAATAACTTAAATTACACGAAGACACATTTTTGTGAGATGCGTCCTAATAATATATCCTGCAAGTTAGCGACTTACAGTTGCCTTCCAGCCTCATACACTTCTAACAAAGGAAAAAAAAGTGAATTACACAAATGAAAAAAAAAACAACAATAAATTTTGTTACTTTGGTAGTTGGGAAGCTTTTCTTTTTCTGCACTGTTTGACGGTTTGCTTTTACTTTTCACTTTGCTCAGATGGGAAGGACATATATTGGATCGATGAAACACCCAAATCTGGACGACTCTCACAGCGAGAGTTCAGGGGAGACAACCACGAGCGATTCGGGACGTGGCGGCAGTGAGGAAGATATTCGTAGCAATCTTACCAGTTCCCATGATGCAGGTATTGTTCATCCAAGGGACACAACTCAAATATCCAGATACATAGCCTATGAAGATTTACATCCCTTTGTATAAAGTGCTTATCTTTTGCACATGCACTTTTTTGCTCAAAAATTGGTTTGAAGTGAACGATTCTTATTGGTGATAGATTCCACTTTTGAAACACCATTATTACCTATTTAGAGAAATGAAATTTAAACTACTTTTATTGAAAAAATTGAATAATTTATTTTAAAAGACTTGTGTTTACATTTTTTTCTTGATAACTGACTTGAAACCCATAAGCTATTTTAATATTTTTGTATATTCAGATGCCATTAAATGCATTTTGTTAATTATTTATTTACAATTTGTTCCATTTTCAGATGAATCACGGAGTCCAAATACATCAACGTCACATCCATTCTACACATCTGACAGCCGTCAACCAACATTTTCGTCTTTCCATGGAAACAGTGTTCATAAAACAGGACCTATACTTTCCTCATTTTTAAAACAAAAACAAAAGAGACAGCAAAATGAGGACGCTCATAAGGCTGCATATCCTATGAACGATTTATCGAGTCCTCATAGGAATAACCTTTATAAAAATAACCCGTATAGACACTCGAGTGAAGTGAACATCCCGCCACCAATCCTTGGCATGAACGGGGGTCAGGGTATGGGTCCAGTGCAGGGGCTGCAAAATCAAATAGACTTTCATCCAGAAATGCACTCGTCGAAACAATCCAACCTAAATTTTGGAAATTCATTTGAGATCGAGAGTGTGACAAATCGATCTCAAGACGATGATAACACGACAACAACGTCGGGAAGTTATACGATTAACGATATACAAGATGATATATTGACATCTGAAACTAAAGATATGTTTTACAAACCCGACACATTTGTGTGATATTTTCCTACAATGTGCTATTTTGAATCATAATATTTTAAGTGTGATATGTGATATTAAATTCAGTCCCGTGGATTCTTGGGATTGCCTCCTCCTTATTCATGCAGAGTTGGGTAAGGAGGCGGATCTTTTTGCTCTGTGGCGTAAAAGAATGCATGTACTTTAATATAGAAGTTTTCGCATCCTATTTAAAGGCAGCTTGTATATATTATTCATGCCCAGTCAGAACTGATGTGGTGTTGACTTTACCCTTTATTCCATATAAACATTTTTTATGCATGTGTGACCAGTGTACATCCAGATCAGCCAGCTAATCCATGCTGTCTTATCAGGATCTACACTGTTTGCTTTTGTGATTTATTATGTTATTTCTGACCAAAAAGCTAACAGTGAAAATCCTGATCAGACGGCACTAATGTGTCAGCTGATCTTGATCTACACTGTTTGCTCATGCGATACAAGGCGTATATATGGAGGAAAGAGTTAATATTGAGCTAAACAAGATGTAACAGGGTTATTGACTATTTATAAAACAAAGCTTTGAAGGTTAACATGTAAAACAGGGTTGAAATCATCTGAATAAAGCGCATGAGTTTATAACATATTTACAGCATGCCAGATTGTAACCCTTTACACCATGGGATATGGCTGTTATTCCATGGGAGAATAGAGTAGATCCAGGGCCCAAGATCACTGGGCTGAAGGTTATAAAACTTAGGTTGGAAACCATTCTCAAATCTCAAGGATCTGATTGGCTGAATGGCGACTTGTCGCTATTTCAGCCAATCGGATGCTTGAGATTTGAGACTGGTTTCCATGCTCAGTTTTATAACCTTGGGCACATAAAACTAAGTTTTGAGATCAGTCTCAAATCTCAAGGATCTGATTGGCTGAAATGGCGACTTGTCGCCATTTCAGCCAATCAGATGCTTGAGATTTGAGACTGATCTCCAGATTTTGTTTTATGATCTTGGGCCCAGGTCAGCTACAATGTCTGTGATTTCGGATCAAGATCTTCACTGCATGCTGTTAGATTCATTTCTGGAAAAAACTGTTCGATTCATTTCTGGAAAAAACCTGACCAGTTAAGATTCAGATCATCATAAATGCTCTGGCTGATGTAGATCTAAACTGGTTACACACACAATAAAACCTGTATACATGAATTAAAGGGTTAATTAGTAAAAAAATGAGTGAAATTAAAAGAAAAGTAGTCAGTAGCTTTGCAGCTTCTCATATTTATGGAATTGTAAACTAAACTTTATGTACCAAAATCTATGTAAATAGATATTATTTGCTACAAATCAAAAGTAAATAATTTGTCAAAGATAAACTTTACTGTAGCATAATTATCTTTCGTGTGGAATTAATTTGTGCACTTGAGAAAGTGTGCAGAATTTAATATTTTATTTCATGGAAAAAAAAACTTTTATCCCCTGGGCAACCATTGAAGATCCACATAAGCAGGCACATTATGTGCTATCTGATCAGGATGTACATTGACTGCTTTTACCATCATTGTTCGAATATAAGCCGCATTCATGTATAAGCCGCACCCTCCTTAACCTGATGAAACAGATGAAAATGGCTTAATGCAATGTATAAGCAGCCAAACCTGTGTATTAGCAGCACCCCGTACTTTTTACTGCCAAATTCTGGAAAAAAGTGCGGCTTATATTCAGACAATGACAGTATATTTGTAAGGTAATTTCTGACTAAAGAACCAACAGTGTAGACTCAGATCAGATGGCAAGGATAAGCCAATTGATCTGGATCTGCTTTGTTTGACAATCTGATAAAAAGGCATATCGACGGAGTAAAGGATTAATAAATTATGTTGTTTGCAGCTTTGCGCAAAATTGAATTCTCACGAAATAAAATCATGCTACAGTATTTCATTAGTGCCTGTGTTCCAGAAGTGTTCTTGCCATGGTTTCCATTCACTCAGAATTAGATTTTGTTTCTTGTTTTTATTTGTGTAGCATAATGTTTTGATGTTTGTCAGATAAAAGTTTTTTTATATATCATAAGTGAATACATTTTTTGGTAGCCATTTATTATCTAATGGAGAAGGAAGTTGTTTTTTATATTCTGGATATATATTATATTTGCTAGTTGTCCCCGAGTCCTTTACTCCATTTCTACGGGTTTCATTGTATGTGGAACCAGTGTAGATCCAGATCAGTTGACACATCTGTGCCATCTAATCAGGATCTACCCTGTTTCCGTCTTGGTCAGGTTACCTTAATGAATCAAAAAGGGAACAGTGTAGATCCTGATCAGATGACACAGAAAACAGCCATACCCCATATAGATCTGGACCTGCACTTGTCACACCCATATATATGGAGTTTCAGATTGTGTACTGATGTAAACTAAGTTTTGAGGTTATTGTAGACCCATCTAAGCCTACAGATGAAGGTCTACATAGTTTGCTAGTCATATAGTAAAACCATGCCTTTAGAAATTAAACAACCTACAATTTTAAAACAACAAGTAAAAATTTGATACATGTGGTCAAAACTATTTCTTATGCAGGGTATATGTTGATTTTTTTTATTTTGTAAGTGATTTATTGTGGGATCATTGTATTTCATGTGGGATTAATTTTTTTGCGTATTTTTCACTAGAGAAAGTGCGCAAAATCAAACCCCAGCTAAACTGAACAATTTTAGATCTAATGTTATATGAGTGATACAACTGCATGACTTAATGTCTTTATGAAAGCGTCATTTGTGCCTTATGCATGAAATTTCATACCCGCAAAATTTAATGATATCATGGTAAAAATTTTACAGAGTTTTTTGCTGTATTTTGTATATGTGAAAGTTTTGTGCTGTTAAGTCTATTATGTAAATATTGTATAACCCTTTACTCCATATATACTCAACAAAAAAAGAAACCTGACACTGTAACTTTGAATAAGTATGAGGTGCATATTCAAAATCTATATATTTTTGCACCATCCAAAAGAAAATAACCACTGAATCACTTGTTTCATGCACCAAAAATATCAAAATGCATAATTAAGTTCAAAACATGCACAATTTTTATTACATACCACAATTCAATTAGCTTTAAATCTGATTCCAGGAAAATACACCAAATATAAAGTGTCAGGTTTCTATTTTTGTTGAGTATATTACACCTTTATTGCGTAGGTGAAGAGTGTAGATCCAGATCAGCTGGCACAGCTGTAACACCTGATCTGGATCTACACTGTTTGCTTTTTGATTCATTAAGTTATTTCTGACCAAGATGGGACCAGTGCAGATCAAGATCAGATGGAATGGATGTGCCAGCTGTTCTGGATCTACACTTTTCACCCGTGTGATCAAAAGATGTATATATGGAGTAACAGGTCAAATCTATAATGTAAATATTGTATAATATTGTATAAAATGTTGTATATTATTCAGGGATCCTGAAAACCCAACAATTGAAATCAAATTATTATTTATATTATTTTGAGAAAAAAATAATAAAAATGCCTTTATATAAAAAATTAAAAAAAGCAATATTTGAAAAACATTGTTTTTGTGTTTATATGTCTCCTTAAAGTGGCAGTAAATAGGGTTGTCTGTCCATGTGTAAGGCGTCCGGATCTATAGGCATTAACTCCTCATTTACTATCATAAAATTTCAATGTATCAACTCCTCATTTAATAATGTGTGGATTTGTTTCAAACTTGCACAGATGATCAGACAGGATGTATAACTGATTGTAAAGATTTTCCTGCAACCATCTTTAACAGAATTAAAGACCTTTATTAATTTAAGTAAATTTTATGGCATCAACTCCTAATTTACTTACTCATGGATTTCTTTCTGGCTTGCACTGATGATTAGGGATGATTTATAGAAGGTCGTAAAAATGATTATTCCTGTAACCATTTTACCAGAATTATTACCCTTTTGTTTAGGTAGTTTAATTTTGTTGTGCCAACCCCTCATTTACTAACTTGTGGATTCCTTTCAAAGTTGCACAAATGATCAGACAGGATGTGAAACTGGTTGTAAAGTAAAGATTGTCCTGCAACCATTTTTGCAAGAATTATGGCCCTTTGTAAATTCCAGTTATAAAAGAAAAAAAGATCAATATGATCAAGAAAAAAAAGCTTTGAAGGCATTTTCAGCCAGCATTCATGACAAAGTGTCAGTTGATAAACAGTGAAATTTATAAAATAAATGAAGATCATAGGTCAACACACTATGGGAAAGTTTTAACTTGTTACTCCATAAACTGCTTTATGCATTTTATTGCATGTGCGACCAGTGTAGATCAAGATCAAGATCTGTACTGTGCTTTTTGTTCGGAAAATAACCTAATAAATCTAAAGCAAACTGTGCAGATCCTTTTCAGATGGCATGGTTTTGTCTGATCTGGATCTACACTGTTGCCCACACAGAAAGGTGTATCTATGGAGTAAACGGTTAAAGGATATTCACTGGATTCAGTCAGAATTTTATCTTATTAGGAATCCAACGCAACCAACTCCTTCATGGAATTATGAAAGTCTTTGAACATATTCTAAAACTTGCTGCGGATTCGTTCTAGAAAAGAACGTCTGAGTTCCTTCTGGAAAGGGCCATTTTTAATTAATAAAGCCTCATTTGTCGCCTGGATGTTGTTGTTTTTTTATTTTTTAGTAATAAACATGCAGTGATCACCTGTGCAGTCTCACCAAACTGCAGATGCAACAATAGACTTGTATCACATTTAATTAAATGATTCGCTACAAGTTGATGAAAAATGAGAATGCAGAGGCGGATCCAGAAGGGGTTCAGTGGGATTGCTTGAGCACCTTTTTCGACCCTAATGAATTCCCTTTTAGGAAATATTGCATCCTACCCCGATGTGGTACACAAGTTCTCCTAAGCAGTCTCAGAACATAATACAAGCTAGCTATATGTCCCAATTGCATGCCTGCTTGAAAGGATGCCTTTAGACCCCTCTCAGATAAAAAAAAAAGCTTTTAAATCCACGTAAAGCCGTCATATCATCATCTTTTAACTGTGCCTTCTATTGTGCAAATACCATTAACAAAGACTTAAATGACCTAGGTAAGCTAAGAGTATAAAACCATCCACATATGCCGCCATCGCCCCCATCTCCATCACCCCGCTGAATCTGCCTTTGTGAGTCCTACAGCCCTATCACTTTCAACGAATTCATAAATAAGAACCGTACATAATTAATATCACGCTGTTTTGAAACCAGTTGACCAAAATGCAGGGTAGAATGTGGTAAAAAAGCTAAGTTTACCATAAATCCTGCCGTAGGTTTACAACAGTAATATCAATCGTTTGATTTGACAATAATATTAAGTTTATTCATATAAATTTACCACAAATAAATCCAACTCGTGTTCAAATGCTTAACATATGTGTGATGCCTCTTAACGAGGTGCTAATATTATCAATAGTTTATCTTAATGTGAGAAAGACAAACAAAAAATAATAAATTTTACTTTATCCACGTATGAAATGTTTTACAATAGAATATGGTCCAAGGGAGGCAAATCGTATAAAACGGCAGTTAGAAGTTAGCAAGAGTTGTCCCGCTGAATGAAACATCTTCACGAACATCGTCGAGTGTCGAAAAACAATACCAGCGTTCTAAAATTAAAAAGAACAGTTATTAATAAAAGAGAATTATTAAATTAAAATGAAACAATAGAAATAATTATTAAGATGTAATATTTTAATACAATAAAATGCATTATAACAAACATCAACAAGAAATGCCTCTGCGTGTTTTCCCCACCGAGAATAAGTAATTTTGTGAGTTCGGTATCCGAACCTTCGGCTTAGATGATTTCGTTATCTGGAAGAAAAAAAATGTTTTGATCTACACAAAACACGGCTTCCTTTACTGGATTAGAACCCGGGAACAAGATTTGCGTTACCTAATGAATAAATATAAGATAATAAAAACATCGTCGCTACCAATATCATTACAGTCAGGCCAGCATTTGTTAACATAGGATACCGAGGGAATGATATGCATGTACTGGAGTATATAAAGTCAGCGGTAACACATGCATTATTTCTATTAAAACATGCATCGAGATAAAGCTAAACACACTTTAATTTTCCATTAAACGATCACTTGTTCTCGAATTGCCTAGGTTACCGATGATGTGATATAATAGAGTTCAAAACACAGCGCTAAACACACTTACGTAATGCTTCTATAAAATGATGACTAGGGGCCAATATTATAAAATAAAGATTGGAGACCAGTCTCAAATCTCAAGCATCTGATTAGCTGAAATAACGACCAGTCGCTATTTCACCCAATCAGATGCTTGAAATTTGAATCTGGTCTCCAGATTTAGTTGTATGATCTTGGGCACAGTCCAACCTGTCTTTGGAGATTTGGAGTTTCTCGTTGGTAAACTGTGCTATGTCTTCTGCAATGTCGACTTTGGTAAACTTGTTGATAGTGTCGGAGTTATGATGAATGTCTATATTCATGGCCTTGTCGCAACTTCCGGCACGCATCAACGTCACGCTCGTGTGCAGCTCCAGAATCACGTTCTGTAAACGTCACGAGTAAAATGTGACCATACAGTAGTTTGTTATACACCAGCAGAAAAGAGTGTGGACATTAATTGGACAAGAGCGGATTAATAGCTGATTGGTTTGTGCGTCTGTGCCTATGAATCCAGGTATGGCTGGTTCGATCCCATGCTACTCCAACTAAAATTTATAACAGTCTTCCGGGTGAGGTTTTAAACAAGGGTCAAGGGTAGCGGTGCTATGCACTGGGCACTAAAAAGAACCAGGGACGATTCTTGAATTGGAGAGTCCTCTGTATCCGACTCTATTGTCTAAAAACCTTACATATTACATATGAGCCGTCTCCGGAATACACACACATTTTACCACTGTCCGTAGTTTTCTGCTGATGCTATTCGCTAAAGCCTCGGACTCGTTCGCTTGGATTTTCACCACAAGGTTAAAAGTCTAAGACCAGTATCAGACCTCAGAAATATGATTGGTTGAAATTGAGCTCAGTCTCGGAAATGACCAATCCGATGCGTGAGATCTTAGACTTGTTTCGATACTCAGTTCTAGAAGCTTATAGCCTGATCAAACCGCATGCTTTTGAAATGTTCCTTTTCAATAACATGTAATTACATTTCTATGCCTTTATGTGTTATGTATATATTAAATATCAGGACTATATTATTGATTTTTACTGATGTTTATTATTTTTAAATCGACTTATTTCAGTGACCAAACTTATAAGAGTCGACGCGAATCCTTACTTTACTTAAAGAAAATTAGAAACGCGACTCCTTTAAATACGAAATATTTTTCGTGCTTAAAGAAGTTGCGTTTCTAATTTCTTTAAGTATATAAATGTCACAGTATTATCATTTATCAATTATTTTTGTTGAAAATAATGCTGAACAGCTAGTAAATTGAGACGCATAAGTTGTTACCTTCTCCTCTGTTTTAAGGAGTTTTGATAGAAACTCTGAAAAAGCTTTCAGAAAATCTTCCGGACATTTCTCCGCCGGAAGGTTGGTCCTTAGAACAGCCGCATATCTCGTCATTTCTCCCACAATTTTCGCCACACAATCCAAACAGTACAGTAACGATATTTTTCCTGTTTCGAAAAAATCAATGGAATATCACTAACCGTAGTGACAAAAAGTGACAATAGCAGCAAGTTACATGTAAAGGCAGTACTTCTGGTTCTGATGTTATAAAATTTAGAATGAAGACCTGGTCCCAAGATTATAAAACTGAGGATGGAAACCAGTTTCAAATCTCAAGGATCTGATTTGGCTGAAATGGCAAGTGGTCGCCATTTCAGCCAATCAGATGCTTGAGATTTGAGACTGGTTTCAAATATTAGTTTTATGATCTTGGGCCCTGATTCCAATGTTATGAAATCGAGAATGGAGATCAGTTTCAAATATCAATTTTCTGATTGGTTAAAATTGTGAACAGTCACAGAATTGACCAATTGTAAACTCGAGATCTGAGACTGGTTTCCATTTTCATTTTATAACATTGGACCGTGAAATCGAAATGTGAGACCAGTCTTCAATCTCGAGTAGCTGAGCTAGGCACCAAACCCCAATACTGACTTAAATTTCGAGAACTCAAGTCCTAGTAGCACATCACAACAGTACCTGACGGGGACTCCGTTCAAGACAAGACAACGGTCAAACCTGTATTAATCAGCCAGCCAAGGGAGTGACAAAAAGTGGCTGCTTGTGGATGTTCAAGTGAGGTTTAAATTAGAACGAAATGTCAGTTTATGAAATTTCAAATTGGCTGTTGAAGACAGGTGGTTGCTGAATGCAGGTGGCAGATGATTATTATTACGTGCAGTCAACATGTCAGCATCTGTTGTAAGCATACGAGTATGTCTGTTTTTTTTGCTCGGGTATGACTTATGAGTATCGACCAAGAGGAAAATCATAATTCTTCATCGCGACAATGCCGTAAAAGTTCATTTTGCACCGCTGCGCATCTGCATTAGATCAACTTACTGCATTTGATCATATTTGATCAGTCAACTGAACAAAAAATGGTTGGAGGGAACAATAAAAACCTAAAATTGAACATTAAACCTTTTTAATCACATAAACAAAAATCATTTACCTCGGGTTTCTGTGTAATTCTACTCCAGTTTAGCTTTCCTTTAAAGTAAAGTAGGTATTTTATCCCTTTACTGATGATATATCTATTGAAAAATCGAACTCCTTACAAAACCAAGTAGGTAAATAATATAAACATCTCTATTTTGGCAAAGATTTCAATATAACACAAAATTCGATCGAGTTTAATTAATCAATCGTCGCGCATTTATCATTGAATTATCTATCTGTGACGTTTAGTTTGTGTACATTTAAAACATTTTCACATTCGGTTCATATATTGAACGGAACGCATAATTTTGTTGCAAAATATTTACAAAACACATTTAAAATATACATTTAAACTAGTTCAAAACAATTACTGAAGGTTCTTTGGGAACAAAAGGCGTTTATCAATCGACCTGCACTTAACTGTCGGCAAATGTTTTAGTCTGCCAAAATAGGCATTGCAAATTAACACCAGCTTATCTAATCTACACAGTTAATCAACAGACCAATTTTACAAAAGGAACGTTTTTCAAACTATCCGGGTTTTTGTGTTGTTGTTGTTGTTTTTTTGCAATACGAACAACGTTTTTTGTGTCAAGAACATTTTACTAACGTATTTTTGTAACTTTCTTTACTTATATCTAACAATACGTGGTAGTTATAATATCTGTGCAATAGTTGGTATTTGATATCTACAGGTTGGTACTTGCACACATGATTTTAGAATATTCTCAAGGTTTCTCATTTGTGAAATAAATTACATGTTATATAGTTGAGATTTTAAAAAAGAATAAAGCTTGCGTAAGGCACATATTTTTATCTTACCTGGGCTGAAGGTTATAAAGCTGAGATTTGAGACTGGTTTCCATGCTCAGTTTTATAACCTTGGGCACTGAAATGTAAAGGTTACAGAAAGAGCTGTCGCTAATTACTATGCAAATGTAATATACAAACTGCTGTGGATGATTTATTTTTCTCCATTCATACATTTTGAAGAAGACTCATAAATTAATTAATATTTTTGTAATCACATTACATTATCTGCCTGTTGGTCCAGTATGATTAAAAAAGGATGACATATATCGGAACATACGGTTCTAAAGGGGTAGATTCACGAAGAATCAAAATTGGCCTAAAATTATCTCAAATTTTCAAATTGCATTTACATCACTGAAAGTGTGCTTTTTATAATCTATAATGGTTGTTTTCTTGAAAAGATAAAAAGGGAAGATGAACCCATAAACCAAAATAAAAAATAAAGTATGTCATATATTTCTGAAATTTGAAAATGTTTGCCAAAATGCAATTTTTTTGTTAAATTTTCATCATATTTTGGTGATTTTCATATTGGGCACAGGCTTCGACCAAACTAATTTAAAGATTTTTCTTTGTATAAATGTGTGCCGAATTCATGGTCAAAATATGATTTTGGTCGAGAAGTGTGCTCTTATCGAAATCCTCTAAAATCTGTTGTGAAAATGGACAAAATTATGAATTTTTGCACATTTTCCTCATTTTTAGCAATTTTGGTGGCCCCTTGTCAAACACCTTTATCAGTAATCAATATAAAATTTTAAGATATGAAAAGTACAACTATTTATGTATTCAATGGCATTAAAATTTACCATATGTAACAAAATTTAAAATTTTACATATTTTTAGGCCAATATTAGGCCTTCGTGAACCTACTCCTTTAATTGTTCTCATGTTCGAAATAAAACAAACAAAATATCGCCTTTCGTATCAAAATTTCGAACCTTCTTGATATCTTTGGCAAGCTTAGTTTATTTATTCCAAATAAAAATTACCTGGTAGGAAGGCTGAATAGCAACAGACACACGCACATTATCAAAGTATGACATTTTACATGAAACAAGAAAGACAAAAAAGGGGTGCATTCGAGAAAGGTAAACCAGAAAGTCACAGCATGCTATCGCGTTCAGTATAATTGCTGACAGAGAAAATTCAATTTCAATAAATACCGATTAAATACAATTTTATCACGATTATAAACAAATACTTTTCGTGACAAAAACATAATATGGAGAATGAATATTATTTTAAGATTTTTCCCGGAGTCAGCTGCCAGCAACCCTCTTCTCGTAGTGTAAGGAAACACACCTGGCCACTTCGGTGGTAGGAGTTCTAGGTTCAAGTCCTAGCGAGAAGTTCACATGGCAGCTACTGGGAATATGGAATATGGGGAAGTCTAGAGATCCGCGATCATTTTAACTGATACCAAAGACATTGCAACTCAATAAAAATAGATCATGCAAGGCGCGAGAATCTCAATTATATCATTCTTGGTTTTAAAATCGATTAAATATTTTGGATTATTTTTGCCCTGACAAAAAAAGTTAGTTTCATAACAGTTAAAAAAAGAAGACAATCTGAAGAAAAAAAACATCGTCTTTTACTTGGTTTTGAACCGGGGACCTTTAATATTTGCGTCCGACCAGATTACCTCTTCACCACGGAGAAAAATACTATTTAATGGAACAAAACTGCTATATGCGTACAATATACCGTTATGGCGCGAAAATAAAATTTTATTTTTCAGTGTACGAGTTATTTCGCTTATACTGCAAAGAATTATGGTATTTCTTATATGTTTATATGAAAGAACGGTAACTCGCGAGGAGTATCAGATTGAAATGTAAGATGTCAAATCTCATGGGTCTACACAGGTTCTACATCTCTGCAGTCTGCGAAAATCTCATATTTATAGCGTTAATGTTAGTTCTTATTAGAGGGAACTGTCAATAATGATCAGAATACCATTTATTTAGCATGAATTTATGGGTCTACAGTGATTCTACACCTCTGCAAGCCGCAAGAATCTAAACTAAAAGCAACAGTTAGACGTTTTTAATGAACTCAGTGGATTACCGTTCTTTCATATGAACATATAAGGAAATCTTAGTTTGATAATGGTATAAGCGAAACAACTCGTACATTTTGAAATGAAACTTTATTTTCCCGCCTTTTTAACGAAACAGTTATATAAGGAAAATACATAGTTCTTACTGGCATTTTTCATTCATGGCCTAGTGGTTAGTATGCCGGCATTTATGGGCAGGGTCCCGGGTTCGATTCTTACCAAAACACTTTTTAAAAAACTGTTCTTTATTTTTCTTTACAAATACATGTTTACAATTGCTTGGTTACATCTTAACGCCCTGTTTCTTATATTAAATTTTACCTAGTTGTTGTTGTTGTTTTTGTTGTTGTTGCTGCTGTTTTTTCTTATTTAATTTCGGTAGTATTAAGTTGATATCACGATGCTGCTATAGACATTCATGTGTAAAACACACATCATTGAGATTGATAGTTGTGTTGATCCTGTTTTATTCTAATATCTGATCGCCTAAGATAGGCAAAATATCAATTAGTTGTTTCTATATGCGTCATTCATGTTTTTTAATCGGTTTATGACTATGGTTTACTTTCGCCCAGAGAAGAGAATTTTTTTTATTATTAATAATTTTATGTAAATAAAGAAAAGCATCTTTAAAATGAAAAAAAAATCTTCCCTCAGCTGGTATTGATCCTGGGACCCATTATATCTGCGGCCGACCAGGTAACCTCTGCACCACTGAGAAAAATACTATTCAATGGAACAAAACTGCTATATGCGTACAATATACCGTTATGGCGCGAAAATAAAATTTTATTTTTCAGTGTAAGAGTTATTTCGCTTATACTGCAAAGAATTATGGTATTTCTTATATGTTTATATGAAAGAATGGTAACTCGCGATGAGTATCAGATTGAAATGTCAGATGTCAAATTCCATTGGTCTACACAGGTTCTACATCTCCGCAGGCTGCGAAAATCTTAAATTTATAGCGTAAATGTTAGTTATTCTTAGAGGGAACTGTCAATAATGAGCAGAATACCATTTATTTAGCATGAATATATGGGTCTACAGTGATTCTACACCTCTGCAAGCCTCCGGAATCTAAACTAAAAGCAACGGTAAGACGTTTTAAATGAATTCAGTGGATTACCATTCTTTCATATGAACATATAAGGAAATCTTAATTTGATAATGGTATAAGCGAAACAACTCGTACATTTTGAAATGAAATTTTATTTTCCCGCATTTTTTACGGAACAGTTATATAAGGAAAATAAATAGTACCAACGGGCATTTTTCATCCATGGCCTAGTGGTAAGTATGCTGGCCTTGCATGGGAAGGGTCCCGTGTTCGATTCTTACCGAAACACTTTTTAGAAAACTGTTCTTAATTTTTCTTTACAAACATGTATATAGTTGCTTGGTTACATCTGAACGCCCTGTTTGTTCTTTTACCTAGTTGTTGTTGTCTTTATTGTTGTTGCTTCTGTTTTTTAAAAAAGCGATGTAAATGTTCTTATTTAATTTCGGAAGTATTAAGTTGATATCACGATGTTGCTATAGAAAGTCATGTTTATAACACGCTCATTTAGATGGATAGTGTGTTGATCGAATTTTAACTCTAATATCTGATCGCCTAAGATAGGCAAAATATCAATTAGTTGTTTCTATATGCGTCAATAATGGTTTTTAAACGTTTTATGACTATGATTTACTTTCACCCTGAGAAGAGAATTTTTATTATTTATAATAGTTTTATGAAAATAATGAAAAAGCGTCTTTAAAATGAATAAAAATTCGTCCCTCAGTTGGTATTGAACCGGGGACCTTTCATATCTACGGCCGACCAGGTTACCTCTGTACCACTGAGAAAAATACTATTTAACGGAACAAAACTGCTAAATACATACAGTATACCGTTATGGCGCGAAAATAAAATTTTATTTTTCGGAGTACGAGTTATTTCGCTTATACTGCAACGAATTCAGGTATTTCCTATATGTTCATATGAAAGAACGGTAACTCGCTAGGAGTATCAGATTGAAATGTAAGATGTTAAATTCCATGAGTCTACACAGGTTCTACAGCTCTGCAGGCTGCGAGATTCTTAAATTCATAGCGTAAATGTTAGTTCTTTTTAGAGGGAACTGTCAATAATGAGCAGAATACCATTTATTTAGCATGAATATATGGGTCTACAGTTATTCTACACCTCTGCAACCTGTCAGAATCTAAACTTAAAGCAACAGTTATGCGTTTTTATTAAATTCAGTGGATTACCGTTCTTTCATATGAACATATAAGGAAATCTTAGTTTGATAATGATATAAGCGAAACAACTCGTACATTTTGAAATGAAATTTTATTTTCCCGCCTTTTAAGGAAACAGTTATATAAGGAAAATAAATCGCTCCTACGGGCATTTTTCATTCATGGCCTAGTGGTAAGTATGCCGGCCTTGCATGGGCTGGGTCCCGGGTTCGATCCTTACCAAAACACTTTAAATGATTGTTTTCTGTTGTTGTTTTTTTTCAATAAGAATACATATAAACAGAAACTCTGTCACTTCAATATGCGCTGTTTGTTTTATTAACTTTCACTTGGCTTTCCTGCTGTTTTTTTAATTATGTTGCTTTTTAAAAAGCGTTGTCAAGTGTCTTATAAAATTTCGGTGGTATTTAGTTGTTGTCACAATGCTGTTTTAGACATGTAAGTGTAAGACTCTCATGATTTAGATTTAAAATTGTGCTGTTTGGTTTTTAACAAATATTTTAACAGATATTTTGATAATCGGTTTATGACTATGGTTTACTTTCGCCCAGAGAAGAGAATTTTTTTTATTGTTAATAATTTTATGTAAATAAAGAAAAGCATCTTTAAAATGAAAAAAAAAATCTTCCCTCAGCTGGTATTGATCCTGGGACCCATTATATCTGCGGCCGACCAGGTAACCTCTGCACCACTGAGAAAAATACTATTTAATGGAACAAAACTGCTATATGCGTACAATATACCGTTATGGCGCGAAAATAAAATTTTATTTTTCAGTGTAAGAGTTATTTCGCTTATACTACAAAGAATTATGGTATTTCTTATATGTTTATATGAAAGAATGGTAACTCGCGATGAGTATCAGATTGAAATGTCAGATGTCAAATTCCATTGGTCTACACAGGTTCTACATCTCCGCAGGCTGCGAAAATCTTAAATTTATAGCGTAAATGTTAGTTATTCTTAGAGGGAACTGTCAATAATGAGCAGAATACCATTTATTTAGCATGAATATATGGGTCTACAGTGATTCTACACCTCTGCAAGGCTTCGGAATCTAAACTAAAAGCAACGGTAAGACGTTTTAAATGAATTCAGTGGATTACCATTCTTTCATATGAACATATAAGGAAATCTTAATTTGATAATGGTATAAGCGAAACAACTCGTACATTTTGAAATGAAATTTTATTTTCCCGCATTTTTTACGGAACAGTTATATAAGGAAAATAAATAGTACCAACGGGCATTTTTCATCCATGGCCTAGTGGTAAGTATGCTGGCCTTGCATGGGAAGGGTCCCGTGTTCGATTCTTACCAAAACACTTTTTAGAAAACTGTTCTTAATTTTTCTTTACAAACATGTATATAGTTGCTTGGTTACATCTGAACGCCCTGTTTGTTCTTTTACCTAGTTGTTGTTGTCTTTATTGTTGTTGCTTCTGTTTTTTAAAAAAGCGATGTAAATGTTCTTATTTAATTTCGGAAGTATTAAGTTGATATCACGATGTTGCTATAGAAAGTCATGTTTATAACACGCTCATTTAGATGGATAGTGTGTTGATCGAATTTTAACTCTAATATCTGATCGCCTAAGATAGGCAAAATATCAATTAGTTGTTTCTATATGCGTCAATAATGGTTTTTAAACGTTTTATGACTATGATTTACTTTCACCCTGAGAAGAGAATTTTTATTATTTATAATAGTTTTATGAAAATAATGAAAAAGCGTCTTTAAAATGAATAAAAATTCGTCCCTCAGTTGGTATTGAACCGGGGACCTTTCATATCTACGGCCGACCAGGTTACCTCTGTACCACTGAGAAAAATACTATTTAACGGAACAAAACTGCTAAATACATACAGTATACCGTTATGGCGCGAAAATAAAATTTTATTTTTCGGAGTACGAGTTATTTCGCTTATACTGCAACGAATTCAGGTATTTCCTATATGTTCATATGAAAGAACGGTAACTCGTTAGGAGTATCAGATTGAAATGTAAGATGTTAAATTCCATGAGTCTACACAGGTTCTACAGCTCTGCAGGCTGCGAGATTCTTAAATTCATAGCGTAAATGTTAGTTCTTTTTAGAGGGAACTGTCAATAATGAGCAGAATACCATTTATTTAGCATGAATATATGGGTCTACAGTTATTCTACACCTCTGCAACCTGTCAGAATCTAAACTTAAAGCAACAGTTATGCGTTTTTATTAAATTCAGTGGATTACCGTTCTTTCATATGAACATATAAGGAAATCTTAGTTTGATAATGATATAAGCGAAACAACTCGTACATTTTGAAATGAAATTTTATTTTCCCGCCTTTTTAAGGAAACAGTTATATAAGGAAAATAAATCGCTCCTACGGGCATTTTTCATTCATGGCCTAGTGGTAAGTATGCCGGCCTTGCATGGGCTGGGTCCCGGGTTCGATCCTTACCAAAACACTTTAAATGATTGTTTTCTGTTGTTTTTTTTTTTCAATAAGAATACATATAAACAGAAACTCTGTCACTTCAATATGCGCTGTTTGTTTTATTAACTTTCACTTGGCTTTCCTGCTGTTTTTTTAATTATGTTGCTTTTTAAAAAGCGTTGTCAAGTGTCTTATAAAATTTCGGTGGTATTTAGTTGTTGTCACAATGCTGTTTTAGACATGTAAGTGTAAGACTCTCATGATTTAGATTTAAAATTGTGCTGTTTGGTTTTTAACAAATATTTTAACAGATATTTTGATAATCGGTTTATGACTATGGTTTACTTTCGCCCAGAGAAGAGAATTTTTTTTATTGTTAATAATTTTATGTAAATAAAGAAAAGCATCTTTAAAATGAAAAAAAAAATCTTCCCTCAGCTGGTATTGATCCTGGGACCCATTATATCTGCGGCCGACCAGGTAACCTCTGCACCACTGAGAAAAATACTATTTAATGGAACAAAACTGCTATATGCGTACAATATACCGTTATGGCGCGAAAATAAAATTTTATTTTTCAGTGTAAGAGTTATTTCGCTTATACTACAAAGAATTATGGTATTTCTTATATGTTTATATGAAAGAATGGTAACTCGCGATGAGTATCAGATTGAAATGTCAGATGTCAAATTCCATTGGTCTACACAGGTTCTACATCTCCGCAGGCTGCGAAAATCTTAAATTTATAGCGTAAATGTTAGTTATTCTTAGAGGGAACTGTCAATAATGAGCAGAATACCATTTATTTAGCATGAATATATGGGTCTACAGTGATTCTACACCTCTGCAAGGCTTCGGAATCTAAACTAAAAGCAACGGTAAGACGTTTTAAATGAATTCAGTGGATTACCATTCTTTCATATGAACATATAAGGAAATCTTAATTTGATAATGGTATAAGCGAAACAACTCGTACATTTTGAAATGAAATTTTATTTTCACGCATTTTTTACGGAACAGTTATATAAGGAAAATAAATAGTACCAACGGGCATTTTTCATCCATGGCCTAGTGGTAAGTATGCTGGCCTTGCATGGGAAGGGTCCCGTGTTCGATTCTTACCAAAACACTTTTTAGAAAACTGTTCTTAATTTTTCTTTACAAACATGTATATAGTTGCTTGGTTACATCTGAACGCCCTGTTTGTTCTTTTACCTAGTTGTTGTTGTCTTTATTGTTGTTGCTTCTGTTTTTTAAAAAAGCGATGTAAATGTTCTTATTTAATTTCGGAAGTATTAAGTTGATATCACGATGTTGCTATAGAAAGTCATGTTTATAACACGCTCATTTAGATGGATAGTGTGTTGATCGAATTTTAACTCTAATATCTGATCGCCTAAGATAGGCAAAATATCAATTAGTTGTTTCTATATGCGTCAATAATGGTTTTTAAACGTTTTATGACTATGATTTACTTTCACCCTGAGAAGAGAATTTTTATTATTTATAATAGTTTTATGAAAATAATGAAAAAGCGTCTTTAAAATGAATAAAAATTCGTCCCTCAGTTGGTATTGAACCGGGGACCTTTCATATCTACGGCCGACCAGGTTACCTCTGTACCACTGAGAAAAATACTATTTAACGGAACAAAACTGCTAAATACATACAGTATACCGTTATGGCGCGAAAATAAAATTTTATTTTTCGGAGTACGAGTTATTTCGCTTATACTGCAACGAATTCAGGTATTTCCTATATGTTCATATGAAAGAACGGTAACTCGCTAGGAGTATCAGATTGAAATGTAAGATGTTAAATTCCATGAGTCTACACAGGTTCTACAGCTCTGCAGGCTGCGAGATTCTTAAATTCATAGCGTAAATGTTAGTTCTTTTTAGAGGGAACTGTCAATAATGAGCAGAATACCATTTATTTAGCATGAATATATGGGTCTACAGTTATTCTACACCTCTGCAACCTGTCAGAATCTAAACTTAAAGCAACAGTTATGCGTTTTTATTAAATTCAGTGGATTACCGTTCTTTCATATGAACATATAAGGAAATCTTAGTTTGATAATGATATCAGCGAAACAACTCGTACATTTTGAAATGAAATTTTATTTTCCCGCCTTTTTAAGGAAACAGTTATATAAGGAAAATAAATCGCTCCTACGGGCATTTTTCATTCATGGCCTAGTGGTAAGTATGCCGGCCTTGCATGGGCTGGGTCCCGGGTTCGATCCTTACCAAAACACTTTAAATGATTGTTTTCTGTTGTTTTTTTTTTCAATAAGAATACATATAAACAGAAACTCTGTCACTTCAATATGCGCTGTTTGTTTTATTAACTTTCACTTGGCTTTCCTGCTGTTTTTTTAATTATGTTGCTTTTTAAAAAGCGTTGTCAAGTGTCTTATAAAATTTCGGTGGTATTTAGTTGTTGTCACAATGCTGTTTTAGACATGTAAGTGTAAGACTCTCATGATTTAGATTTAAAATTGTGCTGTTTGGTTTTTAACAAATATTTTAACAGATATTTTGATAATCGGTTTATGACTATGGTTTACTTTCGCCCAGAGAAGAGAATTTTTTTTATTGTTAATAATTTTATGTAAATAAAGAAAAGCATCTTTAAAATGAAAAAAAAAATCTTCCCTCAGCTGGTATTGATCCTGGGACCCATTATATCTGCGGCCGACCAGGTAACCTCTGCACCACTGAGAAAAATACTATTTAATGGAACAAAACTGCTATATGCGTACAATATACCGTTATGGCGCGAAAATAAAATTTTATTTTTCAGTGTAAGAGTTATTTCGCTTATACTACAAAGAATTATGGTATTTCTTATATGTTTATATGAAAGAATGGTAACTCGCGATGAGTATCAGATTGAAATGTCAGATGTCAAATTCCATTGGTCTACACAGGTTCTACATCTCCGCAGGCTGCGAAAATCTTAAATTTATAGCGTAAATGTTAGTTATTCTTAGAGGGAACTGTCAATAATGAGCAGAATACCATTTATTTAGCATGAATATATGGGTCTACAGTGATTCTACACCTCTGCAAGGCTTCGGAATCTAAACTAAAAGCAACGGTAAGACGTTTTAAATGAATTCAGTGGATTACCATTCTTTCATATGAACATATAAGGAAATCTTAATTTGATAATGGTATAAGCGAAACAACTCGTACATTTTGAAATGAAATTTTATTTTCCCGCATTTTTTACGGAACAGTTATATAAGGAAAATAAATAGTACCAACGGGCATTTTTCATCCATGGCCTAGTGGTAAGTATGCTGGCCTTGCATGGGAAGGGTCCCGTGTTCGATTCTTACCAAAACACTTTTTAGAAAACTGTTCTTAATTTTTCTTTACAAACATGTATATAGTTGCTTGGTTACATCTGAACGCCCTGTTTGTTCTTTTACCTAGTTGTTGTTGTCTTTATTGTTGTTGCTTCTGTTTTTTAAAAAAGCGATGTAAATGTTCTTATTTAATTTCGGAAGTATTAAGTTGATATCACGATGTTGCTATAGAAAGTCATGTTTATAACACGCTCATTTAGATGGATAGTGTGTTGATCGAATTTTAACTCTAATATCTGATCGCCTAAGATAGGCAAAATATCAATTAGTTGTTTCTATATGCGTCAATAATGGTTTTTAAACGTTTTATGACTATGATTTACTTTCACCCTGAGAAGAGAATTTTTATTATTTATAATAGTTTTATGAAAATAATGAAAAAGCGTCTTTAAAATGAATAAAAATTCGTCCCTCAGTTGGTATTGAACCGGGGACCTTTCATATCTACGGCCGACCAGGTTACCTCTGTACCACTGAGAAAAATACTATTTAACGGAACAAAACTGCTAAATACATACAGTATACCGTTATGGCGCGAAAATAAAATTTTATTTTTCGCAGTACGAGTTATTTCGCTTATACTGCAACGAATTCAGGTATTTCCTATATGTTCATATGAAAGAACGGTAACTCGTTAGGAGTATCAGATTGAAATGTAAGATGTTAAATTCCATGAGTCTACACAGGTTCTACAGCTCTGCAGGCTGCGAGATTCTTAAATTCATAGCGTAAATGTTAGTTCTTTTTAGAGGGAACTGTCAATAATGAGCAGAATACCATTTATTTAGCATGAATATATGGGTCTACAGTTATTCTACACCTCTGCAACCTGTCAGAATCTAAACTTAAAGCAACAGTTATGCGTTTTTATTGAATTCAGTGGATTACCGTTCTTTCATATGAACATATAAGGAAATCTTAGTTTGATAATGATATAAGCGAAACAACTCGTACATTTTGAAATGAAATTTTATTTTCCCGCCTTTTTAAGGAAACAGTTATATAAGGAAAATAAATCGCTCCTACGGGCATTTTTCATTCATGGCCTAGTGGTAAGTATGCCGGCCTTGCATGGGCTGGGTCCCGGGTTCGATCCTTACCAAAACACTTTAAATGATTGTTTTCTGTTGTTTTTTTTTTCAATAAGAATACATATAAACAGAAACTCTGTCACTTCAATATGCGCTGTTTGTTTTATTAACTTTCACTTGGCTTTCCTGCTGTTTTTTTAATTATGTTGCTTTTTAAAAAGCATTGTCAAGTGTCTTGTAAAATTTCGGTGGTATTTAGTTGTTGTCACAATGCTGTTTTAGACATGTAAGTGTAAGACTCTCATGATTTAGATTTAAAATTGTGCTGTTTGGTTTTTAACAAATATTTTAACAGATATTTTGATGTCTGATCGCCAAAGATAGGTCAGATATCAAGAATTTGTTTCCAAGTGCGACATTCACGTTTTTTAATCGGCTTATGACTTTAGTTTACTTTCGCCCCAAAAAAAGCAAAAAAAAGAGACCAACAACTTTTTATTAATAATTGTAAATGGAGAAGAGCATCTTTAATATGAATAAAACTTCGTCCCTCGGTTGGTTTTGAACCGGGGACCTTTCAGATCTGCGGCCGACCAGGTTACCTCAGCACCAAGGAGAAAAATACTGATCAAGTGAACAAAACTGTGATATATTGAAAATGAACCGTTATGGCGCGAAAATAAAATTTTATTTTTCAGTGTTCGAGTTATTTCGCTTATACTGCAGCGAACTCATGTATTTCCTATATGTTTATATGAAAGAACGGCAACTCGCAAGGACTATCAGGTTGATATGTTAGATGACAAAATCCATGGGTCTACACCTGTTCTACATCTCTGTAGTCAGCGAGAGATTCTCATATTTAATACGTAAATGTTTTATCTTGATAGAAGGAACCGTCAACAACAAGCAGAATACCATTTGTTTTGCATGTTTATGTGGGTCTATAGGGGTTCTACACCGCCGCAAGCCGCCAGAATCTAAACTTAAAGCAACAGTAAGACTTGTTTCAATGAAATCAGTGAATTACCGTTCTTTCATATGAACATATGAGGAAATCTTGATTTGCTTATGGTGTAAGCGAAACAACTCGTACATTTGGATATGCAGATTTTATTTTCCCGCATTTTTTAGGAAACAGTTATATAAGGAAAATAAATAGCTCTTATGGTCATTTTTCATCAATGGCCTAGTGGCAAGTATGCTTTCCTTGTATTGGAAGGGTCCCGTGTTCGATCCTTACCAAAACACTTCTAAGAATCATTTTCTGTTGTTTTTTTTTTCACTCAGAATACATGTGAACAGAAACTGTGTTGCTTCAATATGCCCTGTTTGTTATATTAACTTTCACTTCGATTTTCCTGCTGTGTTTTTGTTGCTGTTGCTTTATGAAAAGCATTGTGAAGTATCTAATTAAATTTCGGTGATATTTAGTTGATGTCGCGATGCTGCTATAGACATCTAAGTGTAAGACACACATGATTATGATTCATAGCTGTTGTGTTGTCTGATTTTAACACTAATATCTGATCGCCAAAGATAGGCCAGATATCAAGTATTTGCTTCCTTATGCGTCACCTTGGTTTTAAATCGGTTAGTGACTTTGGTTTACTTTTGCCCCAAAAAGCAAAAAAAAGAACAAGTTTTTATTTATAATTGTTAATTGATAATAGCATCTATAATATGAATTTAAATTCGTCCCTCAGTTGGTTTTGAACCGGGGACCTTTCAGATCTGCGGCCGACCAGGTTACCACTGCACCACTGAGAAAAATACTATTTGATGGAACAAAACTGTGATATATTGAAAATGAACCGTTATGGCGCCAAAATAAAATTTTATTTTTCAGTGTTCGAGTTATTTCGCTTACACTGCAACGAATTCATGTATTTCTTATATGTTTATATGAAAGAACGACAACTCGCAAGGAATATCAGGTTAATATGCAAGATGACAAAATCCATAGGTCTACACAGGTTCTACTTCACTGCGGGCATCGAGAATCTCATATTTATTGCGCAAATGTTTTACCTGTATAGAAGGGACCGTCAACAATGAGCAGAATACCATTTGTTTTGCATGCATATGCGAGTCTACAGTGGTTCTACACCTCCGCAAGCCGCCAGAACCTGAACTTAAACGACAGTAAGACGTTTTCCAACGAATTCAGTGACTTACCGTTCTTTCATATGAACATATAAGGAAATCTTAATTTGCTTATGGTATAAGCGAAACAACTCGTACATTTGGAAATGAAATTTTATTTTCCCGCATTTTTTAGGAAACAGTTATATAAGGAAAATAAATAGTACCAACGGGCATTTTTCGTCCCTGGCCTAGTGGTAAGTATACTGGCCTTGTGTGGGCTGGGTCCCAGGTTCGATCCTTACAAAAACACATTTAAGAATCATTTTCTGTTTGTTTTTTTTTCTCTTTACAGTTATTTGGTTACACCAAACGCCCTTGTTTGTTGTTTTTATTTTTACAGAAAATAAGCAAAATATTAACTTTTGGTTTTTGTATGCTTTTTTTCTATATCATCATTCGTGCCTTTTACTCGGCTTACACCGTGCAATATGGATTAATTGTCTTTAAAGGGAATTTTAAAACATATAAGTCTTTTAAATTTAAATATGATTAATAGATTTGGGTAATGTAAATTTTAATGTCTCCGTGGACATTAACTGTTGTTTTACTAACTTAATAAGCGTCAAAACATTTAGAATAAGCTACTATTTTGTTTGCAACTAAATTTTAAGCTTTAAAGGAACTTGTTTCGACTAATTGCTTACACCAGATTTTTACAACATGAGACTCTCGCTAGGACTTGAACCTAGAACTCCTACCACCGAAGTGGTCAGGTGTGTTTCCTTACACTACGAGAATGATCGTTTTGTTGTTCAATCCAGTGAAAGTTTTAATTCTAACTAATAACTTCAAATGTTCTGGTGTAGGGTCTTAATTTATTTCTTACTTATTTCACAAAAATCTAATAAAATCAAAGATATACCATCAGGGTGGCTATACCACGTGACTTTTAGAATGTCTTGCACACATTATACCAGAAAGTTTACTCGCTTCAGGTAGTTTTTATTGCTCATTTCTCAGTAATTTCTGGACCGATTTTGATCAGATAAAGAGCACCATTCTCCTGTTTAAAAGCATTTTCATCGACATTTAACCTCCAATATCAATCGGCTGCCGTTTTTTCAAACAATCAAATACAAATTTTGTTTGAAATGTCTGAATGTTAGAGAAAAGGCAGCAGACTTTACAAAAAGCAAATACAAATCATAATAATATCATTATAAGCTCCGTTTCCAATTCTATAAAATTACCCAAAGACATATAGGCCTATATATAAATCTGTGTAATATTTAGTTCTTTGAATTACCTAATCATGAGCATTCTAAGACGGCAGAATTACGAATGCATTTCTAAATTTTGTTTTAAGGGAATGTATTTTTTTTATCACAGATGATCCATGTTTTCTCATCGTTTGAGACATCTTAAGGACGACTGCGGTAATTTTCCGATTTCACGACGTTATGAATTTATCGTGACCACCGTTTCCATACGATACGGTGGCATTTGGCAAACTCAGTGGTTTACTGGAGACAGATTTATATAATTTAATTTGATTCACAATAATAATTTAACAAAACTAGATGGATGTTAAGCTGAACACTTGTGCCGCTCTCTGGCGCTGTCGGAATAAAAATGCAAGTACAAAAAGGGGCATTACTCTATCAAATGTGCCCATGACCTCAAGAAATTTGGCATCATCAGACCATGTTGTCATAAGCACTGTAATTTGAAAGTTTGACAAAGAAATATTAAGAAATGGCAAAATTATAGCCAGCGTTAAGTTTTTGTGTCAAAATCCAAGTACAAAAAGGGACAAAACTCCATTAAATGTGGACTTGACCTTAAAAATTTGGTATCATCACGATGTCATAAGCAATATAATTTGAAAGTTACATTAAACAATTTTATGGAATGGCAACGTTATAGCCAATGGTAAGTTTTCGTGACGGACGGACGGACGTACAAAGCGATCCCTATGTATCGCCATTTCTTCGAAAGGGCGACAAAAAAAGGATCTCCCTTGTCAACATATTTCTTTGAGAAAAAACCTTTAAAAGACGATAAATTTTGCAATAGGTGCTGTCGTTAAATTTATATTGCTGGGAAATCGAAAACTACCGCGATCGCCGTAAAAGACAGAAGAAAGGCGATGATAAGGTGAAGAGTTGAACTTACAGACGTATTTATGGTTATACCTATAGACCAGACTTTTGAAAGCTTTTAAAATTCAAATCACATCAAACATATAGACTGTGACAGTTTAGGAATACTCAAATAAAACTTGCGATAAAGGTTTTTTTTCGGTATTTCTACAAAAAGATTAAAGTTTGGTCGCCAGAGTACAGAATAAATAAATAAATAAAGATAATTCTCTGCTTTTTAGAATCTATATTAATCAAACACGAAACGTGAACTTGTATTATCCGTTTTCCTTTATTTTACCAAAAAAAATTTTTTTTTATTATGCAACCCTGCGTTACGAAGATGTAATTTATCAAATGGAATTTGATATTTGCTTAAATTGTTATTATCAACGTGTATCCGCATTATTACTTTTTTTTGAAATTTGAAATCTCAACACGGATGTTGGGTAGGGGGATAGGACTAAGTGTTGTTAGTTATAATTGGCCATAAAAATAAAAATTAAACTTTAATAGGGATTTTATATACTGGTCGTCATTAGAAAATAACCATTTTACCCTAGCTATAACATTGATGAATTTAAAACCATTCAAAATAGCACTTATACATTCCTTCGATATCGGATTACTTACTGTTTTATTTCGGTTTTTAGAAGCTCAATATTTGATAGAAAATATAAAATCAATAGAACAGAATTGCATAACAACAAATCCGAAAACTTGTTAAAAGCTGTCTTACTTTTTCATCGTGTCATGGAAAATTTAATGTGTTAAGGAATTGTAAGTTTTTGATGATTTGACTTTTAAGACTAACTCTACTGTTAAGTTGGTCAACGTCTGAGAATGTTATAGCAGACGGCAGTAAGGAAATTTGCAGAAAACCGGAAATATGCTTAATGGTGGCACACACCGGAAGTGTATTCCTGATCTTGATCATAGTGATTGTTCAAATTCCGTTACAAGTCAAACTTTTTATTCATATGAAGAAATTCATATTTTATCAATCACATACAGCTGGTTGTAATTTCTAAAGTGGTCACTTTCTTTTGACGGGCAGTATATATCATCCATTACATTTGCGCATTTCACTGCAGTATTGGTGCACTTAGATATTTCGTAATATTAGTGTTAAAGTACGGAAAAATGTCATACAGTCAGTGATATTTATTTTCATATCTAACGACAGTAACGTCACAGCGGTTAACATTATTTATGGCGCTTGACATACCAACAGTCAGTAAAAGTTAAAAATGTAGGACACCACTAAAGCAAACGTAGTACTTTTATTTAATAATAGCTATTTAGTATTTACAGCTTGCTACCTCCAATTCTTTGCTCGGCTAGATAAGAGTGTTTTTTCGGATACGATAGTTTTTCGGATACGGAAGAATTAAAATCTCGCGGAATAATTACAGAAAAAGACATTAATTTTGTGGTATGTAGCAGACGATGACAAATTTGGACACAAATGATGTTGAAGGAATATGGCACACTACCAGTCAGGTATTTGTTTCATCTTTTTCCTTGATTTAATGAATTTCGGTTATTTTAATAATAATAATAATAATAATAATAATAATAATAATAACAATAATAATAATAATTATAACAGTTAATTGCCAAATTATTATTGTTGTTGTTGTTGTTATATTATTATTATTATTATTATTATTATTATTATTATTATTATTATTATTATTATTATGTAAATTCGTATCTGTAAAGTTTCCAGTTTTAAAAGTGAAATTCATGCTTTGAAGAAGCAAAATTCCAGTATTTATTTTAGATTTTTATTGACTTGCATTTCAAATTTTAAGTGATCCAACCCATTAAAACTGCTGCAAATTTCAAATTCCATCATTTATAGTACGTTATCGCAAACTTGCTGTCACGTGACAGACAAGTTAATTTAAATATGGCTTATCAGCAAAACGTTTGACAAAATTTGAAATCGACATGTTCACGACGAGTATTGATCGCAGAAGAGCTCATATCTGCCATAAGATCATCATTATTTAAATAAACAGAGTATCACGTGTCCGTCTACTTATCCATAAGCAGTTATAGATTTGCTGTGTTCGCAGAGTTCTAACGTTGTCCAAGCACAGACAGACCCTTCCTTTTCCACAGAGCAACGTATCCCTTACTTAGAAGAAGACACCTTAGATGAGCTAGAGGGGCCGCGGAGCTGGCTACTTCCGGCCCTGGCAAGTGCAATATTCTGTTTCCCGCCGACAGGGGCCGCCGCGGTGTACATGGCGAACAAGGTAAATCCGCCGTGTTTCCGGCAAAGTGAAATATCAACAGTGATTAATATACTGAGCCAAAATGAAGCTTGTCAAAAAAAACAAACTCCTATTACACTAATGATGCCGGTAAATGCAATATCTGCATAACTGGAGGAATTTGACCACCAATATGCTTATCTTGCTTATCTTAATCATTTCAAAATCTATCGGTTAAAAAAAGAAAAATGTTATTTGGTTGTGACAAATTGAGAGTTGAATTGTGTTCTTTCTTTAATTAAAGGCAGGTAATTAACAAAAACACGGATATTTAAGTAACTGTATATATTTCTTTGCATCAGTGGACTTTAAATACTGTGCTTTTTCCTTCTGAACATGAAATAAACTTCTAACTTTGACTGTTAAATATCTATTGGAGAATTTAATGTAAAGAAACATCTATATTATCATCATTAAAAAAGAGGAGATAACTCTGGCCTTTGTGAAAAAATAGAAACATATTCCCTGCTTCAGATATGTGCATTTACTACACTTTAAATTAAGGATAAAATACATCATAATGTATTATTTTGAATTTATAAAAAAGGTTAGTTTTCATTTTTGTTCAGTATACATGCGTCAAATTGGCAAGGTAAACTCGAATTGTATGAATCAGATAAGAGCAGTATGCAGTAAATTATGCAAAAAAATGGAAAACGAGTATGCATTTAAATGATAAATCTTCGCTATAAGTAGTAAAATAGATTTACTTGTCACGCTTACTCAGTGGAGAGTGTTCAGAAAAAATCCCACTTATTTTCGTATACCACCGCATGGACAGATTCAAATGGAGTTCATTTGGTGTTGTTCGAACCCCTATTTTGAGCAGCAATATTAATTTTACGGGGATTTCGGCCAGAAAGTTGGAAATTATCATGTAACTTCCCCGAGACTGGCCCGAAAGTCTCCCTTTCTGGAAATTTTGCACGCGATCCTGCATCAAAAGAAACTAGGTTCCGAACCCAAACAAAATGTAAGGCCCCTAACCCTTTTTGCTTCACGGACACACTGTCAGGGACAGGTTAAGATATGTTGTAATTATAAATGTTTCCTTTGTTGATGTTTTGTTGTGCAACTTTCAATCAATCAATCAATCAATCAATCAATCAATCAATCAATCAATCAATCAATCAATTTCAGTAAAACTTGTCGTGAACAGCCATCCAAGGGAGTAGCAAAGTGACTGCTTAACACAGGTGGCTGTTTAAGACAGTAGCAAACTGGCTGCTTATCACAGTTGTCTGTGTAAGACAGGTAAAAATAAGCACAAAATGTCAGTTTAAGACATATTCAAACTGTTTGTTTAAGACAGATTGTTTCTAAATGCAGGTGACTTCTAAGGCAGGTTCAACGGTATACACTTATTGCGAGACCATACACTTAAATCCTTAGTAATTCTATAGTCTCATTCATGTAGACGCTCGCATCCCACTTTTACGACCACTTTGGTTTTATTAGCGAGGTTTCACTCTACTGTCTTTTTTTATAAAGAATACTTCTATACTGAATCGACACATTTTAACCCTTTCCTCCATATATACGCATTTTTACGCATGTGCGACCAGTGTAGATCCAGATCAGCCGGCACATCCGTGCCCGTCTGATCAGGATCTGCACTGGTCGCATTTTGGTCAGAGATAACCTAACGAATCAAAAAGCGAAGAGTTTAATTCCTGATCTGGATCTAAACTGTTCGCCCATGCAATAAAGGTGTATCTATGGAGGAAAGGGTTAATTGATCAACTTCGGCTGTATTTGCATTGCATTGTATAGTAATGTAATAGGGATTTAAAATGTTATTTTAAGAAAGTTTCTTTTTTGGGTTAAGTGTCAATAAACTTTGTATGAAAGCATTCTAACTATCGTAGACAAAACATAATTCGAAATAGAAAATTTATGAGGTCATAAAACTGAAATACTGTAAAAACCAATTAAGAATAAATAATAGCAGCATTGAACCCGATTTTTGAATTAAAATCGAAGTTTCTTTTTAGGTTAGTAATTGTTTCATATTTATGTACATGTTAATATCCGGTTTTCCTTAAAATGTTGCCAAGTTTCAGCTGTTGGGAGATTGTTTGACTGTTATACATGTCTTGACATGGACTATCACATTAATCCATATGTACGCATTTTAACGCATGCGCATCCGTGCCGTCTGATCAGGATCTTATCTGGTCGCTTCTGGGTCAGAAATAACCTTATAAATCAAAAAGCGAACAGTGGAGTTCCTGATCAGAGGCATGGTTGTACCGGCTGATCTGAATCTATACTGTTCTCTATTGCAATAATGGTGTACCTATGGAGTACAGGGCTATAACAACACAACTTGTTTCCGATGGATACCAAAGGAAGAAAATAATCAGTCGTGGGTTGGAAGCGAAAATGTTCTGTCAGGTTAGACTCTGTTCATGTCACTTAACACCATTTGCGTTCCCATCTTGAATCTTATTAATACTAAAATACTCCTTGCTTTCAGGCCCGCAAGGCGTATGAAGATGGTGATCTCCGTGCCTGGACACGATACACAGCACGTGCACGGTTTCTCGTGTTTGTCACGTGTATTGCAGGGCTCGTGGTGTATGGTGCAATTATAGGACTAGTACATGCTGTCAGACACGTGCATTACACGTGAGCCGGGATACAGAACCAGGGCCCAAGATCTTAACTGTAGACCTTTCGTTATTTCAGCCAATCAGATGCCTGAGATTTGAGACTAGTCTCCTGATTTATTTTTATGATATTGGGTCATGGACAGGAATTACAAAAGGGCTTTCAAATTATTATGTCTATATTTTACGTGTATCTTTATTTGTGTATTTTGTATGTAATTTGTGTGTGACGTTCTACAAATAAAACAATTAATGAAAGTTCTGTTCTGTTTTAATAAAGAACAGAAATAATGTAGGGATTCTACACTATTAAAGGACATTATTAACAATAAGTCTGGAAAGTGATAACAAAAAAGCGTTCACGTTAATCAAAGGACAGAAGTATAAACAAGATTGGACAATATAAACAAAATGAAAGGACAGCAATATAAATAGGAATGGACAACGATAACAATCAAAGCGCTGAAGGCATTGAAAAACTGTCGGCGTTGAATTTATAGCTATTTTAGAGAACCACCTCTGAGAAATCTCCGGCAACAGCAGACTGAAATGTACGTTGACTCTGAAAACAGTAGACGAAGTGTGTTAAGGGGTCGCAAACATTGCAAATGGCGAAAACAGGCTTAAATTTCAAAAAATGAATGTTGGGGGAAATACTAATTGCCACCTAGATTTTAGTAAAAAAGTGTATTTAGCTTAGGGTGTAGTTAATGTTTGCAAGCTCAATTAAGTCTAATTCATGTTCTAATTACCAAGCACATACTAAAACAAAAGAAAAATCGATTGCATGAGAACTCTGAAATTCATGGACAATATACCAAATCAACTCATACCTGAAATAAGTATATGCTGGTCTACAATGTTTAGTGCCAATTTGTAAAAATAATGTTAGGGTTTTCAAGAAATTCAAGGAAAACTTACTTCCTGGTTCAAACCGAAAGTAGGATTTCGAAAACCGTTCAACGCCGTTTTCTCGTTAAAATGGCGTCGAGTTTTTTAAAAACATTTTCTGTTGAATTGTTCAATATTGTGAAAAGCAATGACGTTTGTTGTCCGAATACACCTGTTATGTGACGAACCCCATTATTTTATGACCTTCATCTTAGCAAACCAATGAGTCCTGATCAACATCTGGCGTCAACAAGAAGTAATAAAGCCAATATACAATGTTAAACATTAAAAATGTCAACGGAAACACAACACGTGATATTTTATCCACCACTCGAGCTTTTTCTAATCCTTTCAAATTATTACACGGAAAACAGCTACAGTTCACAGAATCGATATCCGGCTGAAAAGATACAAGATAAAAAAATACAAACTTTTACTTATTGTCAGTATTATATATAAAGATTAACATTAATTATGCATAGCTAATGACCGACATGATATTAATAAGATACAATAACAGCCATTTAGTTAGACAGCAGAAAACATATGACAGACGAGTAAATAAAATATTTAGATACATTTAATATCTCTTTGCTGTTTAAATTATACATTATGAAATACTTCAATCATAAAACATTTATCAGATTTATAGAAAAATATATATATAATAAAAATATATATTTCTATTAACAGTCCAGATGGTCTGTGACGCGATACCGCTTGTTGATCGTTATTTACTGCAACGTTTTTGGAATGAATGAGGAGAATACTGGGGAAAAAATTCGTGACGGACGGACGGACGGACAAGGCGATCTCTTTAGGAACGGACGGACGGACAATGCGATCACTTTAAATAACGGTAACCAGTACCAAAGTGTCCGAGGCCTTCTTCAAATGAACAGAATTTAGATCTATATTTAAACTATATTTCAAACAATCGTCACTAATTTTTATTCGCCGTTATATAGAAAAATAACTTTTTATTCCAACTGATCAGAATCCCTCCAGTAAGATACGCACACTATTACTTACTTGTGTAATCCTTTCAAATTTTCCATTTTGTATTTCGCCATTCGTCTCCAGACACGTATGCATAACAACGGACATCCTCCGGCTAAACACGCGGCTCTGTACGTTCACGTAGGCGAACTCCAACAACCCCAAGAATACAAACGCTAGGCAACCAGCCATCCATACATCTATTGCCTTAAATGACAGTTACGTTCTAATCAAAATATGAAAAAATAAATAAAGGTCATTTGCTTATTTCTATAAAACATCGGTTTTATTTCATGAGTGAAAACCATTGATTTGTATCAAGAATGGTGTCGCTATATCATTTTTTTGGTGTTCACGAGTGAAATAAAATCGATATTTCATTAAATCAAAGAAATGTTTCCATTCTACTTATTGTATGTTTCTGGAAAAAAATAATTCTAAAAATTGCGAAGGGAGGTAATAAGTTCAATAAAGTAGTTTAAAAGCAGTTAAATAAAATGTTATTCCAATTTCAAAACAGTTGAAATCAACGGAAATACTGTATAATTCACAAAAAACATAAGAAATAGGTTTCAGCGTAAGGATGTATGATAACATTTTTAGTAACAAACACAACAATAGGTCTTAATGACATGGGTGAAGCAATTTACAACAATGTATAAATAAAACTGTTCGTGCACCCTGAAAGAAATTATGAAGCCATACTTTGTTATTTGTTATTTTATTTATTATTTGGAATACAAGCTATTTTTAAAGATTATAGTGAAGATAAATACTTCTTTTTAAACGCAACACGGTTGAATGATTAATACTACCTTTACATAAGAGACTCTAGGGAGATTAGACCGGGCCCCAGCACTCTGCGTTGTCATGGTAAGCACAGTAAGAAGGGCGAGCGAGACCCGGCCCGGCACTGAGGTACAATCCAACCAGAAGTTAACCCAAGATAAAATCACGATCAAGATGCTTGGAACGTAGATTTGAATGACGTAGTACGCATAGTTCCGCTGCAAATCGAACCTGACGCCAACACAAGGGAATGTATCTGGGAGAAGGAAATTAAATTCTACGAACTTGAACATCTCTTATCATTTCATTTAAAGAAATCAAAACCTAATGTTACACATTGCAAGACAAAGAGCATTATCGTTGCTAGCCCAACTATTTGTGCGCAACAAGGGCTTTTCTCTATATACGATGGTCGCCCTTCGCGCACAACCCAGTTATTATTCAAATCAATGCGGAAAATTTTCATTCTATGTCTATATGCCAGCCATAAGAATCTTTGTCGCAACTTTTGACGGCTTCAAATAGTTTTTTAAACCTTATATATCTTAAAAAAATTACAAACCTGAAAAGCTAATTCCAATTAGAATCAATATATGTTATACTTTTAAAGAAACTTGTTGGTTCATTATGAAAAAAAACTCCACACAGTTAGCTGTCAACAGTTTTTATGTTACACCGCTAAAAGTCTACCTGACTGTAGATTATCGATTTATAAAAGGGACGCTTTCATTGGTTATCACATTAAAATCAACATGTAAACGGCATAAACAATAGTAAGTTTAAAAGTGTTATTTGTGGAATATATTTTATTTTATTGATAATTTAGAGACTATTTATGTTTTATAACAACAAATGAACATAGCAGTGCTGAAATTTTCAAAAGGCAGTGAAAAATGGGAATTTCAAGCAGTGCGATTTCCACGACAGTTTTTATCGTAACTGCTTGAGACGTAAAGGACAGACATCTGTAAAAAGTCAGTATGAAAATAAGTCTGTGCTTGCAGTTAAATTATTGGGACTAAATCGTTGCCGACTTCTTTCCGACGACCATATAATTATATTGATAGCAAATCAAATAATAGCCGTAAAATGTAGGTAGCAAGAGCCCAAATGATAACAAATGTACAAAGGACGAAACATATTTTTCATTAAATTTATTTTACTGTTTTTCTCGAGATAGTCTATATCCCCCGACAATAATAATGGCATCTGGTTCTGATAAAATCCATACTGTCTACAATCAAACTTTTTGTTATGATCTATAAGATTATAAGAGTGAAAATTTACATTGAATTGTAAGATTTTCTTCAATAATGCCTTAAAAGACTGGTAGCTAATCTAACAAGCTTATACCAAAAGTAGCACGGAAGTGCTGACTTCTAGTACACAAGTATGGTTCTGTAATGATTAGGCTATCGATTCTATCATGGAGACGATGAGCCAGCATAACAGTCTAGCAACTTTCGATTGACCTACTTTCAAAGTACGTATTCTCACAACTGTATATATGGGTATTTACAAGGTCAAATTGTGGAAACTTGATGTTTCTTGCCATCTGCAATGGTGTCTCACTCCAGTGGAATCGTAAATTCTCCGTTGTTTGACCATCTGCAACAAAATGGAAAGTATGATTCGTTGGAAAGCGGCAGATACAACGACAATGACACCAAGTCAGTGATGATTTGAAAGATATTCATTGATTTAAATCAGTAACAAATCAAGGAATCATTAAAGTTATCCAAGGTCTATATTTTACCCTTACAAATGATAAAAATAACATTTGAGATCGATTAATAATGAAAAACTAGGCATAATCTAAGAATACATGTATTACGAATTCTTTCCCGTTTGTCCAATAAATAAAAATGAAATATGTATAAAGTTAAAAAAACTGGCAGTTTTTAACTCGCGGATATACCGCGAGAGCGTCTGCTTCAATATTTGTTTTGCAAAAATCTTATTTTAAACCATAATTTGATACATACCATGCGGTCAAATTAGTTTAAATTAAGATGTGTAAGCTTTCATGGCAAAAAGATGGATTTTAATTTTTTTGTTCAGATGCGCCAGATATATGTTTAACGTAGTTTTGAGCTTTCGAAAAAGCACAGTGTAAATACCAACCAAATCAGATTCCCGCTTGAACAAGGGAGGTAATTGAATCAGGCTTAGAAGTTATGTTTTACGCAGTTTCCTCCCTTAAACCGATTATCGTCGAAATATGTATTTTTTTTCTGATGCCATAGCAGGTTTATGAGCAACGCGGAAATTTAATTTTTCTACGTTTTGGCTAAACACTGGGACCATCAATATTTCTGTGCTCCAAGATGTGCTTTTAAGAAATGACCATAATTATATGGGATATAAATCAAACAAATGAAAACTGATGAGCATATGCGCATGTCTAGGTACTTAGTATTCATGGAAAGTTTCACTGAAATCCAGCCAGTAGCACAGAAACGACATATAGAAAAAACAAGCTTACAAACATACAGAAAGGACTACATCAAGACGTCTCCCCACCCAGGGTTTATTGATTTTCATTCATTAATTGACCCTGGGAGGCGTTCATATTGCAAGCTCAGTTTTAATGATCCTGTTCATTTAAATTTCCAATGAACTTACAGCTTTCGAACTCCAGTTTGCAATGTTGGGTGTCAAACGGGTACTTGATGAGGTTCATTACACAGTAAAACGACCCCGTTACCCTGAAATATAGCAAAAGTATGAAACGCCATTTCTGCGTCAGAGTATAGAAAACGATAATCATTAGATGCTGTTGATTGTTGAACCTGTTAAAATGCGTTTGACGCGAGGCATTGAGCACAAGAGCAAAATCAATCCATGGTCTAGCTTTAAAACAACAGTCCTTCTCATTGCGAAATCATGTATCTTTGTACAAGCTGTCATTTAAATTGTGAAATTCGATCATATCACATTAATACCTTACACTGTACTGCACAGTTCCGTTCGGATAGATGTGAAGCATCTTATGTGATACATTTACTTTATGGTAACTCGAGGATATGTAACATCTCATCATTTTACGGCGTCTGCGTAAAATTTCTTCCACAGTTCCGTTCGGATAGATGTGAAGCATCTTATTTGGTACAGTTACTTCATGGAAACTTGAGAATTTGTAAAAACTGTCATTTTATGGCGTCTGCGTGAAATTTATTCCCCGTGAAATTCAATAATATTACAATAATACCTTGCACTGTACTGCACAGTTCCGTTCGGATAGATGTGAAACATCTTATTTGGTACAGTAACTTCATGGAAACTTGAGAATTTCTCGGTTTTGATAAACAGATCTGGTACCCACAAGGCGTCAAACAAAGTCGGGTCCAGCTCTAACTTGGTCAAGTTTAAGGTATCGTTGAAGGCCAACCTTTCGTCCGTCCACCTCTCTCGTAGGAACATGCTTAATGAATATTCCTGAAAATATAAGATAGTTGTTTTTAGAATTACAGTTTGTGTGCTATCTGATTTTGTACAGAATGAAGTATAATTTTGATAAACGGAAACGTTTTTTTTTAATTTTACGATTTTTTCAGATTACGTAAAGACTTTATTGTGCTTTTCTCTCCGGGCAATGATTTCTGGATCCAGACCTGGATGTAAGAAAAGTTATAAATTTAGTGAAACATATCACAACTGAACAAATTCAAGAACGGATTTATTTACATAACGCTATGGTATGATTGAAAAATTGAATAGTTCTTTTGTGTTATCAATAGTTTCATTTAAAAAATAAACACAATATCGGCGATTAACAAAGATTGGCCCCGAATGCAATTAACAGAACGCAAGGCTGTTCAAGTTACAGCAAAATTACTGACCATGTCAAAACGCATCACTGTTCAAGTTACAGTAAAATTACTGACCATGTCAATTTCACTGAACGAGAACATCGAGATGATGTAGATGTTCACCGAGACCTCCACTGCTTCCGCATCTTGCCCTGGGGAAAACAAATCAGTTAATAACTTTTATTTGTAAGAACTGGAAATAATTAAATAAATGTTAATTACTTATGGAAATTACTAATTATTAATAACTAATTAACTAATTGATCAGTTCTCGATTCTTCCAGGCAACATTTATACTAATCTAAAAAACAAGAGATCTGTCTCAGAAACATGCAACAAAGACCTATATAAAAATATGTAATATATAGGTCTTTGGTTATAAGATTGGTTCGATAAACACGGTACAAGATATTACCGCTGACCTGCTCAAGATCTATGACTGGTTTCCGTTTGCTAACATTGGAACAAGTACAATAATTCAAAGCATTTTTGTTGTTTGATAAACATAACAATAATGGATTACAATTGATAATCAATGCTTTGTCAATTTTCGTAATTATATTATAGTGTCTCACAATAACTGCATTTAATAAATGCAAATGGTAACAAAATACTATTTTTGCCATTTTATGAAAAACAAGAAAATGTTGGCAAGTTAGGCTACCTTTTAGAAGTCGGGGAGAAAGTGATTTGTCGTACCCATTAAACAAGTTCTTCAACAGGTACGACCTGAAACAAAAAGTCATTATTGTTTAGGTACAAACCGGTCTGTTTGCAGCACGTACATGGATTTTAACGAAGGAAGCAGATACCAGACTTCTGAAAATTCAAAATTTTAATGACTACGAGAAAATCTAAAAATAGATTATTTGCAAACCGAACAACACTTGCGAATGCGATGCAAAGAAAATAGTTCCCATCAGTTAGCTGTAATTTTGAAAGCTGATAAGCACTGTTCGATCTTTTTGATTATTAAACAATAAATTTTTGTCACTAATAATAGAAAATATTGAACAACTTTCTTTATTTATATACAGTTACAGTAGTTTCACATATACCGTAAGACAAGTTACAAATTAAATCGGTTGCATGGCACCCAACACACAATTGTTACACTATAACACCATAATCTGATTTATTGAAATTATTACAAAGCCTAATAGGCTTATAGTGCGCAATATTATTCTAATGTTAGTGCTTGGTGAGCTTCAATGTATGAAACCAAAGAAGATCTTATTTTTAACATTTAAAAAAAAGATGTTGCCAGTGGTTGGGCAAAGCGGAAGACTAAACCGCACTGGAACGATACATCCTCTACAGTAACAGCCACTCTTTCTTTCCTCAAGATCATTAAACTTATACTGGAGACCAGTCTAAAATATCAAGCATCTGATTGGCTGGACCATTTCAACCATTTCGGTGCTTGAGATTTTAGACTGGTCTCTAATCTTAGTTTTATTATCTTGGGTCCTTGGTACCAGTGAATACTTACAACTGACTACTTTCCGAGTAATTCTGTCCTGCGGCTGCCAGAATGGAAACACTGGACATTAGGAGAATCTTCTCTTTAATAAAATGCATCCCCTGTAATGTACGAATAATTATTTAAACCCTTTCCCCCATATATATTTTTTATCGCATGAGCAAACAATGTAGATCCGGATTATCCGGCACATCCATGCCGGGATCTGCACCAATCGCTTTTTGGTCAGAAAATACCTAATTAAATAAAAAAGGGAACTGTGCAGATCCTGATCAGACTGCACGGATGTGCCAGCTGTTCTAGATCTACATTGTTCGCCCTTGCCATAACGGCGTGTATATGAAGTAAAGAGTTCAAACTGTCCATGGGGATAAAATGTTTAAGAAAATGATTTGCTAATCATGTAATGCAAAAATCACGAAGAATTCATGCAAAAAAAAAAATCATTTTACATCTAACACAAACAAGGACAATCATACAAACTTGTTTTCATGGGTTTAAACTACATGCATACCTTATGCGTGTCAAAATATGTATAATATAATTAAAGACCTAAATATATGTAATATATAGGTCATTGATAATAATAATGCATAATACACACTATGCATAGTTTTTAAATCACATCAGGATATATATATATAAAGAAATCAGGATAATAATATGTGACAGTGGCCAACACTCAATATTCATTTATAATATAAATAAAATAGATGAAAAATATACTTTGAAAGCCATCGAAAACGACAGACAGTTTGCTAAATGTAATTTTCTTTCCACTATTGCACTACGGGCCCAACTTTTGTCAGATTGTTATTTTATGTATGATAAAAAACATAGAGTTGTAAGAAGAAACGTAAATCTAAATACATAAGAAAATATTTGTGGTTTTAAGATATTTTTAAACAAATATCTAATTGAAGTTTGTTTTAAGAACAGCCTTTATATGTTTGGTACTACTACTACTACTACTACTACTACTACTACTACTACTACTACTACTATAATAATATAATATAATAATATAATATAATATAATATAATATAATATAATATAATATAATATAATATAATATAATATAATATAATATAATATAATATAATCTCTTTATTTTAAGAAGGTAGGGTTCTCATTAAGACAAATGAAATATTACCTTAAACAATTTTATTCCATAAAAGTAATTTCCTTTTTCAAACATTAGCCTGTATTCCTAAATGGTATTTCTCGGTTCATAACCTTATAAAGCAATCAAAGAGCAATCAACAAGTGGACATTACTCTAAGCAAGAAAATCAAGGCATTAAAGTGCACCAAGCACCAATAATTCATAAATTAAGAACTCCCCAAAGTCACTACAAACTACCCAATTCCCTGAAGAAAACTTATACAATTAGAATAATCATGTGTGTAGTAACGCAATGATGAAGGTTAATGATCTATTTCAGCTATCAGCCAGGCAACAGGCTCTATGAATATGTGAATAGCTTTGCCTTCTTTTTAATTTTTAATAATAGGCTGGTCATAAGAGCACAGGGACAGATCCTGATGAGGTTCAGTAAGTTTCCTGAACACCCTTTTGGGGCATCAATATTTAATTTTCACGAGGATTTTGGCAAGTAAGTTTAAAATTAATATATAACTACTCTAAGAATTTTACATTTGCAATAAAGTAGAATGTGATTGGAAAAATAAATTTCTCTTTTTGACAAAATACTGATTTCTTTACAAGTACTGCCTAATCTAGCAAAGGTGTCAAGACTTTGATGCACATCTTCTACATGCAAACATTATAAAAGTACAATCAAAACACCAACCATTATCTTTTTATTGGATTATGGCATTTTTTTCTAAATAAATGTTAAAATAGAGGTTCACTCATTAAGACATTTAGCCTTATACTCAATGGTTATATGACTTTAATCCCATATGAGACCTGTGCCCAAGATCATAAAACTAAACCTGGAGATCAGTCTCAAATCTCAAGCATCTGATTGGCTGAAATGGCGACCAGTCGCCATTTCAGCCAATCAGATCCTTGAGATTTGAGACTGATCTCAAAACTTAGTTTTATGATCTTGGGCCCATTGTAGATCCAGATTTGCTTTCCAGTCTGATCAGGTTCTACACTGTTCATACATGTATTTAGATTCATAAGGTTATTTCTGATCAAGAAGCGAACAGTGTTAATCTTGATCAGACTATCTTGCATACCGGATCAGGTCATCCGGTGTTTTCACCCGTGTAGGAAAGGGGTAGATTCACGAATGCCCAAAATTGGCCTAAAATTATCTCAAATTTTCAAATTGCATTTACATCACTGAAAGTGTGCTTTTTATAATCAGTAATGGTTGTTTTCTTGAAAAGATAAACAGTAACGACGAACCCATAAACCAAAATAAAAAATTATGTATGTTAAATGTGTCTGAAATTTGAAAATCTTTGCCAAAATGCAATTTTTTGTTAAATTTTCATCATATTTTGGTGACTTTCATATTGGGCACAGGCTTCGACCAAACTAATTTTAAGAATTTTCTTTGTATAAATGTGAGCTGAATTCATGGTCAAAATTTGATTTTGGTCGAGAAGTGTGCTCTTATCGAAATCCTCTAAAATATGCTGTGAAAATGAACAAAAATATGAATTTTTGCACATTTTCATCATTTTTAGCAATTTTGATGGCCCCTTGTCAAACTCCTTCAGGAGTAATCAATATAAAATTTTGAGATATGATAAGTATAACCATTTATGTATTCAATGGCATTAAAATTTAAGATAAGTAACAAAAATAAAAATTTTACATATTTTTAGGCCAATATTAGTCCTTCGTGAACCTACTCCTTTCGATCCTTCACCCCCCATGTAGAATGAGTCGCGTGAGTGACGTCACGTCTTCAAGTATCTGACGTAATAATTATATTCAAGTTAGTGACGTCATTTATAAAAAGGTTTGCGTTAACGTCAATATTTCAGCATAAGGAAAATAAATTATTTTGTATACTTACACAGAAATGTTATAAATAATAAAAGGTATGCAAGAAAAAGTATCTTGCATGTGACATTCGGTAAAGATAGAAAAATCTGTCACCTCAGGTGAACTGTTTTAGCCTCGTTCCCGCAAAACAGTTAACCCTCGGTGACAGATTTTTCCATCTTCACCTCACACTCATGCATGATACTTATAATATTGAGGTGCAGACTAATCAGGATCTTCATTGCCCATGGGATTTAAGTCATATCCCACAGTGAAAGGCTTAAACAAAATATTCATTTATCATATGCAATATTACTTATATGCAAGGCCATCTGGTTTCTATCTAACTTCTATGTGAACCATATGAAAGTATCCCTTTCCTCCATAAATATGCCTTTTACAACATAGGTGACCAGTTTAGATTCAGATCATCCAGCGCCTCAGAGCCATTCTTTCTGGATCTACAATATTTGCCTACTAGTCAGATATAACCTAATAAGTCAAAAAATGAACAGTGCAGATCCTGATCAGACAGCATGGACATGGTGGCTGATCTGGATCTACACTGTTCTCCCATGCCATAAAGGAGTATATATGAAGGAACGGGGTTTACAAATACTGTAAATTTATTAATACATATTGGAAATACTTTTGTGGATTTAATGGGGGAAGCAGTCCATGAAAATAAAACCCTGGCAAAATTTGAGCCGTGCAAGGCAAAAACTTGTCCTAGGGGATATTTCTGTTATTTTTAGCTGTTAGCAATTTTTGAAAGAATCAAATATTCTCTTTGTTTATCCCATGCAAATAAGTGATATAAATGCATACTTTCACAATAATAAATATTGTTTCTAAAGATAAAGGGATGGTTAGCAATGTTGTCTGCTCGTCTTTGTGACATCATTTTTATGGAATGACTTAACCTCTTCAGACATGATTTTGCATGGCATGGCTCGTAAAAAAATGACAGCAGATATGGTTTAAGACAAATGAAAACCGCAAATTCATTAATCTAGGATAATGCCATTTTACCAAAAAACCAGCAAATTTTGCACCCACGCAAATAAACACATCCACACTGTGTATAGGAGTGAGCAGACATACAAAACACCAAGGATATGAAGGTGTAAAACAAAATCCAACAAAATCCTGATTGGCATTATTGTGCTTTATTTGCAAAATCCTGTACAAATATAGGTCTGCAACAATTCACTTATTGCCCACATATATTAAAAATATATTCCCTCACACTAAAATTGAAAATATACATTATTTTTCACTAAAATCATTTTATAATATAATAATGCTTAGTCAATAATGTCTCTATTGCACACATACATATCACATAAATGAAAGTTGCACATAAGATCAAGCACCACATTCTAATGTTTTGTGATAACAAACAATAGTCTCTGGAATGGTCAAAACAAAAGTGACATATTCCTATTACAGGTATTATAAAAATACTAACATTTTCCTTCAGTATGATAAAAAAACACAACTTTAACCCTTTACTCAATATATATATGCTTTACATTGCATGTGCTACCATTTGTAGATAACCACCTTGAAATGTTGACTGTTATTGCCATACATGTAATTCATGTAATTACAAAAATTAGAACATTCCTTGCAATATTTAGAAAATTAAGCTTTCCTCCATATATACACCTTTTATCACATAAGGGAACAGCGTAGATCCAGATCAGCCAGAACATCTGTGGCGTGTGATCAGGATCGGTACTATTCACTTTTTGGTCAGAAATAACCTAGTAGTATATCAAAAAAGTACAGTGAAGATCCTTATCAGAAGGCACAAATGTGCCGGCTGATCTAGATCTACAATGATTTCCCACACCGTAACAGTGTACATACAGAGGAAAGGGTTAACTTATTACAGATACCAATATTGTATATTTGGCAAGAAATAGGAAAAGGTGTCTTCAGAGTTATTTTTTTGACAGTTTAGCTGTAACTAAATTTGAAAAGTGCTCACAATTTTCTATTTTGTTCTCATATATATATATTTCTTGACTTTTTTCACTAAATGATGTTAATTTCAGCATGAAATACATATAAAGTAATGTTATCAGGGCCCAAGATCATAAAACTAAGATTGGAGACCAGTTTTAAATCTCAAGCATCTGATTGACTGAAATGGTGACCAGTCGCCATTTCAGCCAATCAGATGCTTGAGATTTTAGAATGATCTCCAGATTAAGTTTTATGATCTTTGGCACTTGTTAACTTTATTATGTCATTTCAAAGAATGACATCAGCAGCTAAAAGAACCTTTTCCCCTGATGGACTGCATTCTTATTATCATTTTAACATCTAACAAAAAAAATATATTCACTGCACTGGAATGTTTACATACAATTATTCACCTATTGTCAATTGAAAGTTACCACTTTTCAAATAATCACCAGCTGTAAGTGATTGATATAATATGAAAGGCTTCATATGAATTTAAAGTTTTACTTATGATGGATTTCAAAACAATCACTATGATTAAGATAAGGAACATACTTCCGGTATTTGTCACCATTAAGCCTATTTCTGATTTTCTGTAAAGTTCCCGAATGCTGTGTGCTAAAACATTTTCAAACGTTGACCAACTAAAAAGTGGAGAGTGTCTTTAAAGAAATCATTAAAAACTTTCAATTTCTTAGTAAATTAAATTTCCCATCAAACGCCGATAAAGTAAGACTTCCTTTAACACATTTTTCCATTGCCTGTTACGCAATGTTGTTCTGTGGATTTTATTGTTTCTATCAAATATTGAGCTTTTAAATTTTGGCAGATAAAAAAAAGGCTTATAAGACAATAAGTTACCCAAAATCGTAAGAATGTATTAGCACTATTTTGCCATAAAGAATGGTTTCAATTTGATCAATGAAAAAGCTATGGTCAAAGTGGTAACTTTCTATTAACCGCCAGTATAAATAATTTGAATAATCAGAATTTACTTTTATAGCAACAGTATTCCCCAACCAGAAGTAATTACTTTCATAAAAATATCAAATATAGCTTTAAGCAGTGGTTTGCTTGTTGCTATAGGAACTGTTGATTTTTCTGTGAAAGCTGTCAGATTTCCTCTGTAAACCATTCTATCATCATTGTATGGCGTAGTTCTATGGTAGGAACTTGGTGGTACAGTTGCGTTGATCAGCGGCTGATCATAGAACGTCACAGAGTCTGGATCAATCTCTAAAGCCTCCAACTCCAGCAGGGCTATATTATTCTTTCCGGTCTTCAGAGCATACTTGGGAACATAAAGGCGGACCTGCGGCCCCATGTGAGGCCAGTATCGGCCTAGGTTCTCACCGTTTACAAACAGTTGGCCCTGGAATGGTCAAATGCAAATTTGATTTCTATGTTACAGTTTAGCAAGTCTTTAGCAAAATGGCCATAAGAACATGGTGAAAAATACTTGTTTTGCATCCTTTTAATTGTAAATATTCACAGTGTTTAATGTGACAAACACATTTTGTGAAATTACAATATTAAAAGAATTATAATTTATTTTACATAAATAAAGAAAACATTAGAAGAAAAATAAGAATATTTACTGGAAATGGAATTAACTGCAGACAATATGATGTTATTATACTTAACATATAACTGATGAATTGGTGTTTTTAAAACCTTTACTCCATCAGATATGGATGTTATATTCATACAAACAGTTTAGATCCAGATCAGCTGGCACATTAGTACCATCTGATCAGGATCAACACTGTTTACTTTGAGATTAATTAGGTTATGTCTGAACAAAAAGTGACCAGTTTAGATCCAAATCAGATGTGCCTGCTGATCTGGATCTACAATGGTCAGACATTCAATAAAACCCATATATTTGGAGTAAAGGGTTAATTAGAAGGTTTTATTTACTTACCTTAGTCCACACAGACATGTCAATGTAAGTGTCCATCGGATCACCATCAATCATGAGAAGTCCAGCATATATAGCAGGGGTGCTCAAATTTTGCCGAGCCTTAACTCGTGTGGTTCGACTTCTTGCCAGTTTCTTGCGAGGCCCAACCAATATAGTCTGTGTCCTAGCCAGCATGGTATCTTTATCTAGCTTGACAGGGTAATGAAGCCAGTTCTTTAATATCTCCCCATCAAGGGTCACATTCATGATCAATCCCTGCAAGAGATAATTTGAGTAACACCAGCTGATATTTTTAGCATTTGCACTTTTTGCTATTTTAAGAAAGCACACAACTTTTATTTCATCTAATTTCATTTTCTTCTAAACATTATATAATTCTGTTGCAAAATTAGACTATATTGTATATTTTTTCCAGCAAAATGCATAATAATAAGTGTCGTCTGCTACATTTTTTTTACATCAACTTCCCAAACAGATGTCTTCACATGATGCAGCTCTAAGTTAAAGATCATAGTTTTCTTGCATACTGTGTAAGTGTTTTCAGGTGATTTACCAGGTAAGGAAAATCTATTTTTTTTCTGTAGGGAAAAGATACTGTTTGCATGCTATATGCACAACATCACTTCTTTGAGTATTCAAGTTAGCGATATATTTAGAAAATAAGATTGACCATTACTGATCCACATAAGAATGCATGGTCAATTCTGGTTGCACACGAGATATCAGCCTTATACCTAATGTACCGTCATTGTTCGAATATAAGCCGCACTTATGTATAAGCCGCACCGCCACCAAACCTGATGGAACAGATCAAAATGGCTTATAATGTATTTATAAGCAGCCAAACCTGTGTATTAGCCGCACCCCAACTTTTTACCGCCGAATTCTGGGAAAAAAGTGCGGCTTATATTCAGACAATAACGGTAAGCCTTTACTCCATATATGTGCTATGGCATAGGCAAACATTGCTGATCCAGATCAGCCTGCACATTTGTGCCATATTTTCAGGATCTACACTGTTTGCTTTTTATTTATTTGGTTATCTTTAACCAAAAAGCGAACAGTGCAGATCCTGATCAGATGACACATATGAGCCGGCTGATCGGGATCTACACTGTGCGCCATGTGATAAAATGCATATATATAAAGAATTGTCGTCACCTTGCGATTATTGTCCATCTCTCCCCCATAGTTGATACGAGCCTGGTTCTCTACCAGTATATATAAGATGTCCCCTGTCCCTCCACTGATCTTTACTGTCATGTCACTGCTGTCTCTCTCTACCACACCATATGAGCTCTAGAATGAGAAGATATAAGATGATGATAGTGACATTTATTGCCCTTTCCATGCACAGTTTGTAGCATGCTCTGATTTTTGTGGCTAGTTAGCCGTGGTTTAAATTTGAGTACCGTCATTGTTCGAATATAAGCCGCACTCATGTATAAGCCGCACCGCCCCCGAACATGATAGAACAGATGAAAATGGCTTTAACAAAGTGTATAAGCAGCCTAACCTGTGTATTAGCCGCACCCCCAACTTTTTACCTCCAAATTCTGGGGAAAAAGTGCGGCTTATATTCAAACAATTACGGTATTTACCCTAGTGCCAAATATTTAAACCAGTGCAAAATATAATGATACCACGGTAGATCATTGTAAATGTTACTTAAGTATGAAGGGGCATAACTCTAACAAAATTCATTACTGATTCAGATCACTTGTGTTATGTTTGACCTTGATCACAGCAGTGGTAACCAATATCAGAGCTGTTGAGAAATGTTTAAAACTTCATGAATTTCAGCAATTTTTTAGCCTATATTTTCTCATGCAATGTTGTTCCTATTATCACATAAGCGACCAGTGTAGATCCAGATCAGCCACCACATCTGTATTGTTTATTTGATTAAACTGACGAATAAGTAATCGGAGATTAATTATTAAACTGAAACATGAGTGTAAAATTACCTAAGTGGGAAAACTTACAAAACTATTTCAAAAGTCACAGTGGCCCTTATCAAATTTTAAGTAGTATATATCCTTTCCAAGACCATAACATATTTAAACGTGACAAAATTTTGACTTCCCAAAACCCGAACCTGTTTTACGGGAAGACGCCCGAAACGTATTTAAACGTGTCAAAAAAATCTCTTTTCAAAACCCTACCCTGTTTTTTCGTCAGAAACCCGTCGATTTATTTTTCATTTTTAAAAAAGTCCTTACTTTGATGGCTATTTAGAAGAACACGGAATCATTAATCAGTATTTTGTTATCCTAATCTACCAATACGAATCACTGGAGTGAACATTTACATCTGATAAGAAAATTAGTAATTTCAAAAAGTTCAATTTTAAGAAAAAAATCTAATTACATGTGTTGCTGTTTCTTCATCTTTCATTGTCAAAATAAAAAAGTGGCTCCAAAACAGTTATTCATTATTTTAAAAAATACATGTATCTACCTAGTAATAACTTAAAAATGACATTTTTTGCAATGGCGTAAAAATTAATGAATGTTAATTAGATTAATTTATTTACGGAATTTTACGTTACAGTCTTCCTGCGATAAACCGAATTTTTCACCCATTACATAAGAGCGTTGAAATTCGGGATTTTAACGCACTATTCTTGCTATGCATTTTCCACCTTTTTATAGAAAAAAGACCTTAACCTTAGATAACGTGTTTTACAGTTATTAATCGGGTTTCTTACCATGTTGAAAATTCCTAATTTCATTAAAAGGTAGAATACCGGTAACGGACAAAAGCCTATATATATGCTTTATTCAAACACACTTATCAACGGGCATTAAAAAAAATTTACGCAGATTTACGTTATGGGTTTTAAAATCCTGAAAAAAGCATACGTTTAAATACGTTTCGGGCGTCCTCCAGTAAAACAGGGTCGGGTTTTGGGAAGTCAAAATTTTGTCACGTTTAAATATGTTACGGACGTCCGTCCGGAAAACAGGGTTGGGCGCGGAAAGGATATATGGAGGAAAGGGTTAATGTTACTTATCTACGCAGAGGAAAGAATCACCATCATTGTTTACCATTGTATCACCTCTTCCGACAATGACATATGCTCTATCCCTGACACCAGCCAGGTCCAGCACGCCTTGGTTTACTTGTTTTGTCAGTTGGTGTCCATACAGCATGAAGCCGTAATACTGAAATCGTATCAGTACAAGCAAAATCAATCTGGGCCCGAGATCATAAAACTAAGATTTGAGATCAGTCTCAAATCTCAAGGATCTGATTGGCTGAAATGGTGTATTTTATATAGTATTGCAATCATTTACACTGAAATGACATATTCTTTTTTTGGACCTTTGCCTTAAGCGTTATGAATCAACTGTTCTAAAAATAGATATCAGGGAAAACCACTATGAAAAGTCTTGTCCGGTATTGTTTTCCATATCTTTTAAAAATTTGAAGAAATTTTGCCTACTCAATATCACCTTTAATTAAGACCGGTTTCTAAATTTTGATTGTTGTCTGAACGCATTTAAATGTCCTCTTTCAATTAATACCAAATTTATGAGTGTGTGATAAAAGCAATTAAAATATTGTAGTTTTTGTAGACCTGACAAGACTTTTGTCCATTAGAATATATTTACAATGGAAATCACACTTCTTGTGCAGATCTAAGAAATCTGAAATTCTCACCACAAACTTAAGTTCAAAATGAAACCTTGTGATTGGACTAAAGTGGTAATATCAGGCCTCAAGATTATAAAACTGAGAATGGAAACCAGTCTCAAATCTCAAGGATCTGATTGGCCAAAATGGAGACTTGTCTCCATTTCAGGCAATCAGATGCTTAAGATTTGAGACTGGTTGTTAAATCTCAGTTTTATAATCTTCAGCCCTGGACCAAATTTTTACATAAAAAAGGAAGCCTGTCTCATAACAAAGTCATGAAAATACAAAAAAGAAATAAAGCAGTATTTGTGAACAAAACTGATTTTAGGGGTAAAGTTACGGTGTTGTCTTTTAAGGGCATAGCCACATTAGTGGTATAATTAGAAATAATAACTTAATCTGTATCATTATGTAATATGCCTGTATTAGTGGAGAACATACATGATCTAAGGCTTCCATGTTTACTGGGTAGACAGACCGTACAGGCTGGGATGTACCATTCACATATGACACCACTGTTTCCACCTGTAAAATAACATCAACTTAAAGAAATACAGCATTTTTACATTTGTTCCAAAGGAACTTAATTATATGCATTTCATGGGTCAATCTATCCTTCAAATTAAATACAGGGTATCCGAAGAAAAGGTAACACTTCCAAACTCAGAATTTGCATCCTAATATGACCTTGGCCGACCTGCAATAGGAGCATCTGTTACTGACCCTTGTTGCTGAAATTTATGAACAATCTTGTAGACATGTTTCCTTTTTACATTTTTATCTTAAATGATATTTAAACAGCCCCTGAACATCTGTAATGCATTTTAAATCATAATAATGCTTGAAGATAAAAAAGATGTTGATCTGACATCAGTCACACAATCTAGTAATAACATCTATTTTGAATGATCTGGGTTGAAGGTTATAAAACTGAGCATGGAAACCGGTCTCAAATCTCAAGCATCTGATTGGCTGAAATGGCGACTGGTCGCCATTTCAGCCAATCAGATGCTTGAGATTTGAGACTGGTTTCCATGCTCCGTTTTATAACCTTGGGCACTGATAGTGTCAAAACGTCATAAACTTTTTGTATGACATTTTTACACATGGTAACACCAGGCCTGCCTAATCTCCGGATTTTATCCGGAATCTCAGGATTTTAAGTTACTTCTCCGGATCTCAGGATTTATTGTCAAAATCTCTGGATTTCTATGAAATCACAAAAAATATAGATTAATTAAACCTATTTAAAAGTTCTGCAATGAACTGAATAGTTATTCTACTGTAGTCGCACAGTTTATTACGAGATAATGAGGACGTGGTCAGTGACATGCTGTCTCAGTGCCTGTGGCACAACTATACAATATCCGTATGTCATAAACTAAACAAGGGCCTCGATGTTACACCTGCCTTTATCTATTTTCATGGCATGTTTATTCTAATATTGTCAAGAAGAGGTCTTAACAGTTAAAAAATGAATGGTAAAAATCGAAAAGTCTTTTTAAAACAAGTTCTTTAACCATTTCTAACAAAATCGGCAAAATTAATTTATAAAATTTTTGAAGAATATAATTATAAAGAAGAATATGAGAAAATCATCATCATCATTTGTGTTCAGTCACAGTCATAGTGAACAGCAGAAACAAGACATTAAAACAACAACAACATCATCATCATCATGGTCGTCATCATCATTGACATATTCAGACAAAATCTCAGGATTTTTAAAGATGAAGTTTTGGCAGGCATGTAACAGGTAGTAAAAACTTCCATTTATGAATACTAAAATGATATAACTTTGATTAATATAGCCCTGGATTAAGCAAAGTTAAAAATGTTTAAGTGTTAACTTTTTATGGACATCCTGTACCTAACAGATGCAAATTTATAAGTAAATGTGAATGTATGAAACTGAAATCCAAAAATTAAATAATCCATGAAAATTTTGTTTAGGATAAAATTAAATTTTATGCCCATGAAAATTTATGAATTCACAGTAAAATGTTAATCTGAACTGGGGTTGCGACCGGAAAAGTAAAAGGCAATGTTGTTTCATCACTAGTTTTCATGAAAACAATGTGTAGTTATCGTACAGAAAAATAAACAAGACAACTTCATGCACTTTTTGTTAAACTGGGTCAATCAGAACTTTAAGATTACAGATAATCACATCTGTTTTACATTTCTGCCTTTTGCCTACAGGTAGCTACGCACCTGGTAGATCAATAGAAAACTGACAATCTATACTTACAAACATGAGGTTAACTTTGCCATATGCAAACTTTTTGGTAGATGGTGGTATTTTCATCTGTGTGGGATTGTACTGAAATAGTTGCAATTGCATACATGTGATATCCTGTCAGGATTCAAAACAATCACGATATTTCGATCAAGATCCCGTTTCCAGATATCTAAGATCAAAATTCCAATATGTCTTGATTAAAAAGTCTGTGAAACTCTCACAGCAGTTAATTTCCCAAGCACTCACCACTGCAACAATGGACATTTAAAAAAATGTATTTTTTTATATTTTTAATCTAACTCGTACAATTTAAATGATAATGTGTCTCCAGCTTCAGTATTTATCTAAAATAAAACTAAAAAGTGTCCTCGGAGACTGATGCCCCTACTGCTACAATATTTGTAACAAAGGGCAATAAATTTGGTAAAAATGGTCATAGGAAACTAGAAATGTGTCCATAGGACACGGATGCCCCCGCTATGCATCGTTTTCAGATACTTAAGTGCAATGATGGGAATAATAGCATTTCAAAGACAGTGATGTTCGAGTAATTATAAGAATATGCATAAACTTGATGATCAAGTAAATTATTTGTATTTGTGGCACTGTTGTCTTCTCATTACGGAAATGTCTGTGAAGAAGTTGGTGGTAATGCAATGCAATGTCATAGTGAACATTTGTGCCAAGTTATTTTGAAATCCCTTCCTTCATAAAGAAGTTATAGCCCAACAAGTAAATTCAAGTTTTAGTAACTGTGACCTTGACCTTGGACTTACAGGCATGGGTAATGTACGCAACACACCGCCTTGTCATGGTGAACATTTGTGCCAAGTTATTTTGAAAACCCTCCATTCAAAACAGTTATAGCCTGGACAAGGAAATTCTATTTTTAGTAACATTGACCTTGTCCTTGGACCTACAGGCATGGACATGGTACACGACTCACCACCTTGTCAAAGTGAACATTTCTGCCAAGTAATTTTGAAATTACTCTATTCCTAACGTAGTTACAACCCTGACAAGAAAATTCTATTTTAGTAACAGTGACCTTGACCTTGGACCTACAGGCATGGGCATGGTACGGGACACACCATCTTGTCATGATGAACATTTGTGTCAAGTTATTTTGAAATCAATCTATTCCTAACAAAGTTACAGCCCGGACAAGAGAATTCTATTTTTAGTAACAGTGACCTTGACCTACAGGCATGGGCATGGTACGCGATACACCGCCCTGTCATGGTGAACATTTGTGTCAAGTTATTTTGAAATCCCTCCATTTATAATGAAGTTACAGCCCAGACAAGAAAACTCTATTTTTAGCAACAGTGACCTTGACCTTGGACCTTCAGGCTTGGGTATTGTGCAGACACACTGCCTTGTCATAGTGAACATTTGTGCAAAGTTATTTTGAAATCCCTCCATTCATAACAAAGTAACAGCCCGGACAAGAGAATTCTATTTTTAGTTACAGTGACCTTGACCTTTGACCGACAGGCATGGGCATGGTACGCGACACATCGCCCTGTCATGGTAAACATTTGTGCCAAGTTATTTTGAAATCCCTCCATTCATAACAAAGTAACAGCCCGGACAAGGGCGAAGTGTAAATTTTTCTTAACACAAAATGTAAGTGAAAAAGAGGCATAATTTGAAAAATATTGGAAGCAGGGTTATGGGTCTTGTTGGTTATGATGTAGATTTTGATGGTGAAAATATATTTCAAGTTTAAAGGCAGTATCTCAAGTAGTTTTAAAGTTATGGGCAAAATGCATATTTTGCTTAACACAAAATATAAGAAACAAGATATATTCCTATTAAAACTAATGTAAATGGAAGTATCAAAGGGCCATAACTTCTGAACGGAACATGTAAGAGCAAAACCACACCTTTATGCACAACAACATATCAGGCAAAGCATTGCGGTAAAGTTTCATCAAATTCCCAGCAGAGGTGTAGAAGGAGTTGCGTTCACGAGATATACTCCTATTAAAACTAATGTCAATGGAAGTATCAAAGGGCCATAACTTCTGAACGGAACATTTAAGAGCAAAACCCCACCTTCATGCACAACAACATATCAGGCTAAGCATTGTGGTCAAGTTTCATTGAATTCCCACCAGTAGTGTAGGAGGAGTTGCGTTCACGAGATATACTCCTATTAAAACTAATGTAAATGGAAGTATTAAAGGGCCATAACTTCTGAACTGAACATGTAAGAGCGAAACCCCACCTTTATGCACAACAACTTATCAGGCCAAGCATTGTGGTCAAGTTTCATTATATTCCCACCAGTAGTGTAGAAGGAGTTGCGTTCACGAGATATACTCCTATTAAAACTAATGTAAATGGAAGTATCAAAGGGCCATAACTTCTGAACGGAACATGTAAGAGCGAAACCCCACCTTCATGCACAACAACATATCAGGCCAAGCATTGTGGTCAAGTTTCATTAAATTCCCACCAGTAGTGTAGGAGGAGTTGCGTTCACAAGAATATCGGATGGACGGACGGACGGAGGGACAGGAGCAACTTAATGCCGTCGCCATTTCATGGCGGGGGCATAAAAATCCTTTCTTGTGAACATCTACATAAATATCCTGCTTGATCATCTGTGCAAGTTTGAAAGAAATCTGTCTGATAGTTAATGAGGAGTTGATGCCACAAGATTTTGGGGACATACATACAGATGGACAAGTGCAACTCTAAATGCCTCCCACTTTGTGGCGGCATAAAAATCTAGGAGGTAAATAAAAAATATTCAAAGGAAATGTCATTTTTTGAAATGTTCACATGATGGCTGAAGGTTATAAAGCTGAGATTGGAAACCAGTCGCCATTTCAGCCAATCAGATGCTTGAGATTTGAGACTGGTTTCTATTCTCAGTTTTATAACCTTGGGCAGATATCATCACATGGTTTTTTACGTCACTTGTGATGGCAGAGATTTGTGCCAATCAAATCGCTGCATAGATGTTGGTAATCTGTGAGATAATACTGTTAAGATCATTGCAATCTGTGTGACATTGTACTGAAATACAGTCAAATCATGCTATTAAGACCACAATTGGTACTGGGCTAAAGTGGTCGTAACCCTTTCCACCAAATATACACATTTTATCACATGTGCCACCAGTATACATCCATAGCAGCCAGCACATCTGTGCTGTCTGATCAGGATTTGCACTTTTCGCTTTTTTTATCAGAACAAAACCAAATAAATCAAAAATCAAACAGTGCATATCTTGATCAGATGGTTCAATTGTGCTGGCTGATCTGGATCTACAGTGTTCACCCATGCCATAAAGGTGTGTATATGGAGGATAGGGTTAACAGTGAGGTTTTATTGAAATGATGTTATGGTTGCAACCAGTGTTGCATTCAACTAATAATGTCACAACTGTATCATATCCAATTATTCAATAATTTGTAACATACACTTAAAGTTTTGTGAAGAAAATTTGTAAGACTAACAATATGTTTGATATCATACCAAGTTGTCACCATCAATTTCAAAATTTGTTTTCCCCTAATTCAATTATGTTAGTATTGTGCTAGAGAGTGCAAAGATTTGCAATCGAGCTGCCCGCCATGACATTTGCATCATTATTTACCCTTTACTCTATAGATACACCTTTATGGCACGGACAAACACCATAGATCAAAATAAGGCGGCACATCTGTGCCTTCTGATCAGGATATACACTGTTTACTTTTATATTCTTTGGGTTATTTCTGACCAAGAGGCAACTTGTGTAGATCCAGATCAGATGGCACAGATGTACCAGCTGATCTAGCTCTACACTGGTCGCACATGCGACAGAACATGTATACATGGAGATAAGTGTTAATCAATAGCTGGCCTTACAAGGTCATACACAGCAGAGGCTACATCTTGTTATTTGAAATTATGTAACTAATTTGTTACCTTGGTGATTACATTTCTAAGCTGCAAATATTTATCAGTAATATCGCCAGCCTCGGTGAGCGGGGCATCATAGTCATAGCTTGTTGGAACCGGTTGAAACGGGTAGTTAGCACCTAAAGACAAGCAGGTACAACCATATTTAGTTAACCCTTTACTCCATAGATAAACTTTATATTACATAAGTGACCAGAGTAGATCCAGATCAGCCTATATATCTGTGCAGTCTGATCATGATCTACACTGTTCACTGTTATATCCATAGGTTATTTCTGACTAAGTGGCTAACAGTATAGATCCTGATCTAACTAAAAGCATGTTCAGGATGATCTGGATCTACAGTGGTCGCCAATGGGATATAGGCCTTATTCCATGGGGTAAAGGGTTAAAGAGAGAGGAACATGACAATGGTGTATATAAGCTATTGGGTGACTAATCAACTACATGTTTAATACTAAACATAAGAATTTCGAGAAAGTCTATTTTTAGTTCTACTATAAAAAATACTATAAAGACCACTTGTTGATAAAGAACAAATTTTATTTGTCTTACTGGCTAATTTAAAGAACAAATTCACCTGTGAACAAAGACTAATGTCCAAGATCATAAAACTAAATCTGGAGATCAGTCTCAAATCTCAAGCATCTGATTGGCTGAAATGGCGACCAGTCGCCATTTCAGCCAATCAGATGCTTGAGATTTGAGACTGATCTCAAAACTTAGTTTTATGATCTTGGGCATATGTCTCTGTAAAGAACACTTTTGGGTTTTTCCCTGAGTGGTCTTTGAAGACAGGTTTGACTCTACTTTCAAAACTTATTTATTTCTTTATAAAAATGTTACTTGTAGTATGTACTATCCAAAAATTAGTTAAAATTTGACAGTAATTTTGATGTTTGAAATTTAACAACAATGTATGAATGAACAGCTGCAGCACGTAGAAATCAAACTTTTTTTTCTGCATTTTCATCAACAAGTATTAACCAACAGACAGGCAAGTTATTTAGTTTGGCAGCAAATTGGGCGCTTCAGGGAAAAAGGTTAGTTCAGCATCAAATGGGGTGCTTCACGGAAAAGGGAATCTTTGGATGTTGACGTTATTGCTTGAAATGACGTCATAAAGTTGAGCAGGAGACTATGCTTATTATGTATTTTCGGATAAAATTAACTTTATGTAATCAAAATGTGTAATCAAACTGTCTACAAGCAATGAAAAAGAATAATAAATGACTGTAAGATCTTTCCAAATAGTGTAATAACTAAAATGTTAAAAATTATCACCGAATACACCTTTTTCCTTGACTTGCCCCAAACAACATGCATTTATATGTTATCATGATTAGTTAAGCATCTTCATAAACAAGCAATAACATAAACAATGTTACACAACTTCACCCTTTCCTCAATAGATCTGCCTTTATGTCATGGGTGAGGGTTGTAGAACCAGATCAGCAGGCACTTCCCTGCTGTCTGATCAGGATCTGCACTGTTTGCATTTTGATTCATTAGGTTATATTGGACCAGTAAGCAAACAGTGGAGATACTGATCAGACTGCATAGATGTGCTGGATGACCTGGATCAACACTTGATGCACATGCGTAAACATGGTTAGTTTATGCATCATGTCAACATGCAGGCATATTTTCTGTTTCAGAACCCACCAATAAGCTAAACAGGCCAACAATACACATGTTAGTTTCTTTCAACTCTGTATTTCCATGCACCAGTCAGGATGGGTTTACTGGGTTTTCTGCTGGCGTGCAATTTACCTTCATTATAACATTCCTGACGGCCATGTATTTCTCAGTTATGTCCCCTGCCTCAGATAACGGAGCATCATAATCATAGCTTGTTGGAATCGCCATGAATGGAGGATATTCTGCCCCTTTGAAGGGAATAATTTTTTCTTTCAAAGTAAGAACTTTTTCTTTTTTCTTATATAGCAGACAGGTAAGTGGTTTTAAACCCTTAACTCCATGGGATATGACTGTTAGCCCATAGGAAAAACAGTGTAGATCCTGAGCAGATGGCTTTGAGATTCGTTAGGTTTTTTTTTTTTTTTGGGCGTTCACTTTTTCGGCGTGTAAGCGTGGTGCTGGGCTTTTGGATAGGAGACCGCCATATTGCAGGCTCAGCACCTCCGACTTCGGATCTCCTTGCGGGTCCTCCTATACCGACACCCGCCGAATGGTCGTAATGCTAACCCTTAAACCCTGAGCGCCAAGGAGGGAAGCCATTACTACCATTTTTAAAGTCTTTGGTATGACCCGGCCGGGGATCAAACCCACGACCTCCCAGTCCGGAAGCGGACGCTCTACCTACTGAGCTAACCGGGCTGGTAGATTCATTAGGTTATACAGTACATTCCACTTAAATGAATGGCGTTTATTTGAATATTTAGCTTAATATAGTAGAATATTAAAACAGAAAACCATTTCTATGATAAATAATCTCTTTATTTGAATAGGTCACCGCGTGCATTTCGTTTATTAAGATAGCACTTTCCCACCTTACAACGACTTATGACGCTAATCCTACTTGAAATTCACACATTTCTGCCCCAAGGCAATGTACATTATCGGTAAACTCGATAAATCTGTCATTGTTTATCACCTGTGTTACATAATGTCTTCCTTTGACTGGCACGCATAATGTGTTTACAGTATACATTTATAGCAATGACGTCACAAAATGGGTTTCCCCGCATAGAGAATTTTCATTTGTTTACGTTCATAAGATGATCATGTTTTCAGGAAACCAGGAAATTCCCGAATAAAAATAGATTAATCTTAAAATGAAAGAAATAGAAAAATATCTGTTCTTTTTCAAGAAATGTATGCAAATAACAAATAAACTGTACCATACTTGCTCGATAATTAGAATGTTAATTAGATCATGCAAACAAATCTAAATTTAGGATGGGTTTTATAATAACGTATTCGCAACATTTTGGCGCCCCAAGGGAGATAACAACTCTTCACAAAGAAAAGAAAGTGGTATAGTAATCGGATAAAGATCGTGAATTTCGGATACGAAAAGTTACGAAAGAAAATGAGTCGACTATGTCGACAAAACGGAAAATTATTGAAACGGCGCAAAGTCGAAAGAATCAAACGTATATACAGCGCATTTACATAGTATTGGTTATCTTCAAACCGGATTTTATTGAACATGATGATACAGATATATTACTGAGCGCATTACCCCAACCACCACTGACGAAACTGAGAATTTGTAAGCTCCGTATATAATGATACTCCGGTTAATTGAATTGAGGATCCTGACAAATAGACTATTCAAATAAGCAAATTCTACTGTATCTGACCAAAAAAGTGACCAGTGCAGATCCAGATCAGATGGCATGGATGACACACATATAATTATGGAGTAAGGGGTTTAAACACCATACTTGCAGTGATAAATATTCTCTTCTTGAACTTGTGTTGCTTCACTAGTTATGCACCTATCTCACTGTTTTTCCCTTTATACAAGGGCAATTGAATTAACCAAAGAACCTTTAGATATTAAAGAATACATGTATTTAGTAGTCTATATACCCAGTACCAACTTCCATGTTTGTTAAAAAATTTAGGCAAGATATGGACACTACTTCATATTGAACTTCTATCAACAACAAGCACCACTTAGTTAAAATCTCTTGCTTTTACACCTCAAGCCCCATCTTTTTGGAAGCAAATCTCTCATATAACTGAGATAAAAAAATTCAGAGGCAAGGAGGAGTTTAATATCTTACCATTCCAGAAGCCAAAGTTAGTACCACCTTCAAACATATACCTACAAAAACAGAACAACAAAGATAATGAGGTACATGTATAAATATTTACACTTAAATTCATCCTCTATGTCTTATTTAAGTAACAAATCATAATTCCTGGTGGTAGAAAATGTGACGTATTACTTAAAGAGTCTTGGCTCAGTTGTTGTTGTTGTTACTTTCCAGTTTTATGTCCCTCCCGCCTCCTAACGAGGACATTATGGTGTGGACATACCAGCTTTCCATGGTGGAGGAAGATCCCAGGTGCCCCTCCGGGCAATTTTCAGGCCCAAGTGGGCACCTGGGTAGAACCACCGACGTTCCGCAAGCTAGCTGGTTAGCTTCCTCACATGAAAGATCTTGACCCTGGTGGTTCTCGAACTCACAGCAGTGAAGGGCAAGTGATTCTCAGTCTGAAACCTTAACCACTCGGCCACGGACGCCCCGTCTTGGCTCAGTAAAAGCCGCAAACAATTTATTGGACTGTGCACAATGTTTTGACATGCGATGTTGACGGCCAAGCAAGTTTTGCCACATGTTGCTGCGAAAAGCATGCCAACATTCACTTCGTCATCAACGTTGCTGTTCTAACAGTTATATCATGAATTCTTTTGAAATTTATTAATTCTTCTGTATTAATGTGAGTATTTATCAGTGTAAATATAAGGATTAAATCTATATTTGATGTTTTTCATTTCGGTATGAAAAACAGTTAAATTTTTTAAAGTAAATGAAAACCATTAAATATGGATTCAATGTACATGCCTAACAGGCTTTGAGAGAAAACCAGTTACTTCTCTATCTGACTAGGGTATAAAGCCTAACATGACGAGTATTACAATGGATAGAAGTTTGACTGTAAAGGTGCACAAGCTTATTTTAAACTCTCTAGCTTTCTTTGTATGTAATGTCTGACATAAACAAGCATCAGTGTATCCTATTCAAAAGCTCAAAAATGCTTAAAATCAGGTTATCTGACTTTTATCAAGCATTAAGACTGCTTTGGGTGTAATTTCTTTCTTTGTCAATACGGATTTTCAAAATCTCCACCTGTTTTTATGAAAATCTACCACGAAGACAAAAAAAAGTTCACAGGTATGCTTCATTTTAAACATCCCCTAGCCTTTATGTTAGATTTAATCACAGTGACATGCAACATCAAATACAACTCTTTCTCCTGATTAACCCTTTACTCCATATAGACACACATTTTTATGCATGTGCGAACAGTGTAGATCCAAATCAGCCAGCACATCTGTGTCATCCAATCAGAATTCTGCACTGGTCACATCTTAGTCAGAAATAACCTAATAAATCTATAAGCTGACAGTGTCAATTCTTATCAGATGGCACGGATCAACACAGGCCGTACACTCGTAAAAAGGCGTATATATGAAGGTTTAAACTTACATGTTAACATTAGCTCCCAGGGCCAGCATGAGATCTAGACTTTTAGCAACAGCCTCAGTGGGCACCGTAGAGTGGTTCTGTCCCCAGTGATCAAGCCAACCCGTGTAATATTCTGAATTTACCTGTAATGTACAAAGAACAATCATAATATCAGAAAAACAGTGGTCTAGGGGTAGTGTCGGACTACAGATCTGGAGACTGCGGGTTGGAAACCCACCAGGGATGAGATTCATCTGCAATTTCCCCAATCCACATTCAGCACTGAAGTACTGGTTGACAACCCAGGAAGCAGTAATCAAGGGTGGTTAATATAAGCTGGAATAACTTGTCTCACAATCGTTGTAAAATAAATAAGTTTAAACTAACAATCATAACTCGGACCTTAGCAATCTGATTGGATGAAACAAGGCACAGGCCCAAGGCATTTTTGTAACACTGGGCTTGGATTTCATACTGAAGACATAGTTTGAGATAACAATAACATTTTAATTAACACGTACACTGTAGATGTCATGGGTAAAAGTTGTTGATTTATGGATCATAATTTTGGTAAAATATATCTCAATAAGAAAGACCATCCATTTCATTTGTAATTTTAATATTACACAAAAAAAATCAAATTACAAACAAATGCATGTCCTCACTAGTACCCTCTCAGGCATATTTCAACCAAACTTTATAAATAAAATAAACAGACTAAGTGTACTAGATGAAGGCTTAAGATCATAAAACTGCATTTTGATACCAGTCTCAAATATCAAGCATCTAATTGGCTGAAATGGAGACTTGATGCTTGAGATTTGAGACCAATTTACATTTTATGATCTTGGACAGAGAATGATGTGATGTCATACAGCTTGTATGATGTCACCAAGACTATAGAATGGTCAGTTTGTCTCGTGACTACTATTTATTTAGACTTAATACTGTACTGAGGTTACCACACTGTTTGATCTCACACTGCTTAATTTGTTTAGGTTAACTAACCCTCTACTCCATATATAAAGGTTTAATTGCATGTGTAAACAGTGTAGATCCAGATCAGATGGCACAGATGTGCTGGCCAATTTGGATCAACACTGTTTGCCCATTAATAACAGCCATAACCCATGGAATTAAGGTTAAATATACAAAATTAATACAGGTGTATGTTTTCTTCATACAGAGGAAGGCAATATCATTCAAAATAATAGTTATATTCTTTAACGAAAAAACTGAGTAAATTCTCTTTTTTTAAATCTCAATCTTTTCTTACCAGAGGACCTTTGGGCTCCTTGTGTCTTTGTATGGCAAAGTTCTTTTCAGGTGAATCTATAACAATAAATAAAGCCACATATCATACATGAACTAGGTGTTCAGTTAAAAACTTGTGTCACCCTGGGTTAATTTGTCACAATATAATTTGAAAATTTGATGAAAAAATTTTAAGAAATGGCAAAGTTAAAGCCAATGTTTAGTTTTCGTGACAGACGGATGGACCAACTGACGGAAAAAGCCAACCTTATGTATGGCCTTTTCTCCTAAAGAGAGACACAAAAATTATATGACTTGTGTTATATTTTCATAAAAAACCCACAAACAATTGATGTATTTCTTAACCACTGACATTACTATTTATAAGCAAATATTTTTCAAAACAGTTTTACCAACTCCAAAGGACAAATAGATCTTAACTTTAAATACAGATCCTGATAATAATTTACCATCAATAATCAAGTAAATCTGAAGACTGCAGAAGATAAGCATCGTCGTTTTGATCATATGAGAAGACTGACCATTCTCTGTTTTGTTGGAGAGGCTGTGTTTTATGGACAATGGCTATTCCTGATATGCATATTTTTTTTTTTCAATTTCAACTTAAATGAAGTACAATGCACTGTGTTATCATCAGTTCTAAACAGTTCTAAACTGAATCAAGCATAGGGGATAAACAGAAAATTTCAGTTAACCCTTTCCTCCACATATACACATTTTATCGGATGGGTGACCAGAATGGATCCAGATCAGCCATCTGATCAGGATCTACACTGTTCACTTTTTGGTCATAAAAAACCCAACAAATAAAAAGTGGAAAGTGCAGATCCTGATCAGAAGGCATGGATCTGCCAGCTGAATCTACACTGTCCGGCGATGCCATAAAGGCATATATATCACGGAAAGGGTTGATAGTTACATGTAACCCCAAAGTCAACAGTAACATAGACTCCAGGAATAGTCCCACACTTGAGGTAGCCATCACCATCCCCGTCAGTGGTAAACAGAACCACATCATTGCCTAGCAATGACCAGGTAAGATCACGCAGGGTGGTCAGATAACCATAGTCACATGCTGGATAACTTCCGTACTCATTCTCTATCTGAAAATATTATACGAGGCTGCAGTTTAGATTTCAGCTCCCTGTGCAATATTTACACTCTTGAAACATGATGATGACAGAGTTATCCATTGATTTTGTTGAGGTTTAATGCTATCTGTGGTACCAATCAACTTCGTGGAAAGTCATTGCACAGTCACCAAGAAATTTTATAAAATTTCACTGGGTCTGATTTTATGCATTTTCTCGAGTAAAATATATGCACAAATCAAGAAATATTTGCAGACATTGTTAAAGGACAATCATTCTATAAAAGGGTCAAGAAAGTTTATACCGGCACTCTACCTCTGGACCACAGTTCGTCCAAGAAACTTTAATTATAGTCAACAAATACCATGTAAGAAGTTATACAATTATTTCTCCTGAAAATGATAATGTATATTTTCTGTGTGGATGAGGATTATTTTGTTCAGGGTACCTGTATTGTAATGATAGGTCCTCCATTCTTGTAAAGAAGAGGTTCAAGTACAGAGTACAGTTTTCTGAGCCAATTCTTTACTGCATTCACATAATCTGAAAATATCAAAGATAACTCTATAATATTTGAACTGGTTAAAATATACTTTTACGATTCCACTAGCTGCTAAATCTGGTTATTTATGACCCATTTTTAAAGGATTCTGTCAATTTAAAGCCAAAATGAGGAATGACCCATAAGGGTCAAAATGAGGGGTTTTTAAAATTTAAAGAGTCAAAGGGTTATCTATATGTATATATCTTTATCTATATATAGGTCACAGGAACCCCTGACTTTAAGGACAGCTTCGAGCAAATAATCCACGATTTTAATACAACCTTTTTATACACGCTACTGCTCAAAATACAAAAGCACAACATGAAGATGGAAATGACAGGACTTGAACCTGAAAAACATTACAATGTTTTGCATTGTAGATAGCTATTATATCCATAAGAAAATAATGTAGATCCAGATCGGTTGCACATCCATGCTGTCTGATCAGGATTTACACTTAAACCTTTTTTATTCATTCAATATGTTAGTTCTGACCATAAGCGAAGAGTGTATATCAGATCCTAATCAGACCATGTGCCAGATGATCTGAATTTACAATGTTCATACATGCAATAAAACTCATATAAATGGATTTAAAGGCTAAAGAATAACTTACTAGGATCAGATGTTCTCACTTTCATGTTGTCGTATTTCAACAACCAGGCAGGAAGTCCACCCTGTAACACAAAAAGTATACATTAAGTTTTACTCACTTAAACATTTATATAATATAATAGGGTTTTATTCTTTCAACCTTTTAACCCTTTCCCGTACAGATACACCTTTATTGCTAGGGCGAACAGTTTAGATCCAGATCAGCCGGCACATCCGTGCCGTCTGATCAGGATCTAAACTGTTCGCTTTTTGATTTGTTCGATTATTTCTGACCAAAATGCGACCAACGCAGATCCTGATCAGATGGCACGGATGTGCCGGCTGATCTGGATCTACACTGGTCGCACATGCGTAAAAATGCGTATATATCCAGGAATGGGTTAACCCTTTGAGCCTTTTTACATGTGTGCTACACGTAGTGAAAATCCAGATCAGCCAGCACATCTGCGCCGTCAGATTAAGATCTGCACTGTTTGCTTTTTGGTCAGAAATAACATAATACAACAAAAAGCGAAAATGCAGATCGTGATCTGACGGCATGGATGTGCTGGTCTGAATCTACACTATTGGCTCATGCCATAAAGGCATGTTTATGGAGGAGAGGGTTAGCGCTAAGCTAGGTTTATGTAACATTTGCAACCAGCGTTAACCCATATCAGCCTGCACATTGGCACAGTTTGAAAAAAGTCGACAATACTTCCCATTTCACATTTTCCTCCATATATAAACCTTTTTATGCGTGTGCGACCAGAGAAGATCCAGATCAGCCGGCGCATCTGTGTCTTCTGATCAGGATCTGCACTGGTCACTTATTCGGTCAGACATAACCCAATAAATCAAAATGCGAACAATGCAGATCCAGATCAGATCGCATGAGATGGTATAAATGGAGGAAAAGGTTAATTGAACATATGAAATAAAATTAGACAATGGTGTAATTCACAAAGAAATACAGTTCAACCTCTGTAAGGGTCATCTGTATTTAGAAGCCTTTTGTAAAAAGAAGCCAGAACTGCTTGGCAGTTCACAGATGTCCAAACAGTTTAGATGTGCCAGCTTATCTGGATCCACACTGTGCCCAAGGTTATAAAACTGAGCATGGAAACCAATCTCAAATCTCAAGCATCTGATTGGCTGAAATGGCGACCAGTCGCCATTTCAGCCAATCAGATGCTTGAGATTTGAGACTGGTTTCCAATCTCAGTTTTATAACCTTCAGCCCTGGTAAAAGCACTATCCCATGTAGTAAAGGGTTAAGTTCTAAAATATACAACTTTAAACAAAGAGATATCTTCATTGTCATTCCTGATATTACCTCTACAGTAAACCCATTACTCCATATATACACATGTTTATGTCTGATCAGGACCTGCACTTTTGACATTTTGGTCAGAAATAACCTAGTTAAAAAATATGGATGTGATGACAGATCTTGATCTACATTTTTCCCCCATCCCCAATGTGTATCTATGAAGTAAAAGGTTATATCAATGAACAACTTTAATTCCTTTACACCCAGAGGCCAGTTTTGATCCAGATCAGCTCACCTCTGTCTGGATTTACAATATTTGACCATAGAACAAAAGCAGTATCCATTGCATAAAGACTGACTTACAAACTCCCATTCTGCACAGATGTATGGTCCTGGCCGTAACACTACTGCCAAGTTGTATGAGTGAGCAGTCTTTAGGAATGTCACAATATCTTGTTGTCCCTCAAAATTGAACTCCCCCTGCTTTGGTTCATGTGCATTCCATGGCACATAACTGAAACATGCAAGAACAAAATGTATACAAGTAGAAAGGGTGAAAAATACAACTGTTTCATTTAAAGATTTATTGGCATTTAGTCCAATTTTTAGCTTACAAGCTAGGACATGTTTTAACACTACTGAAATAAATTTGCTCCAGCAGTAAAACAAGGCATAAAATAATATCAATGGAAATTAAATTTTAATGCCAACATAGATGTGAAACATTTTTTTAGAGAATTGTACAATTATTCAGTGTTGGAATGCAACAGCAAAGTTCCAGATTAGCTGGTACATTTTATGCCATCTGATCAGGATCTACAGTGTTTGCTTTTAGATTTATAAGGTTATATCTGATCAAGAGGCAAACAGTGTAGATCCAGATCAGATGGCACAAATGCTGATGATGCAAAATTATAAAAGGCTATTCAAACATTCACAAAGTGTTGCATCCATCCTCAAACAAAAACATCTTGCTTATTTTTGAAACTATATGTATCAGCTTACGTCTGAATAGCATTTAACCCCGCAGCAGCCATTTTGTGAAGTCTGTCGTCCCAGTACTGATGTGGCACACGGGTGTAATGGATACTTCCAGATATATAGCGGAATGGTTGACCATCTTTTACAAAAGTGTCGTGGTCATAATCAATCAAAAAGGTATGATTCTGAAATAAAACCAGATGAGTGTTCTGTTAAACATTTGTGTCTCCCTCTAATACTAAGACTTAATACAAAAGCCGGAAACAAAATCATGTCAATCTAATAGTACGTAAAAAAAAGTTCAAATGTGACTTCGTCTGCAGAATCTGATGAAAAGACAACCATGTTTTCGTAAGAAATATAATTTGAAAGTTTGGTGAATAAACATTTCGAAATGGCAAAGTTAGAGTGAACATTAATTTTTCAATAACAAGGGGGAATAACTCTTCAAAATAAAAGTTTACTTATAGGGTTTGCCTAAATGACAACCATGTTGTTGCAAGCATAATAATTTAAAAGCATTAAAAAAATAAGAAATGGCAGTCAATGTTAAGTTTTCAAAGTCAAAGTTTAAAAAGGGGTATAACTCTGTCAAATGTGACAATGACCTATAGATTTGGGCATCACAATTAGCCTTCTGTCATAAGCAAGGTCATCCTTAAAAAATTGTTTGAGGTTGCCCAAATGACTCTACTCAAATTTTGTTTGACTGTTTTGGTAATTTAAATTCTTTTTATACTATATAGAGTTCTTCATATGCAAAATAAAATTTCCTAACTACATACACCTATCCATCCTCAAATTTTTGGAAAACAATTTCTTAAGGTTGACTCAATATAATTGAAATTTTGATGAAGAAACATCAAGAAAAGGTAGTTTTTACCAACCACAGTGGATTCAATTATTTTTTTGGTGGAAATAAAATCTTGAAGATTTTAACTAGACACAATTCTTGTGAATTCTGAAATTTGTAGATCTCAATTTTCTAAACTATGATTTAGTTCGTATCCGTACTTAACCAGCAATTCCAGTCTGTTTTTAGCCCAAAGTCACCACTAAGCCTTGCCTCTCTCTGTGGAATGAAAATCCAGGACCTCAGGGATAGTAACCAATCTCAAACAGGTCAATCTATCCCCAAAATGCCCGACATAAAATTAAGTTCAAAGGGCACAGAGAAACTCCTTTCAAACCTAAACCCTTATAAAGCAAGTGGTCCTAACCAGATCAAACCTCTTGTATTGAAAATGCTGTAAAAAGAATTATCCCCAATTCTCGAGGTCATCTTCCAAAAATCACTGGATGAGGGATCATTGCCCTCCCAGTGGAAAACAGCAAATGTCGCCCCCATTTTTAAAAAGGGTGATAGGTCATCTCCAGCTAATTATAGACCTATATCACTTACATGTGTTCTTTGTAAAACATTGGAACACATTGTCTCCTCCTCTATTGTAAAGCACTTCACAAATCAAAATACCTTGTACCACCTACAGCATGGACATCGAGAAAAGAGATCATGTATAACTCAGCTTGCAATGTTAGTTAATGACCTTGTCACCTCTGTCTATAACAAACAGCAGGTAGACATGATCATCAATGCAGCTATCTGCTGTATTGAACACCAATCACCATAGCTCTGCATACTCTTTCTTTTATCCTTTTAACATAACACCCCTGTATATCCCTTTTAACTTTTAATCTTTGTTCTACTAACAGTCTCGGTCTTTGACGAGCAAATGTCTACGTCCCCGCAAGGGGTTTGACATAAATGGAAGATAGATAGTTTGATTCCATATTTCATGGTTGTTTTAACTTTGGATTTATATTTAGTTTTTTTTTGTGCGGAAAGGGAAACTATTTATGTCAATGCAAACCAGGAATTGTTTGTTAGGTTTTGATTCTGTCTTCTGAATTGCTTTTAATCTAAGATCATGTACCTTTGTGTGCACCACTAACAGTATACTGGTCATCATAGGTGTCGCGTCATCGTTCGTCTCGCGGTATTTGCGTTGCGCCCTCTACCGATTGTTAACGTTGTCACGTTGCTGACCTATATTTGTGGTTTGACGAAAAACATTTTTTCAACAGTTATGAGCAGTTTCTTGGTGAGTATGTGTTCGTATACATCAAATATAGTGTTTTTGTTTGAAATGAAGCAAAAAAAACTCACCTTCAGCCCTTATTTTTCTCCTATTTTGCTTTGTTTACAAGTTCGTCTGCCCCGCCCATAGCCCCGGAAGTGTTTATATGTAGTTAGGTAACCGACCACTAAATTTTAAATCAGATAGGTAACCAACCACTAAATATTAAATATGGAATGAAAGTACTGTGACCATGAAACAAAATAATTTTTTACAGTCAGTGTGATTAACAGTTGTTATTTGTTAAAATTTAGTTAACAGTTAAAGTTTTGACATGTTCACCTATCACACTTTAAATGACTTGTTATCTGATTAAACATTTAGTGTTCTAAACCTACGAGTGTTCGATTTATTCCAAGAATTTTCACATACCGCGAAACGAATGATGACGTAATCAGGACAACATGGCGGACACCAATGACAATCATATGGATGCATTCTATTGTTTTTGGATATTCCATGGTCATTTTAAGAATTAAATAACAGGAAAAGGTTGGAATAGGAGAAATAAATCAAAATTTAACAGGTAACTTTCTTTTCGTCTTTTCTTCATTGTGATAACTGTTAAGTAACGCGAACCCATAGATGACCAGTATAACATGATGTAGTTTGGAATCTTAACTCAGAGGGAGTTGGGATTTTTCAGGAAATGGAATCGATCTAGATTTTATTTGGTGTAACGAAATATTTAGTTGCATCAAGGGATAAAGGTTGTCCATTTAATTGCAAGCTAGAGGTCTGTTTAGTACATATTAACCTCCAGGCAAGAAGGGCCAGAAAAGGACCAATGGATTGCTAATGTTGTCGATAACTTCCGTCTACGAGGAGCCGTAATTCTTCAACTGTTCAAAACTTGATCACATAATTTGTTAACAGTGTGAACTTGATCCGCTACGAAAGAATTACCAGTTGCACAGCTGCTGTCAGCGGAAATATTATGCAGAAATACAATTTCAACATCATCTGGTTTCCCATGTTTTGAAGCGTCTGCCCTGCGTATCACGTGCAACAAACCACGTGATCACCTATGAATATATTCCAGGATATTGACCACACCGCTTCCATATCACAAACTTTCCAAAAAGCTAGTTGGTCGTATTAATCGGCCTCATTTCATTAAAATGTTTTAACTTTTCATTAGAGACAATAGACCTTAAAAAAATAAGTACGAGTAACATGTATACATTTTTGTAACAATTTACTTCAAAGTTGCATTGCTGAGGAAATGTCAAGCATTAGATACAGATATCATTCTTTTTAATTATTCCGTGTGCTAGAATTCAGCAACAATAATTCTGAAAATATCTTCCCCAAGTGATATAGCTTTTGTGAAAATACAAAGTTATTTCACATAGTGGGAAATATATTTCAAGCTTTATTGCGACTCGAACCTGACTCTTCTCGACTCCTAGGAGTGTATCATCCCCAGTAAGTTATCAGCATCTTCGTCGCTAAAGATGCATACATTCCTAACGTAATAAAATAATGGTAGAAAATGCGGGATTTTATTCATTGTCCGTAATGTCCCGATACCGATTTTAGAAACATTACTTGCACATAATTGTTCATTTAAACTACCATCTGAAATTCAACAAATGACCTTTGACTTCATGAGCCTATATCATGGTTTTTATTTATATAACTGTTTTATTGATCATATGTAAAACATATTCGATTTTCTTAGTTCTTTATAGGGTGTTGGTGATCATTTCAACAAGGTTATACCCAAATGGCTTGCTGAGTAGTTGTTTGAAACTTTCCAAATGCGGGAAAATGACCTAAATTGAGGAGGGTACCCTTCAATATTTAATCGTTTCTCGAGTGATTTCTGGTAAAGAAATGTCTCCTTGCATCAAGAGTTCGCACTGAAATATGCACTTTCTAAAAAGCAGGAATCTAGATAGTCTAGATTCATGTAAAAAGTAAACTCATCTTGGAGAAAAGCTGGATTTGTTCTATACGATACCAGGGACTTCGTTCGATGAAACGAAATATAATTTACACATGTATCAAGTACATTTGTAGGACAAAATGGACGTTGGGTAGAGGAAAAACACTTCCTCTACCCAAATTTTACGTTGACAACTGATTCAGCGGGAGTAACAAGATGTGGAGATGGCTTCATAGTCTCCCTAGGAGTAAGTACTACCTTATAAATTGTATTTGCATGATTGAAATAAGCGAAAATATCTTCAGTTGCAGGTAAACCAATGATGTTTTGTCGACCAAACGTTTGTTTACATTTATCAGTTTATAACTTTTAACTGCTCCAGCACTTTTTTTGTCAGTTTTAAAGTTTGGATATCTGCTGTAATTTTTGGACGTGGCTTATTTTAAAATGGTTCAAGTTTGTGTAATGATGCTTCATTCTATTTTTATCTTTGGGGATTTCCTTGGAGTTATTTTTGTTAATGATGCAATTTTTCATAATGCAGCTGTACGTCAGCAGTGTGGTTCCGGGGCCTCGGCAGTACATGTAGACGACTTGCATGAAAATGAGGCTACAGTACAGACCAAACAACAGACTGGCCAGTGGAAAGTGCATTGCAGACAGAGGTAGAGATCTGTGCTCTTTGTAAAGTCTAGAAAAAGATTAATTTAAAATACTGTTCACTAAACTTAAATAGAAGAAAAGGGCGCTTTGAAAGCCAACTAACACGACAAAAATGAAAATATTGAGAAGATTGATTGAGCCTGTTCATAGGCAGTAATGGAATTGCATATTACTGCCCATATTACTAAAGAAATACCTGCATAGCAGTTGAAAATCATAGACACACAGTTGTATATACCTTTTGTGAGTTTGATTTCAATCATCAGTTGCAGACCACTTGCTGGTGATATAATGGGCTTATTCACAATGTGATAAATGTGGACCTAGATCAAATTGTGAAATTTTGATGGTCTAGTAAGGATTCTGGATGCATTCCCTGACTGAATGGTGAACAGTGTAGACCCTGGTGAACAGTGTAGACCCATATCAGACAGCATGGATGCAGAGGCAGATTGGGGTCTACACTGGTCACATATTCTATAAGTCCCTTTTTGTCATGATACATTACATTTTTAATTTAAATAATTCATTCTTTGGAAATAATATATCTGAAGTCACAGATCGTAAAATTTATACAAATAGTAATGTTTATACTTAATATATATTACACCAGACAAGACAAGCACAAGAATGAAGAGAATGGTTCCAGGCCAAACAGTTATGACTTCTGGAAGATGGTTCATGGTCCCTACTCTCCTATAGATGCCATAAGACTGGTAACATGATTGCTTTTGTGTTTAAATGGATACTCAAGCATGCCATGTCATGATATTAATTCAGATACATTATTATGAAGATTAAGTCTTTAATTAATGAATAGAGTTAAAACGGTAGATCCAGGTTAAAGTGTAAAACTGGACTGTCACATATAAATTTTTCATGGAGATCAACACATGTGAATCTGTTAACTTGGAAAATGAGAGACACATTTTTGTATGATACCCTCGAGATGAAAAAAATCACAGATTCCAGTTTATTACTTGTATACATTTGTGCCCTTTGTATATTTGTAGAAATAATGTAATTATTGGTATGATTTGCTGACTGATTGTTATGTTTGATACTGCACTGCTGTAAGAATCTTTTCCATCGTTTTCATTTAATTTATTACCTCCCTTAACAGGGCAGTCTGGTAGCTCTTGGTGTAAACATGGGCCAGTTCAAGTGTCTTCACTGGCAGTTTAGGCAGCAAGAAGGCCAGCACAGACCATGCCTGCTGTCCAAAGTGTTGTTACGTTCCATGCAGACCTCGGCAAGTGCACTCCCTAGAGCTAGCAGCTATACTGGTCCCACTGTGCAAAAGAATGAGGCCACTGCAGAGAGCAAGGCTGGTACCAGCAGTATGGATGCAACTTCAAATGAAGGGAGTACCAGCAGTACATATACAGGGTCAACTGAAGGGGACAGCACAGGTGGTACTACCAGTAGATCTGCAGATTCTAGTGCTGGGAATAGCAAAGTGGGTACCAGAAATCAGTCCTCAGACAGTCAAAGAGAGCCAAGAATACAGCTTCAGGAAGAAAAAACTCAACCGGTAATCATATTTCATTTTAGGAATGTTTTGTACTCGTAAATTGTTGATAAAATAAGCAAACACTGAAACTGCATTTTCACATTTGTTTTCTGTAAAATGCTTTCTAACTAAAACAGAGTACTTCTTACCAAATTGCCTGTAAATGGCACAAGATCATGAACATTATCATGTAAGCCAATATTCAGATACCTTATTTTCAAAATGATTATTTGAATTTAAGTTTCATTGAATGAAAAAGTTCCATGTAAAAAATGAATGTCCTTGCAAAGTCTAATGGTGTATATTGATGCACCAACTTAATTATTACTGATTCTTTTATTACATTTATCTAATTCTTTTCTTGCTTATCATAGGACTGAGATTTCAAGATTGATTTAACAAATTGAGTGTATAACAGATTCTTTTTGATAATTTTCATATATATTTATAGGCATGTTTTAGTAATAGACTTATATTTGTTTTCATTCATGTGTTTCAGCCAGCACAGAAAGCTCAAGAGATAGAAAGTTTAGAGGAAGCCTTCAGTAACTTTGAAACTGTATGTAAAAAGTACACCTCAGTTGGCAAAGGCATTATGGGATTGCAAGAAGCCGAGTCTGGCAACATGAAAGCTGCTGTAGAGCTTTGGAAGGAATCTGGTAAACTGGGCCACTCTAAATCTGTCTTCAATCTTGCGCTATGCTATGAGTTTGGGATTGGAGTGAAGAAAGATCTTGGAGAGGTAATTATAGGGATGTAAACCAGAGAACATTTTCTTTGTGTAATTGCTAGCAAAATAACATGGGTGAAAGTTTTCATGCATATGTCTGAAATTCAGGTTTATGTGTGTCTAAAAATGATTTATTTTCTTCATTTTCCCTATATGAAATAAGTTCCATTCCCATTAAAACAAATTGTGTTTTTTTTTTGCACATCTCAAGTAGGTAAATTTCTTACTGCAAGAAACATTTACCCAAAGTGGCATTTACTTTAATTCTTTTATACTACAACAGTTCACAAAAATAAGTACCCCACAAATGGTATTGAATTTGCGGTACTTCTGTAAAATTATTTGCTTCTTGTCTTAGTTGTCTACTGCTACTGTGTTATCATTATATTATGCGTTGGTTTAATTTTCGCGGATTTCTCGCTAAGGAAAGTGCGCGAAATCAAACCCTAGAGAAACCAACCATTGAATATCTAGTCTTATGAGAATAATTAAAGTGCGTGAATTTAAGCCCTCACAAAAATGTCACATATGTCATTTGCACAAAATATGATCCCCGCGAAATTAAATGATACAACAGTATATTATGTTGTTACAAGAAGTAAAAGAGAATTTCATGAAATTGCTTTTTTGAGGCTTTCAGTCTTGCTGTATTTTTCCCCTAGGCTGTGAGATTGTACAAATTGGGTGCGGAAGATTTACACCCCCAGTCGTTGTATAACCTGGGTGTGTTATACATGGAGGGATCTACAAACACTGTAAGAGATACCAAGAAAGGGCTAAACCTCATCTCAACTGCTGCTGACTTTGGTCTGCCTGAGGTATTTCAGCATTTTGAAGAAGTTTTTTTTTATTCTATCGCCCTTCGAGTAAACTTAATATTGGCTATAACTTTGCAATTTCTTAATATGTCTTCATTAAACTTTAAATTTACATTGTTTAGGACACTTAAAAAATAGGTTTGTGATTTAGCTAAGTCACATTTGACATGCCCCTTTCTGACAAGATATCTAAGGGTGACACTTGTGTTCCACTAAACACCCATCTTTCCACTGAATTCTTTATTTTCATTTGTGACACTAACTGGCATTTGCCACATAAATGAATGTAAACTATGTAATCTGTGTTGCGTAGTAATTTGTAGAGTGTTTTAAGAAGAACACATTTTAAATTTGATTAATGTCTAGTCCCTGATAAATAATCAATGGTTCATTTGTAGCTTACTAGAATAATGTTTTTGGGATAGAGAAATTGTGTTACAATTAAAGGGCACATAAACACTGGTGAAATACCTTAATTTTATCTGGAAACTAAGTTGAAATAACAACACTGTGTTGAGCATACCTGCAGTTATTTCATGTTTCTTCAAATGTTGCTCAGTATTTCTTCATTTAGAGCAATAAATAATGACACAACATTCAATTTTTTAGGCCCAGTGCTATCTTGGTGTACACTTTTCACAAGAAGGCAGTGAGAATGCTGGAAAAGCCATACATTATCTCACATTGGCTGCAAATCAACAGGTAAGTTCATACCGTAAGGCAAACACTCGCACATCTTGGCTACCTATCACCTTATATTATAAAGTAACTTGTGAATTTCAATTTGCCAGCTGGTAAAAATGAACACTATCTGGCATTGGTTGCAAATCAACAGGTAAGTTCCTACAAGTAAATCTATATAAAATCTCACACTGGCTGCAGCAACAAATGCGTGTCTACGTGTTAATACTTGTTTAAACTTGCATATTTTCATTCGATTGTAAACCAAGTTATTACAACCTATATTAACTACGCTCTTTGACTGCTTCTTTGGTTGCTAACCAGTACTCGCACAGAGTTTGGAGTGGGGCAACTGCACAAGAATCTCATCCCTTGTGGGATTCAAATCAGCAGTTTCTGGATCCAGAGTGCAACACTCTACCCCTAAACCAATTTATCCAATTAATACTGGTAAAGTCATATACTTCCTCACTGCAGATTTGTACCTTGTAAGTTTCTACCTGTAAAGCCATACACTACGCTCTAGCTGCCAGTTAATTGTTACGTCTCGTATTTACCAAAATACTATAGGCATTGGCCAAATAGGAATAACTTTACAAATCTTTTGTCATGTACTAATAAAAAGATATTGTATAATCTTGCTATGTACTTATCACTAGCAACCAATAAAAGAAATGTTTGCATTTTGCTGAAACCTAAAGATTTTTTACCACTTTAATAAACTCACTTTTCTCCGATAATATTATAATGTTACAATTAAAAAATACATCTTATAGTTTACCTTTTTTTCTGTTTGTTACCAGACATCCCGAAAGTTGCCAGACCGAAGGACCTGTCTGATAAAATTTGAGCTGGTCAGACTAAATTTCTTATGTTATCAGACCAAATGTCAGACAAAAATTTGAACTCCTTATACTTGCAAATAGCCTTATAACATGTTAGGGTCTGACAGAATTTGTTTCGGTCAGACAGATTTTCACATCTCATCTGACCAAATGTCTGACACATATTTTCAACTTTCGGGAAGTCTGAATTTGTTTCTGTTTGTTTGTTTTCCCATATTCTGTTGTTGTTGTTTTTTCTTTCTTTCTTTTCATGTACTTATTTCCATGACATGCAATACATTATGTTATGTCTGTTATTTAGCAATGTTCTTTTTGAATATGCTTATAAATTCTTTGACTTGACACTTATTACCAAAAATAAGAACATGGTGTCAGTAGGCAGTCAGTCCGAATGCTTTCAACCATTTTACATATGATAATGGTTTATGTTCAAACATACATTTTCAAAGTGATAGTCATAAATAAAATCATTGCACTTTCAGTGACAGAGATAGACAATGTTCTCTGTGGTACTTCAGCATGCTGAGGAACAATACATGTTAGGGATGTGTTCAGAGATAAACAATTCCTTGTTGTATTTCAGCACGCCGAGGCACAGTATATGTTAGGAATGTGTTACCAGCATGGTTATGGTGTAGAAGAGAACGTGTGTAAGGCTGCTGACCTCTATAGCAAAGCTGCTGAGAAATCCCACCCTGATGCTTTATACAATCTGGCAGTCTTTCACAGCCAAGGACTGGCAGGTATATATTACTGTGTTATATTTTGTGTAGGTTTAAAGTTTGCGTTTTTCATGCTCAAGCTAAATTAAATGATACCAAACAAAATAAAACACCAAGAGAAAACAAGGCTTTTTACTTTGAGCTATACTGTGTTCTATTAACCATTTCAACTTCATAGATACACCTTTTATAGCTTGGGAAAACTGAACATCTAGATCAGACAGAACATCTGTGCCACCTGATCAGGACCTGCCCTGTTCTCATCTTGGTCAGAAATTATTTAATGAATCTAGATGCCAAACACTGCAGATCCAGATCAGATAGCATAACTGTGCTCTCTGATCTGGATCTACACTGTTTGCTCATGCCATAAAGGTGTGTATATCGAGGAAAGGAATAAAAGTTGAAAATTATTCAGATTAGTATACAAGTCTTTGTTCTCTATATAGGTTTATCCAAAGATACTGAATGTGGAGATGGACTGATGAAGAGGGCAGCTGAATGTGGCAGTCATGAAGCAAAAGAAATCCTAGAGTTAGAGAACACCAACAATAACTTATCTGTGATAAAGCAAACAATTGGTAGGCATATTGCAAAACTGATGTGTTGCAGACTGCAGACTTAACCTTTTACTAAAGATTTTTATCTCATTAACAAGCAATGTTGATTCAGATCAACCAGCAAACCTGTGCTGTCTGATCACTGTTTGATTTTAGATTCATTAGCTTTATTCTGACCAAGAAACAAACAGTAAAGATCAAGATGGCACCAGACATGCCAGCGTAGCATTGATATATTGTGGTTTTAATCACTGTCGCTTCAATGCATTGCTAGTAGAAAATGTCAGCGACATGTTAGAATTTTCTATATACATTTAATATAATTTATTTTAAAGTGAAAGCAATGAAATTATCTGCTTCAGTTTTCATTAGTTTCAGATACAACAAAGTCAGAACTAGCTGAAGAACAAAGCAGCATGAAGTACACGTTTCACCTGAACAACAGTGTATCATCACCTTGTCTCACTGACCTCCTCAGAGAGAACATGATCCTAGTTCACAAGGACCTAATGATGAGCCCTGTCTCAGATGCAGGCACCCTGTCACAGCTGTACACACAGCTGATGGTTCCCAAGGGGTTTACCATGACCCCATCAGTCACCAAGCTGCCCAAGTCCGGTTCCCTAACGCCCACTGAGGACTCGGACTCAGGTGTACTGTTCAAGCTGGGATTGGACTCAGACTCGGAGGACAGTGTGGATGTATTGTTTAGTAATTCAGACAGTATGGATGTGTTTCCAGTTTCCAGCAGTCATAACCACTCCAGTTTACAGAGAAGGATTTCCACGATGCCTGATTTGAACTGTATACAGTGTCCCTGACAGTAATATTGTTAAGTAGTCAGTTAAACCATGAACTGTGACTTCACTTACCATGGCTGTGAAATCCTGTACTTGTCGGTTGGACTATAAACTATGTACATACAGCGTCCCTGACAGTGTTATCGTAAAGTTGTCGGACCACAAACTGTGCTTACACATAACCCTTACTGTGAAATCCTCTAGTTGTTGGTTGGACCATTCATACAAAGTGCTGCACAGTTCTTGAAATATTTGGTTGTATTTTTACTTAACATAACATTTTATGATTGTGATCAATTTATGATTGTGATCACATGACATCAGTGCTCATGGAATGCTCATACAAAAGTTGGGTCAACGTTGCATATCATATGACTGCCTAAGTTTTCCCTTACTTGCCAAAACAATTGCTAAACTTTTAGGAAGTATTTAATGTACAGTAGAATCTCAAAAATAAGTGTATACTATACAGGTGGGGGCATATTTGCACTTATTTTTAGGATAGATTTTGACTAAGGGATGGGTATGTGCTTATTTTCAGGTATTAGTTTTCTGTAAGAGAAATATGCACTTAATTTCAATATGTGCTTATTTTTGAGATTCTACAGTATTATACATTGTTTTGAAGGCCCATAGTGTTCAGATTTGTAACAGTGAGTGTCTAGAGTTGAGTGTTTACTTGTTAAGTGTAGATTAAACTTGACTCATATTTGTAATAAATGGCAATCAATCAAAATATTGATGGTGAAGCTTTTATGTTTATATTCATGTTAAATATGGTGTTTAACACTTTTCTCCATGGTTGTGACTTGAAACATCTGGGCGATCAGTGTAGATCATGATCGGCTTGCACATATGTGCAATCTGTTCTGGATCTACACTGTTTACTGCTTGGTCAGAAATATTGTCGTGAAATAAAAGCAAAAAGTGAAGAACCAGTTCTGTCTGCATTAATTTGCAAACTGATCTGAATCAACACTTTTCGCTCATGGAGTAAAGGGTTCGTTGTCAAACTTACTTTGAGGTCTGCTATTTGATAACTTATTGACATTTTAATTTCGAATAAATGTCAAATTATAGCCTCAGTGAGTTTTTCCAGCAACATGTTAATTGATACTTGATTATTTGTAATAACATAATTATCAGCATTTTAAAAAAGTTTACATAGACACACAAATGGCATTTATTCATGAAAATGTGCTTGTCACAGGAAAAGATGTCTTCGGAAGTTGACATCATTCCTGGAAATGATGTCATGAAGTCTAGCAGAGGACATTCTTTTTATAAATTACTCTATAATTCTGTAGTTAAAATGTATATTATATTCACATACTATAATTTGATTAGGGGTGCTTTTGTATGTTTTCCTGCTTAGATAATTTTACACTAACATGCTACAGTTCAATAATTCAACTAAGATGACTTTCTTCGTCTGTTTTATAAAATAAACAATGCAAACAAAACTGAATGTATCATATACTGTTCAGAATGTTAACCTAAACAAATAACAATTAAAGAATACAAAAGTGGCCTTTATCAAATTTTGAGTGATATATATCTTTCCAGATACAGTAACAACCAAAATGTAATAAAATCTCACTGAAGGCATCTTTTCCTTTGACGCACCCCATACATCTTTTGTTTACCCTTCAAGTTCTAAGCATGAAACTTTCACAACTTCTGATCAAGGTTTCCTGTTTATAAATTTCTGAAAAACACCCTTGTAAACATTAAAATAGAATGAATGAAAACGGAGTTGATTACTTTAACCGTTTCCTCCATATGTACACCTTTATCATGTGGGCAAACAGTGTAGATCCAGATCAGCTAGCACATTCCTGCTGTCTGATCAGGATCTACACTGTTTGCTTTTAGATTCATTGGGTTATTTCTGACCAAGAAGTGAAAAGTGTTAATCTCGATCAGACACCTAGGCTGTGCTAATCTGGATCTACACTGGTTGTCCATTTGGTAAGAGGTTTAAATATGGAGAAAAGGTTTAATTCATTAAGCAGATAGGAATAAAGTGTTCAGCATATTGAACAGTCTTATAAAAAGATTATTTTCTGACATTCTAATGACAGTTTTATTAGAAATTCAGAATTTTGTAAACTAAGGATCAAATATTTCAGCTTTCTGATTTGACTTCCAGAAATCGTGTTCATTAACTGAAAATAACATATTACTTTTTAATGATGGTTGAAGTAGAACACAATAATTACAAAGTTTATCAAAGCATGAAGTTCATACTTGAATCTTGCATAATTATTATAATATTATGTTTGTTTTTATCTTTTGTTTCTCAGTTTGTTGATGTTTTTGAAAATTAGAGGGATATAAATTTGTAAATTTTTAATAAATTTCATGAAAGTCTCTGTTGTTTTTCTTTTCATATTATTTTCATATACAATTTTAAGCAATAATATTTACCTTGGCTATTTAAAATATTTTGATGACATCACATATAAAAAGTTTTCCTGCAAACTTATTATATTTTTATAAACTTTGAAAGGATACACCTGTAAGCCAATAATTGAAATTACTGCTCATACATAAGCTTTATCTTATTTCTGCTTTTCAGGCCAGAGATGCTGTTAACACTACTGTTCAATCGAGTGTGATGGGAAAAAAGGCTTTGCTGGAAAACTTGAAGATCAAGGTCACCCAGGTGAACACATTAAATCACAACTCAGACATGTAGAAACTGCAGAGCGAAGGATTTAACATCAAAAAGGTGAAATATGCATATCAGGAAATTGCCACATTCAGAAAACACAGCCTCCCCACACAGCAAAGAAGAAAAGAAAGAGAGTATGGTTAATAAAATGATCAGCTTCAAAACAGACACACAAAGAATTAACGAAAAGGAGAACCTGAGGGTTTACCGCCCTTAAACGGTCAGAGGCAAAACAAATTGCAACTGAGGGTTTAAACAAAGTTCTAGAGTGCACCAACCTCACACTTGCCCAAACAGATTCTCATATTAACAAACAAGTACAAGTTGTCATGGTGAAATAACCCCAATCCACCGATCAGCTCAACAATGTTGCATGCAAAAGCACACAAACATATAAAATATAAGAAGCTCAGCATTGCAAAGCCAAAGGGGTGGGTACTCGATGATCTTACCAAGACCAGAGCAATGTGTCATCAGATGCCCAGATGAATGACTTTAGATCACAGTTAGCTAATATACTGAACAAAAATAAAAAGTATCCACTTTTTATGCTTGTTTTCCCATTACCATATTTTCATTTAATTAGGAACGCTTTGAATGGTGTTTATTTAGTTAATCTCGGTTGTTTTTGAGTTAAATTGTTCATGAATAAAAACTTCCACACCAAGACCTGGGAAAATGCCAATCGAATAACAATTAATCATGACTTACAAAACAATACATATTCAATTTAAAGGGAGGTAATTGGAAATGGTTGGAATTTCTAGCTTTGTTTATCGAGGACCAGTTGTATTATTGATGAATATTTTGTGATTTTATTTATCCACAAGAGGTAGAGAAAGTGATTTAATTCCAATAAATGTGAATATTTCAAAGAATCGCTGACATTTTACTGAAACCCATATTATAACAAAGGGAAAGATAACTAAGTTGTGGCTGCAGATTATCAAGAATTCATTATCCCTTTGCCATGATAACAGAAAAGCAAATGTGTACACATATAGAATTTTGAGTTTTCGTTTTCATACTAGTATTTTACAAAATTTAATGTAGGAAAGTGGATACTTTTTAATTTTGTTGAGTATAGTTTTGCCTTGCAGTTCCTCTTTACAATTATATAACTACTGAAAGTACTTTCTGATCTATGTGGATAAGTTAGCTGTTAATTACTTTTGGCACATTGAAATTTTAAGCTTTGTTATGTGTTTTGTTTAAAAAAATGCTTTATTATTGTTTCAGATTTATGAGCCATTTCTGGAGAATGTGAATGATAACCTTGGAGAACGATTTCCAGACTTGCCAGTGATCCAGCATTTCTTTGTCTTTGATGCCTCTGAGAGACTATTGATCATGGAAACAAAGAAATTTAGGTAAAATATGATAATATAATTTAATACAATTAACCAAAGGTTAATCAACATCAACTGAATCACAGGTGAGACTAAATTTAAGATGCTGTGGCAGTTGTCATTTTATGTGGGCATTAAGCATTGATTTGTGCACAGTTTGCCCTTTGAGAGATTTTGATATTCTTTTTTGTCTATGACAAAGCATTGACAAAAAGAGCAACACCTTAAGGCTGTAGCGATTTTACAACATAGTATTTTGTTTATTTTTCCTGCAAGATCTTGAACAACACCTTGGCCTTCCAGGCGAAATGGCATTGAAAGAGTGGAGATGGGTAGAGGCATGTATAAATGCCAGTAAGGAACACAAGAACGCAAAGCCAGACCAGATCATGGAGTACATTGCTGGTCTTCAAGACTCCCACAAAACCACTACAAAATGTGTTGGACTGATATTGCCCACCTCAACTGCTGGTTAGAAAATTTTTTTTGTGTCTCCCTCCACGATGGCTATAACTTTGCCAGAGCGACACAAGTGTTCAACTGAACTCCCATCTAGTTTAACAAAAAGAAAAAACAAACAAAAAAACTAACAGTTTTAAATTGCATTTTTTTAAATTTAACAAAGTCTTGCATTCCAATAATTTATTGTTTGAAAACAGTTTTTGCAAACTGTAAAACTTTTATTGTCAATAGAACTACAGTCTGTAATCAGAATTGAAGCTTTTATTTTAGACTGTGAGAGAGGCTTCTCCACACTGAAGAGGATCAAGATAGAGCACAGAAACAGCTTGACCAACAAAGTGCTGTCATTATAGAAAAATGGCCCTGCTATTGAACACTTTGACTTCACAAAATGTGTTAAATTGTGGCATAATGACAAGAACAGAAGGTCTGCAATCTAGGGCTGTGTAACAGGACCTGTGTGAGATATGCTGATCTTGCAAAAATTGGGGCATGTGTTTTAGACTTACTGTGCTAGTTAGGTGGAAAATAAATGTGCTTTGAAAATGTACTGCATTGTAATATTTCAATAAAACTATGAAAACTATTTTGCTTTGTGATAAATATAATATTAATAAATTTGTAAGATGCACCATATCAATCATGTAAAAACATTAATTTTTGCAAGAATTTGGACGTCAGACATAGGGTGCCAGGATGCATTAAAAATTTTCTGGGGACCTACATATAGTTAAAGTATGCCCAATACTATATTACTTAATCTTCCATTTTGATAAATTATTGCCTGCTTTCAGCTTAGAGACTGAGATCCCACCCACCTTTGAATGTTTTCAGCCCACAAAGATTCTGCAAGGACTGGAGTCAATATCATAAAACAGACTGGAGACCAGTCATAAATTTCAACAATCTAATCTCGGTCTCAAATTGAGACCAATCTACATGTTGACCAATGTGAGGCTGATCTCCAATATTGCACCTTGGTTTCAATAAAGGAGGCTGTCATCCATTTACCTCAGTCAAAGCTGTACATTTTGTGTCCCATACCAAGGAGGGTTGGGTTCATATAGTGACCAGCCTGACGGAGTGTCACGTTCATGAACCATGGTGGTCATACATGATAAGTCAAGGTAAAATTGACGGTATAAAGGTCAAACAATGCCTAAACTTAGTTTCCAGAGGATAAATAAGCACCTAATGAAGGTACGTGTACATACAGTGATGACATTGTCCTTCCATCAGTTCGACGGAGTGTCACGTTCAAGAACCATATCTAATAGGTCAAGGTCACTTCGGGGTGTGTGAGGCCTAAAACCATGACAAAAATCGCTTTTCCAGAGCAGAACTCGGCAACTTATAAAATTACTTAAAAAATGCAAAACAAATGTTCCCCTCAATAAGATAGATTGTTACTTCCAAGAACCTTGTCTGTCTGTCACATATCTAGTTTCCAGAACATATCGAAGCAACCCTTTAACATATTTTTCAAACAAACTTTACACACATGTGCACCTTAATAAGGAGTAGTGTCGTGTTCTACTGAAAATGTCGATGTTACATTAAGGGTATAAAGTTCAAAATGTGCAAAACTGCCGTTTCCTAAGTAAAGTTAACAAATAACGACTTGAACAAAAGCTAAACAGCAAATAAATATTTAACTCAAAGCGCCCCTCTCGCCTCTAAAGACGGATGTTAATTAAGAATTTGAATAAAATGTCTTGAGATAAAAGGAATCGGGAAGCAATAGCCATAGATGTAAAGAAGCCCTCTGGTTATTTTAACCCATTACTCCATATATAAACATTTTCGTTTGTGCGACCAGTGTAGATCAAGATCATCCGGCACATCCGTCTGATTAGCATCTGCACTAATCGCTTTAAGATCCACGAGTCTATTTCTGACCTAGAAGCAAACGGTGCAGATTCTGATCAGGCACCGCAAGAAGTTGATAAATATAATTGACAAAGACAACAATAACTTTATTATTTTATTAATTATTTCTGGTTACACAGTGAAGATATATATATATTTAAAATATTTTTCTACAAACTATAATTAATATCGACGACAATTTAAAAGTGTCTACATATATTTCCTATCTGTTTATCTTAATGATTTCCATTTCCTTGTAAAATGTGCCTTGACATTAATTTTATTTACAAAAAAACCCAGGATATTATGGGAAAAAATTGACACATATGTCCACCACATATTTTCGTTTGGAAAGGATTGACATCGGGTTTTTACTGTCCATTTTTCATCCTCGAGGAAATCAAATGCACATTGGCTACTTAATCATGTCAAGAACGAGATCTCATCAGCAAAAAGTGATAAATGTCCGAAATGATTTATCAAAAAGCTAGAAATTTTAGTGTTGAAAAAATCATGGAAACGAGTGATAAAGGTGGAAACCCCATCAAAGCAGAATTTTACCTTTTTTTTGATTATGTTCTATGTTACAAATACATAACAAGTTTAATAGGGAACTACTAGAGTATGATGAAAAAAAACAAGGAAGGTGGAAATATGTACATACCGTCGACCCAGCTCCCACTTTTTTGTGATAACAATGACCACAAGGGCGCAGCCAAAAGTGACCGGAGGCTGAATTTCATTGACGAGCTGTAGGCAATGTATCATACAAAATTATATGCCCTAATATCATTGAAGTAAATGGAAGAATTATGTTTCCATTTAATTAATATATAAATCTGCATGGAACAAAACAAGTCGAATAAATAAGAAGACCTGGCTTAATAAAAAGAATACTGCTTCAAACTCTCAAGAGAACTTGATAAAAAATTTTCAGTTCAATCAGTGTTGTTATCAGTTACGTCCTTTGAAGGTCGTTAAGCACGATACTTATGTACAGTTACGTCCTTTGAAGGTCGTTTAGCACGATACTTATGTACAGAATAAATCCAATTCCCATAGACCTCAATGTTAAATTCCCAATATTCAATGCACATTTAACATGATTTCTATCATCTTAATTTCTAGACAACCATATTTGAATGTGAATATCTACATTTCATCTACACACAGCAAATGGGGGGTTAACTTACCGTAAGTTGTAAGAAATTACTGATCTCTAACCGAACAGACCCTATTTTAAACGCGGTATTGCAAATACGGTGCCAAAATATACATCCGCTCTTCCGGAACTAGTACGCCTCTACCAAACGAGATATAGGCATGAAATTGTTTTCATTTATTTTCCTGACATGTTATTCCTGCAAACAAGTCACAAACAGGTCGATTTCTGACGGTTAAGAGGCCCCCAGATGAAGAGAAAAAAAAGCATATATTAAACAGGACTTCTTTCGAATGGACCACGGAGGAGTACTAAGTTATTTACCTTAATACAACCTATAAGAAAAAAGTGAGTTTCCAAATGTAATGATTATGATATTATTTCATTGTGTTGTGTATTTGTAATGCACTGTAGAAATTTCAACTTGATATCTGCTCTAAAACTCGACTTCTATAAGGCCCGCCCATATATGAAAAAAAATCTTCAAAATTTCCAGTATATTTCTGTAAAATTGCATATTTTCAGACAATTTTTTTCAATTTTTATACTAAAAGCAACTATTTTTAAAGCCCCAATAAACTTGCGAAAACGTTTCTTTTTCATTGTGAAAATAAATTAACCACGTTGACCCTTTTCAAAAGAAAGTATAAATGACCAAATATTTATGTCCTCAAATAATCCCCAATCATTGAGACTCGGTCCGAACAGTATTTTTGTAGCCCACAAAATTACTAACCAATGTTTACAATCACTCGGCGAAAAGTTATCGGTTTTTCCGTAAGTGGGCCGTAAGAACGCGGTGACGTCATTCTGTATAATGAGCGCCCTTCGCCTGCCGAGAGTTGCCGAAAATCAGCTCGGAAAGATTCGCTGTTTGTTTTGTAAACAAAATAAACGATCCGAAAAACGCCCAAAATATGCTGTAAATCATTAAGATAATACCCTTTTCTTATTGTAAGGTTTATTTTTTGTGTTATTATGCATACAGGTGAAATCTAAAATGTTTAGGTTAATAAAAAATATGCTGTTTGGCAAGTTTATTGGGGCTTTAATAGAAGAAACTTGTTGAGTCTGATTTTCAACACAAAACACGTGCTAATGCTATTTTTTGTATTAAGACGGGATCCCACATGCAACTCAATTGTGTAAAAGTTAATACCGAATAGGATCCGGTGCTCAAAATTAAGATTTTTTCAATTCAAACACAAGATTTTTGACAATTAGTATTTTAAAACCTAAAACCCAATCAAACTTAGCCGATTTCAATCACCGAAAACAAGTTTTATCGACTTCGCCATTTTCGAGGTTTAGAATCTTATAGGTTCCGGAAATCCCAGACGCTTTTATTAGGAGCGTTCTGATTAGTCGAACGATTTATGTGCAAAGTATTTCCCGGACTACGTCAATAGTTCTACCAATCAGAACGCTCCGACCAAAAGCGTCGGGGATTTCCGGAAGTCGCATGGGGGAGAAGAATCTATGAAAAAATAACCTGCATATCGGAGGCCGTTTTTTGTTGAATATTACACGTATTTCGAGCCTTCGGTGAGACTTTTTGACATTTACTGTTAGATCTGTCCCTGTTGCGTTGAACCAAACAGCTGTCAGGCTGAAACCCACTGTATTGTAGGAGAAACAGCCTCTCGAACGGGGCTAGGGTCTGGAGCCGTTCCTGACCATTATTCAATTATATACATAGAAATATAAAAAAAAAATTGGAATACGATTTTGACGGTGTATTTTCGCATATTTTAGTAGAATGGAATAATATTAGTGACTTGACACCATTTTTACAAAAAAGGGCGTATTAGTAAGGGTTGGCAGGGGGGGGGGGCGGCTGGTCAAGCGCCAGTGAGTAACGTCTAGGCGCCGTTGTAAGGGACAACAAGGCAACACGAAACGCAATTCGCACAACGAGGCACCGTCCTGACTCGTCACCGTGCTACAACGATAATTGCGGAAAAAGGTCTGAAAAGAATCAAAACCTTATTTCTACATGCATTGAATAATCCTTCCGGTGAATGGCCGAGATTGTAGAGTCTTATGCGCAGGTTGGGTCTGCCTTGGTCTTGTAGGCGGAATAAGGATAATAAAACCTTTTGTTTGTATATTGTTTGCAAGAGTATTGTCATTTTCTTTGTAATTTCCATGAACAATATTGTACATCATCATTGATTTTTGGAAACTAATTCTATCAGGAAACGTATTCCACTTCAAAGCAGTCAACAACTCGGCTGAACAGTAATCTGCAATCAGTGGTGTAAGTACCTCATATAACACAACAAAAATGAAGAATATTTGTTTTGAAATATATTGGACGGAATTTAACAATATATTTAAACCAGAACATTTAAGTTCAAATTGTATGGGGTGGATCCACTTGAACCCTCTTTTTGAACACCGATTTTTAAAAGTACCAAAAAAGTTGGAAATGTTCATGTAAATAGCCTAGCAAGCATTTATTTGGCTAAACGCTTGTAAGCGGCTGAATATACATGATTTAGACATTTTTTTAGATCAGCCAAAGCTGCTGTTTGCGTACATGCTTATAACAAATGTTTCTTGTCGTTTCTATTTACATAGCCAATGAGAACCCCTCTCCCCATTAAAAATCGTCACTTGATTGCGCCATTGTTTTCAACTTTTTCCGATAGGGAGACCCTTGCATAATTATGAATCCACATAAATAGAGGACAGGTAACGAACCACAACAAACACACAGTTTGGTAATCCTACATATGACCTGATTTTTTCTACTAGTTAAAAGAGCTACTAAGGCATTAAGTAAGCTATTTTGAAGAAAATCAGAGATTGGTTTTAAGCAATGATTTAACATTATTTTATATAATAAAATATCTCATAACGCTCTAATTAAGAGTAGCTAAGGCAACAAAACTTTATTGTATAGAACGTAGTTTCAATGTAATATCTCAAGTAGTTTCAAAGTTATGCATATATTACTGATATAAATGCAAACATGTTTATACAAAGAAGTAAATCACTTGCAGTTACAGTGACCTGTGCATTATTTATGAATATAACCCAAAAAGATAAATGCACTACGATCTATAAGTATAAGAATGTTTGATGAATTTATGAACAGCTTGAAAAACTACTTTGTTATTGGAATATTGACAAAAAAGTGAAATATGCATATCAGGAATCGCCACAATCAGAAAACAACGCCTTCCCACGCAGCGAAAAAGGTGAGAGGAAAAGAGAGCATGAGTTATAAGAATATCAATTTCAAAATAGACACCACAAACAATTAACGAAAAGGAGAATCTTTGTGGTTACCACCTTAGAACGGTCAGTGACAAAGCAAAAAAGAATACTGTAAACATTATTAAATCTCTGATTAATATACATTTACAATTTGCATATTTTTTAAAATTGATATAATGGAATGATCGAACTTTTATATCGAACGAGTATCATGATTGGCAAAAAAAAAAATGCAATGAAGATCGATATTACATAAAATGACTTCAAAATGAAAAATGAATCTAAAAAATTTCAAAATTAGCATAATGAAAAAGTGTTTTGGCTGTAATATTTCTATCCTTATCAAGGGTAATCTCTACCCAGTTATTCCTTAACTCGCTTTAAGAGATTGCAAGGAACGACAACTCTGTGTGGACTTAGTATCAACCGTAGTAAAATACTTTCTCATGTAGTGTTAGGTACTTTTCAAAGTTGTATTTTATCTACAGTCAAACGCTCAAATACCTCTTTAAACAAAATATGATCGTTCTTGACAGATGTTGCAATTAAATGAACGAGATTTTCGGGGATTTTCACAAGTCAACTAGTGAAGGCTCTGTTTGACAGCAGTAAAGTGCATGGGTAGGCAATACACTGTTTATTACTGCCTTCGTCGCCTTGTCCCTGACTGAGAGCTACGTATTTTCTACATATCGCCTAGTCACTGACTCACCACTTCGCATTTTCTACATATCGCCCTGTCTCTGACTGAGCGCTATGTATTTTCTACATATCGTCTAGTCCCTGACTGACCACTGCGCATTTTCTACATATCTCCTAGTCCCTGAATGAGCGCTACGTATTTTCTACATATCGCCTAGTCGCTGACTGAGCGCTATACGTATTTTCTACATATCGCCTAGTCCCTTACTGAGCGCTATACGTATTTTATGCATTTCTTCTAGTCGCTGAATGAGCGCTATACGTATTTTCTACATATCGCCTAGTCCCTGACTGAGTGCTTTTTTTTTTTTACATTTCGCCTAGTTCCTGATTGAGCGCTACTTATTTTCTACATATTTGCTAAATTAGTATGTCGTATTACCGATGATGATATGTATATGACGGTGATTATGGAACCTTCAATGTGATATTTTTATATTAATTACATTCAAGAAATAGCCTCAGTTAAAACAACAAAGGACGGAACTAAACGGAGACAATTTTTATAAGAGATTTTAAACTAACCAGTGCTATACTGTCTGAGTATTAGAAACAACCTACTTCAAATGGGACTAATTGAAATGTACTTAAATGAAACATTATTAAGATGGTAAATGAAACATTATTAAGATGGTAATTTCATAAATATAAAACTACAGTGATTGAATTAATGAGGAGACATTTAGCGGCCGCCACAAAACAAAAAACAACGTTATTATAATATAGATATAGATGAAAGAAATATTTTGACAAGAAAATAAGGAAAATATTGCATGCTCGTTTTGATTAAGGTAGTACAACGTTTGTTTCATCACAAATGACTGTGTGCATATGTTAATGATGATCGAACCTTTAGTAAAACATGTTCAGGAAAGAACATTCCATGAACAGCGGACAAAATTGGCGGAACAAAAATGAATTTAAAATGCTGCATTTAACAGCATATGCCAAAGGCACATATTAAAAGTGAAGTTAAATGATAATATGAATATGATGAAACAATAACCAAAGCTTTATAAACCACTTATACAAAATGGCCTAAATATTGAAATACAATAGAATTGTACGAGTTAAAATCACTACCTTAAGTAGATATTGCAATAACCTTCAACATTTGAAACTGATAATGGATTAAGCTTTAAGAAGATAGAGATAGCCTAAGCATGAATGAGTCATATTATGCAATTACTGACGATACTGTAGAGCAAAATCTTAAAGAACACATAAAATAGTGTGCATTATATGAGTGCATAATGCTACTGCATGAAATAATCAATTAAAATGACAATAAGAGTTTTTGTCTATTACAAGGACAAGAAGAGTTTTTGTCTATTACAATGACATAAGAGTTTTTGTCTATCACAATGACAAGAAGAGTTTTTGTCTATTACAATGACAAGAAGAGTTTTTGTCTATTACAATGACAAGAAGAGTTTTTGTCTATTACAATGACAATAAGAGTTGTTGTCTATTACAATGACAAGAAGAGTTTTTGTCTATAACAAGGACATAAGAGTTTTTGTCTATTACAATGACAAGAGGAGTTTTTGTCTATTACAATGACAAGAAGAGTTTTTGTCTATTACAATGACAAGAGGAGTTTTTGTCTATTACAATGACAAGAAGAGTTTTTGTCTATTACAATGACAAGAGGAGTTTTTGTCTATTACAATGACATAAGAGTTTTTGTCTATTACAATGACAAGAAGAGTTTTTGTCTATCACAAGGACATAAGAGTTTTTGTCTATTACAATGACAAGAGGAGTTTTTGTCTATTACAATGACAAGAAGAGTTTTTGTCTATTACAATGACAAGAGGAGTTTTTGTCTATTACAATGACATAAAAGTTTTTGTCTATTACAATGACAAGACGAGTTTTTGTCTATTACAATGACATAAGAGTTTTTGTCTATCACAATGACAAGAAGAGCTTTTGTCTATTACAATGACAAGAAGAGTTTTTGTCTATTACATTGACATAAAAGTTTTTGTCTATTACAATGACAAGAAGAGTTTTTGTCTATAACAGTGACATAAGAGTTTTTTTCTATCACAATGACAAGAGTTTTGTCTATTACAATGACAAGAAGAGTTTTTGTCTTTTACAATGACAAGAGGAGTTTTTGTCTATTACAATGACATAAGAGTTTTTTTCTATCACAATGACAAGAGTTTTTGTCTATCACAATGACAAGAAGAGTTTTTGTCTATTACAATGACAAGAAGAGTTTTTGTCTATCACAATGACAAGAAGAGTTTTTGTCTATTACAATGACAAGAAGAGTTTTTGTCTATTACAATGACAAGAGGAGTTTTTGTCTATTACAATGACATAAGAGTTTTTGTCTTTTACAATGACAAGAAGAGTTTTTGTCTATTACAATGACAAGAAGAGTTTTTGTCTGCGGTTATTTCACTGGGATTTTATACGACTATGTTAGTTAAATAAACAGATAGAGGTCAAAACATCAACATTTGATAACATCGACGTTTCGGCCATAATGCTTTCTTCAGCATTGTTTGTCATAAAAGGAAGTACGACTATGTTACCAATACTCGATTAGTAGTGTAAGCTATTACCAGCAATGAGCTTCGAACATATGAAAATTTTAGCCGAGGAAATCAAACGTAGCTTCTTGTTGTATTTGGGTTTGAACTTCTGTAGCACTGACTTTAAATTCTGTGCCACCGAACCAAATCTCCACTTCTACCGTGGCGTTTTTTCGCCATCCTCCTAACGGAGCTTTAATAATAATCTTTCCTAATCGTGTACATCCTTCCTCTGTAACCAGTAGAGGATACGCCTTTTTCGATACGTAAATTGCTATTTCCAGTGGTTTTGTACTGTCAATTATATCGTAAGTTTTCTTAATAGTGTCCGAAACTCCTGCGTCAGCGTCCACTTCTAGGAATTTACTAAACAGATCTCTACAGAATTCTTCGTCCCCTCTCTGCACACGCTTGTCCTCGGGATGGTATCCTTTCTGGAAAGGTCCTTCTACTGCAACGCCGTATGTGAAGCGGACAACCCGGGAAGATATCACCTCTGGAGAATGACCAAAGATAACTGCACCCTTTAGGACAGCCAGACCAGGTTCGTTAGGTACTACTACCTGAATGTCAGGAAATGCTTTCTTCACAGCATTTGTAACCAGTTCACACTCGGAGAATCCGCCGACCATTAGTATCTTGTCCAGCCGCTGTACTTTGGGATGTTTCAACATTTCCTTCACGTGGTCAATAATGCTGTTGATGGGCGGTTCGAACAGTTCCCTTATAACCTCCCCTTGGAATGTCATTCGATCCCGTATAAATTTAATTTTATCTGTAAAACCAGCTTTTTCGACCATCGACTGGGAGCTAAGGCCTGTCTTCTCCTTTACAAACTCGTTGAATGCAGCTGACACGGAAAAAATAACTTTTTCACTCTCGCTTTTTACACTTCGTTTCTTCGTTTTAAATATCCTCTTCATTTCACGATGCTCATACTAAAATATACAAAAAAAAACACTTAAGCATTAACGAGGCAAATATTATTTGAAAATTCTTTAAGCAAATTTTCAAAATTGAATATTATAATGATAAATAGACATTAACATATTTCGGCGTAATCGATGGTATGTAACTTTTCCATACAGTATTCAACTGGAATATTTAATTATTTATAATATAATATTCTTAAAGAACCTTTTTTAAAATGCTGAAAAACAGCCAATATGTGTCTACTTTACACGGGCATTGTATATATTATTTTTAATTACCTTATATTCCTGTTTGAAATTCTCCATCAGTTCTGTTCCAAATATCTTGCCAAATAATTCAAAGAAAGAGGCGTTTACTTTGTTGCCACCCCAGGCGCCCCCGCTGGCTTTTTGTAACTCTTTCAGTGACCCGTCTGGCCTAACCTCATATACTGTCACACCAACTGTACCACCTGAGCGAGTAAAAGCAAATTAGAAGAGAATCAGGATAAATAATGATATATTTTCTAAATTGTAGAAGGTCTCCCCATGCCAAATAATCTATATTGTTATCAGTAAATGTCCGTTTGCGGTGTCAAATAATGATGGTTTATCAGAAATATCCGTACACATTTTTGCGGGGTTGTCCTGGTTAGCTTCAAGCATGTGTCGTTCTCTAGAGTTTTTTATGTAAGTCGCCCTATTATTATTGTGTGGTTTATGTTTTATATTTTCGTGTGCTTTTGCATGCAACATTGTTGAGTCGATGGGTGGGTTGGAGTTCTTTCACCAAGACAACTTGTACTTGTTTTGTGATTTTGTTGGTACTAGTGTGAGATTGGTGCACCCTAGAACCTGGTGTAAATCCCCACTGGCAGTTTGATTTGAGTCGCCACTGACCGCTCCAAGGCGGTAACCCATCGGGTTCTCATTTTTATTAATTGTTTGTGGTGTCTTCTTTGAAACAGATCATTTTATTAATCATGCTTTCTCCGTCTCTCTTCTTCTTGACTGTGTGGGGAGGCTGTTTTTTTTCTGAATGTGGCGATTCCTGATATGCATATTTCACCTATCAATAGCTCAGCCATCATAGCTTTGGATATTGTTCAATCGCTCCAATGCTATTCCTCTGACAGTGTTTGTCTTTGAGGCTCTGTGCTATTCGCAGCAATGGTACACTCAGACCCACTGTAAAAATATATTGTGTTCAGTTTCACCTATTGTTCTATAGTTTTGGGCAAATGCATTCCTTTATATGAAAACAACTGATCACGAAAAGATATTAATTTGAAAATATACCGCATCAAATGTTCCATGTTCACTCCCTATATGAATTTTTATTTGGATGGATCAAAATGTCTTTCTGTTTATGTGTTAACTTTGAGTTAACCGAGCCTGCAGTGTTTTCATTATCTTCCTGTTAAGCAGTTTTTTTAAATAAATTATAGTGCAAGTCCTGCAACACAACCGATTGAGCTAACCGGGACAACCCCCAAAAAGGTTGATCGGATAGCCCTGATATACGTAACAATCACTGCATGACATCGGTAACGGGTTATTTTACTGATAACAATACTGACTATATGTACGGAGTACTTTTTACGGCCGTCACACTGCACAAATAGCGCTACTGTGAATTTAAATTATAGTGCCTCTAGCTGGGAGCGAACCCGCACCGTCACGGCGACTGCGCGTAGCCCAGCAATTCCTGCGACGCAACCGATTGAGCTAACCGGGACAACCCCCAAAAAGGTTGATCGGATAGCCCTGATATACGTAACAATCACTGCATGACATCGGTAACGGGTTATTTTACTGATAACAGTACTGACTATATGTACGGTGAGACTTTTTACGGCCGCCACACTGCACAAATAGCGCTACTGTGAATTTCAAATTATAGTGCCTCTAGCTGGGAGCGAACCCGCACCGTCACGGCGACAGCGCCTAGCCCTGCAATTCCTGCGACGCAACCGATTGAGCTAACCGGGAATTTTCCTCTATTTCTAGCAAATCGCCCTTAACTGAGTTAGAAATGTTAAGCATAAAAGTCCGATACCTCCTATGTCTAGAACCATATAACGGGTGTCTGGTTTAAACGGTCCAAGCCTCGCAAATTCACCGTCCTTCCCTTCATGCCGTTCGAGAGGGACCGACCTACAATATACACTTGCAGCTTCCGGTTCTAGCACCAGCCGCAGTTGTTTAGACGGTATACCTGCCTGAAAGAAATACTGACATTATGTTATATGGGGTTGTGTTGCATATACACTTTATAAAAATATGCAGAATCCTTCTTAAAAAATGTCGCTAAAGACATGCCTTTGTACATCAGTTTTATCAATTTATGCAGAATACAATGCTGTTTACCTTGAGGTACCTTGATGATTTATTTAATATAGATAATAACCATTTTCCATCACTTGTTAATAAGATTTTTCCTAAAGATCTACAACTTAATAAAGCGAACACTTCTGAAAAGCAAGCAAACTTTCTTGATATAAATCTGTTCATTGAAAATGGTTACGTCACTTATTAAATATATGATAAAAGAGATGATTTTAATTTTAATACAGTAAATTTTCCGTTTTTAGAAGTCGATGTTCCCCGTGCAACATCTTACGGGGTTTATATTTCACAGCTTGTTCGCTTTTAAAGAGCTTGCAACGATAATGATTTCAATGAACATAATCTTTCATTACAGAAAAACTTTTAAAACAAGGATATCGGTATCACAAATTAAGGAAAACCTCTAATTCATAACTACAGGTGCAGTTTAAAATCACGTTTGCAACAAGGTATTTCACAGCTAGTTGTTAATGGAGATTTATTTATTTAACTTAAGAAGATAAAGTTAAATGTTAATTTCTCCTGGTTATTCATAAAAACCATCTGTAATTTGAAAAAGAAAGGTTACTAACATGGTATTCTACAGCGCTCTGCAGGCCTGGTGACTAACCCATCCACAGTAGATTATGCTTACCTCTTTGATTCCATGACGGCGTCAGGGGTTTAAGAGTTTATGAAGGTTAATGGGGAAATCTTGTATAAGAACCCAGAAGCTTGATTTGTTTCTTGTAACCTTGTCATCGTGTTCTTGCTGATTTGACTCCTGGAGCTCTGGTCTTGGTAGGATCATTGAGTACCTGCCCCTTTGGCTTTGCAATGCTCTATTAGCTTCTTATGTTTTATATGTTTGTGAGCTTTAACATGCAACATTGTTAAGCGGATGGGTGGGTTGGAGTTATTTCACAAAGGCAACTTGTACTTGTGTGTAAATATGAGAACCTATTGGGAAAAGTGTTAGTTTAGTGCACCCTAAAACCTGGTTTAAACCCCCGGTGGAAAATTATTTTGCCACTGACCATTCTCCAATGGTTCCCATTTCCGTTAATTGTTTGTGGTGTCTTATTTGAATTTGACATACTTATGAACACGTGCTCTCTTTTCCTCTCTTCTTTTTCGCTGCGTGAGGAGGCTGTATTTTGTGAATGTGGCGATTCTTGCATATTTCACCTTTTTCATTAAAAAATGTCTGGAATCGTCAAGACGTTTCTTTTGATCAAGAAAGCTTACATCCACAGCTACTTCTCTCATAAACTGTTTCGCTGGTTCATCCCATATAGCTGGTACAGTGAGAACCCACAAGATGTCATCTTGTGTAATGTCTATTCCCTTTACATTTATACATTTCAGCAAATGTTGCTTGATATAATGTAATGCTATTGTGAATATTGTCCTCGCAGGCATCTTCTTTCCCATTGAGTCTTCTATCATTGTGTCTCTCTTCAGTGTCTAAATGTACATAGAGGAGTTTAAAATCATATTGGAATAATAAATAATAAGTAGTATTCTAAATATATAAAAATAAATGTAAACGGAACTTTCAGCAACCGAACACGACAAATACAAAATACTGCAGGCTCGGTTTGATTGCGCCTGTTCGTGGGCAGTCATGGAAATGCACGCCGCATAGCCTCGGATTCAGCCAATATTTGCACAAGTATATATGTGTCTTAGATGGTAATTTATGATAGCACTAATTGAATGTACGGGTAAACTTTTTTAAAAGCTTTCTAAAAGCGAAAAATGAAACGAAAGCAATAAAATATAATCTCTCTTATTAGGAATTTGTGAATATGAAAATTGATTGCCAACGTTACTTTCAAAAAGGATCGAACTACTAAAGTCCTTTTCAAATCGTACTTAGAGACCTTTACTAAGACTATAAATGTTGAAAAAACAATAACAATAGCTGACATGAAACAACAAAGAGACTTCCTGGAGAAATGTGGAAAATCAAAACAAAGGTAGAAAATAGCTTTTAATTAATTTTCTGGCCTTAAATCACATTGTCATAGATCTGATATTTTATCCCACAAAAAACCTACATTGGATTTTAAGAGGTAAAATATTTAAAATATTTTATTTGAGCAGACTATTTTCAAATGACAAATCTTATTTAAAAGTCAGTTCCATCAAGTTTTAATGGTGAACACAATTCAAGAAATTAAGTGGAGTATAACTAAACTTGCCAATTTGTTATGGAGCAGCATTTTGAAGCGCCTGAAGTAATACCATTCCCGATGCTCATCTTCATCTGCCAGCTCACAGTATTTGTCCTCAGCCTCGAATCCAAAAGAATCAAAACTCTGGTCGGGCTTCAACAATACAGAAGTCGGTGTCTTCCAAGACAACTTACCCTAAGAAAGCAGAAGCATCCTGTTCTGGTTTTTTTAATTAATGACTTGTGATTATTTCAAAATTGTAACAATATTTTTGGAATGTTTTTCATTCACTGGCACATTCCTGAGGTTGTGTGCATTCAAACAGATGTTTAGCGTTTATACACCAGTAGCTGCTGCCAGTTGGTTTATCATTACCCTTTAGGGATCATTTAATTAGTGATATAGCTTTCAGGAGGTTGGAAACGAAACCCCAATCTTCTTTACAAAAATATCGGCAAATTAATGCCATCTTTTTAACATGACAAAATGATTATAAGTTATGTGTAAAATAAGTAAAATATTATACAAAATAAAACATTCAAATAAATAGGAATTTATAAAAAATTGAAGAAAATGAAACTATGATGTAGCAGGATATATTTTATCCAAACATGTGCTTGAGGACATATGATGCTTTGGAAGAATAAATGATGTTTGTGTAACTTTCTCAATAAAGTTTGAATGTTCCCGTTACTTTGTCCGAATTTTATTACCTGCTCTGCTGAGGTCTGTCGTTTTTTTTCCTGAATAACTTATCAGGTTATTTTCTTTGTAAATATATATTCATTTATCTTCTTTAAGCCACGGGTAATTTTCTCTTACATGATCTCCTGTGTTCCATGCTGGATTGGTAGATATTTTAAGAGGATCTCGCTCGTACTCGTGTCGGAACGAGAACGCGTACCCAGAGTATTTTGTCCCGAAGTCAATGGCCGCAACAAGTGACTTCTCCCCCATTTTTTCTTTAAAACCATCACATCTTTGTAGTAATCGTCCATCTACCTGCCATTGCAAATATTTGTGTAAATATTGAGTTGCGCTTAATCCGGGGCTAGGCGGCGGAATGGATATTTCCATAACTGCACATAAACAGACTAAATCAACCCGATATTTTTCGTGTTCGGTGGCTTTCAAAGTTCTTTTCCACCTCATTTACTCATCTTTATTTCATCGCTAACTTAAAAGATTGGGAAGATAATGTCGTACTAGTTTATTTAAAACTTCAAGTGCTTAAGAATAATTCGCGTTGCTAGTTTTTGTACTTTTTCGATTTGAAAGATATAAGATGAGTTTGTTCCGCCCCAAACCAAACAACCATAATCAAATAAGGGAATTATATACGCATTGTAATATATCAAACAATCTTGAGAGACGTATGAAGATAATAACTGCATGAGAGTAAGTTTACGGGAAATCTGAGTAACCATTTGATGAATTTGTAAGTTTCAAGTAAGTTTATAACTGTAGTTTCTATTGGTTCTATCATTAAAAAAAGACGACTAATTCCAAATACATTGTAATTGAAAAAATAAATAGAAAGTTACTTACGGTTTAAATTTCATTACTTTTATCACTTTACCTGGTCAGGAATTTTATTGTCGGTATATGTCACAACTTCTTCAGGAATATGTATTTGTTCTTTTAGTTTGTTTTCGGTCTGAACGAAATAATAAACATATATACGAGTACATGAGTGTTGGATGTACTTGTTTCATGATATTTATTGTAAAAATATTAAGTAAACATATCGTCGCCTTAGTGTAATAACGGTATATCTCCTTCATATTTCAATGGTACTTATACCGTTATTGCACTAAGATGACGATATGTTTTCAATAACAGATAACTAGTAAAACAGTAAATTGATTGTCTTTCTGGATCAAGTTTCTTTAAGGAAAATATATAAACTATTTTAGAAAATTAACACTATTTTTAAAAATCCAGTTCCTTTTTGACTCAATTGCTTTGTTTATATTGCAGTATTTTACTTTATAAGTTCACTCTTGACAATGGATCGTTTTCATCATCTGCTTTTTCACTGACCAGCTACCCGAGGCATTCTTTCTGAATACAGGATTTTTTTCTTTTTAAAAATGCTTTATGCACACAATATAATGCTATTTTATGCATTACTTTTCACAAATTACGAAATTCTTATGTTAATTTAATGCCAAATTTGACAACAAATGCTTATTTAATGCATTACTTTTGTTGACCAAATTAAGTTTTCAGCATCGTTATACGGATTCCGATTACGGTATTGCGCATGAGCAAAAAGGAGTAACTTGAAACTTTGAAACCGTGTCGCAAAATAAGGCTTCTGATTGGACCATGTGACTTTCATCCGGGTTCAATAGTCTTTTGTGCTTACTTCCGGATTTAAAAACTGAAAAGCCGCCATTTTGTTTCTCGATTCACATTTCAGAAGTTCTTCTTCCATATGTTAGATAACAATTAAGATTAAACTCGCCTAAAAATTAAGGTAAATAAGTTTCTATATTGATTAGAACCTATCGATAATATTGTCACAGAGTTAGGGTCTAACAGTAGACTCCACCGTAGCGATGCGCATTACGGTAGTTGTTCGCATTTTGGTTAATTAATTAAAATACAGAGTGGCAAAGTGACAATTACACCGGTTTCCCCAACATTCTTAACATTGGAAATTTACGTTTTTATTATTTTTTTACTGCAATCATCAACAAGAACAGTAAGTTTAACATTGCAGATGAGATAGTAATAGACAAAACCACAGGGAATCGGCACATAACTTTTTTCTGATCCTTCTAATCTATGTTATAATAAAAGCCAAGGGATCTATGTTACTGATTTCCCTATATTAATCCATTTGGACACGGGTTCGCAACACCGGTCACCACGAGTAAATCACCTTTCCAACTTACTTTTGCCAAAATCCTTGGTTCAGTTTGAAAGAGTGAACAAAATTGATTCTCTCACCACCAATGGTCTTTCCCAGAATGTTCTGTAGCTCACAGTGTAAACAACTTGTTTTTATTTTTTGATCAACTAACTTTCACTGGTAGCCATTTTGCAAGTTGGAGGTGTGTAAAGAATCAATTGATCTGATTGGCTAATGAAAAAGTCTATAACATTTTGAGCCAATCAGACATCACCACTGATGCAATACAATGATGTCTGACTTTCAGCTATTTTGTGTTATATAAATAAAAAATGCTGCAAACTGCAAACTAGACAACATTCTGGAAAACACCATTGGTGGTGAGAGAATCATTTTTGTTCACTCTTTCAAACTGAACTTAGGATTTTAGCATAAATCATGAGTGAAAGGTGATTTACTCGTGGTGATCAGTGTTGCGAACCCCTGTCCAAATGGATTTATATAGGGAAATCAGTAGCAAAAATCCCTTCCCTGTGGACAAAACTGGTCAAGTAAAATCTGACCAGCTTGAAGATGTGTATTCATGATCAGGACTCGAACCCAAGGTTTGCAGATATAGCATAAAGCTACTCTGCTAATATAAGTTGTTTGAGGCATGGTAAAACTGTGTTTACCAAATGCTATCTGAATAATGCTTCATTTACAATAAATAGAAATTATTAGAGCTACATTTCATAAAAAAATGAGGCATAGTGTAGAATGATTTAAATAGGAAGCACGGCGAAGCCGTGTTTACCACTAATTATTTATTTCAGATTTTAGGAATAATTGCTCTGACAGAGGTGTAGAAATGTTCTTTGACCCACTCGCCCTGCAGGTCGAGTGAATGAGTAAGTGCACCCGCCCTTACAGAAAGTACACTCGCCCTTACATTTTAAATAAAATACTCTATACTCTTTCTGTAAAGCTGTGTTTACCAAATGCTATCTGAATTTATTTACAACAAATAAAAATTATTAGAGCTACATTTCATAACAAAAATGAGGCATAGTGTAGAATGATTTAAAAAGGAAGCACGGCGAAGCCGTGTTTACCACTAATTATTTATTTCAGATTTTAGGAATAATTGCTCTGACAGAGGTGTAGAAATTTTCTTTGACCCAATCGCCCTGCAGGTCGAGTGAATGAGTAAGTGCACCCGCCCTTACAGAAAGTACACTCGCCCTTACCTTTTAAATAAAATACTCTTTCTGTTGCAATTTTTCGTTTTTCTTTTCATTCTATCTTTTTCTTACTGTCTTGCTCACTCTCTCGCTTTTCATCATCACCCGTATCTTGTGTAAACAATGTTATCTTCATTTGTTTCTACATAATTTTTTTACATGCAGCCTCGTTCTGATTTGGGAAACCCAATGAGGATAAAAATAAATCGCTGCTGTTATCTTTACATCAGAAACATTCGGAATACACTGGAAATTGACCGAAATTCCGTAATCGTATTGTATTTTGTAAACAAAGTGAAAATATTTCATTTTTCGAAGAAAACACAGTATGTGCTTTGCTGAAAAAATTACTCGCCAAGTCAAGTGTTTTGGCCGCTTCGCTCGACCAACTGATCATTTACTCGCCATGGCGAGCGGTCGAGTGGAATTCTACACCTCTGCTCTGTCAAACAAGTAACTGTTACAAGTTCAAATGTGTTGCATGGTGAAGCATGGTTGACCATTAATTAATTGGTATAAATTTGAAAATTTATTTATTTTATTAAGTTTTCACAGTCCAATAGAGTGTGTCGAGCTTTTGTATACATGCGTTGGTCCAGATGTTTGAGTGTAATGATCGCTACAGACTTCCCGAAAGTTGTAAAAAAGTAACAGACATGAGGTCAGACAAGATGTGAAAATCTGTCTGACCGAAGCAATTTCTGTCTGACTGAAACATTTAACACATTAAATAAGCAAAACACAGTATTAAGGGTGTTTTTGTTAGTTTTTTTTTCAGTGGTTCAAATTGTCATTGTGACGAATACGTAAAATATTTAATTTGGATATCCTCACTCATTTCCCTCGGAACAGACTCGAATCAAAACAGCGAGTAAAATTGTAATTTAGCGAGTAAAATTGGAATATGCAGATCAAATTTTTGCCGGACATTCGGTCCTACAACATTGGAAATCACATCAGACCAGTGCAAATTTTACCGGACAGGTCCGACGGTCCGGCGACTTTAAAGAAGTCTGTCACTAAGAAAATAAATAAGTCATCGGACATTCGGTCCTACAACATTGGAAATCACATCAGACCAGTGCAAATTTTACCGGACAGGTCCGACGGTCCGGCGACTTTAAGGAAGTCTGTCACTAAGAAAATAAATAAATTCATCGGAAGGTATATGCATGCATTGGGCAAATAATATCGTTTATAAAATTTGTTTATTGTAATTTGTATTTGAGTTAGAAGTCTACATATGAAAGATGCGTGACAAATCTGGTTCAAAGAGCATGAAACTGGAATAGGAGAAAAATTAGACTACTGGAGAGGTAATTTTTTTAATTTACCCTTAATAAACAGTACAAACACTCAAACAGCACAGAATTTGCCCTTCCTTTACATGACTATGCATGGCTGGACAAACCCACTAGCCCGACGCCTTGGACAAGCTGAAATTTGTATCGGACAATCTCAAAATATCTGATTGCTTGTTCGTGGGCTAGCTCAATTTTTTAGTGTAGACTAGTTTAAACATTATTTTGATATGCGCCATTCTCTTTTAGCACCATATGCATGTCATATTACAACAGCAATAAGTTTATTACAAAATAACATGTTTTGAGATCTATTTTAACATTATCAAGCCCCAATGTAACGCTTCCTCTTGAATTTCCTGTTTCTTTCTTTACTGTTAATACTGACTAATTAGAATTTATTTATTTGCGCAAAAGTTGGACTAGCTGAAATGTTTACCCAGCTAGTTCTGGACTAGTTACTAAAAATCTAAATTTGTCCAGCCCTGCTATGGTGTACCATAATCTCTGGCATGTTCACACAACATCACCTGAACATGCCATATTTTTGGAAGACACAGAATCAAACGCCACAAAGTTTCTCTGCGGACCATGTTGTACATACATGATGGGTCCCTGTGGTCACTTATTTAATCCTATTTAATGGATAAATCTCATAATCTTGTTAACTTTTTTTTAGAAAGAAAACAATGCTGTTTCAGTTTTCACAGTTAATAACTTAACCTACTTCAAGGACACACCTTTTTACCACAAATGGTCAGCCCATGTAAATCCAGATCAGATGGCATAGATGTAGATTCAGCTGGCACATCTTTTTGTGGTCTTTAAAATGTGATAACACTCTGGTTTTATGCTAATCTTGTGTAGGAATTAAAGATTGCATGAAATTTTTCATCATTACCATCTTCCTATGTGATTTTAATAAAAAGACCCTACATATAATAAATAATTATGGCAACAGTATGAATTGTTCACTGTTAACTGCAACAGCAATTTATGTACATCTTCATAAGCCACAAAAGGTACTGTATAACTGACTTACTAGTTATCAGAGAAGATTTAAAATCAAACATTTATTTTCAGGGATGTGTATCACAAGCTTATGAAGCCTATATATACTTATGCAGACAGCTATGGCACAGAATATGAACATTACCATAGTAAACAGATACAAGGTTTGCATAACTGAATCTACCGGTGCATGAATATAAGTTACTATGTTTGTTTGTTTGTTTTTTTACATTTTACTTCATGAATACACCCTTTATCACATTAGTGACCAATGTATATCCAGTTCAGCAGGCTCATCTGTGCAGTCTGATCAGGATCTACACTGTTTAAGTTTAGATTAATGAGGTTATTTCTGACCAAGAAGCAACCAGTTTAGATCCAGATCAGACACCAAAAATGTTCGGCTGACGTGGAACTATACTGTTGTCCATGTGATTTAAAGAGTCTCCATAGAGTAAGTCAGGAGTCAGGATACCTGAAGTAATTATCAGAGCATACAAAATCAATGTATTTGACAAATTTTATTTTTGTGTCTAAATATTTTAAATCAATTTTAACTGTCGACAAATAAATTTATAAAAGCAATAAGATATAAAATTATTTTTGAAGATAAATTTATTTGCTGTTAATATTTCAGGTAAACAGCTTCACATGAAATGCTGTGGGGAGACCAGGTTAACTGTTCTAGACAGTAGAGGGAGCATACAGTTTACATATACTTCCACTACTAATTCCTGCAATAGAAGGTGCTGCTTTGGAAGTTAATGTAACTTGACAAGAAAAAGATTGTCTATAAAATTATACTGAGTGATTGTGATATCAAATAATACAAAAACGTTTTAATGTAGACCTCACTGAAGAACAGTAAATGAACAACGCCATCAGTATAATTTTGTTATGAATATAATTTGCTGTTAAATGAAACCATAGAAAATAGGAATAGACTCCTTCAGCATTTGCTTTTCATGGACTAATTTGAATGTTTCATTCTATTCGGATAATAAATTCCTCTACTGTCACTCATAGTATTATCTTAAGTCCTAAGACCCAAAAGTATGTTTGTTGATTTTAAGCTTGAATATTCGAAGAATATGACAAGCTTCACTACCTGCTCTGTCATTTGTGTCACCATATTCCAACTAGGTATTTTAGGTGTTGTGGAATGATGTTTTACAATCTACCTTGTTAACCAGATTTTTATGAGTCTGGTGTATTCAACATCTCAAAGGACTCTTCCAAACTTCACAGAATCATTCAGCTCACTAAGATGTAGTGTTACAACCTTGATCACTTTTGAATAAAAAGTAAAACAACAAATGATGACTTGTTTCTTTGATTTACTGTTAAACATACGATATACATCACTTTTGATTCGTCGAGAGGCAGTGCCTTAGTTCATATTAGTAATTATTCAAAATTATTTAAGTGTTAAATAGAAATTCACACTTACGGTTTAAATTTTATTACTATGATCATATTACCTGAAGCTCGGGAATTTTACTGTTGGTAGATGTCACAACTTCTTCACGAATATCTCGTTCTTTTCGTTTGCTTTCGGTCTTGCATTGGCTCTCCGAAGTCAAAGAAGTCTTTGGACTAGTGGTTGTTGAATAGTAGTCATTTTCAACTGGCTGTTGTGTGTCTGCAAATGTGATTATTTAAAAATTATTGCTATTTTCATATTTTCAACTGGGCGTTGTAAGTAGCAATATTGCAGTAAATAATTCGGACTATTATGTTACTTATAGATATTTGAATTGGGAAATTCAAGCGTTATGTATACCTCTTCACTTTTACGCTTTTGCTTGAATTGTTGTAGTTTTTTTCGAAATGGAAATGCAGAAAATGTTTATTGAAGGTTTTAATTAAAAGAATTAAATCTTGTTTTCTTTCCGCGTTTCAGCGATGTCTGAACTGTCAGAATGTTAAAGTAAACAAAACTAATAATTGACAACAAACATGTATTGTGAAATATAAAAAACAGTTATCTGTATCTATTTGATTTTTGAGATTTAAGAAAACAACACTTGCAATTCTTTTATTCGGCCAGAGCGAGAAATAGAAGCCATTGCTTTTGATTAAAAAGAAAATAAGGATACAGTGTGTTTTTTTTGTTCTTGTAACATTACATGTCTAGTGCAGAATTCAAATATTCACTTCTTGTCTATTTAAGAATCTAGGTCGAAGTCGATAGTATAAAAAAGCAAGGTATTGGCAAATAAATGCAATTTAACCCTTTCCTCCATAAATACGATTTTTACGCATGTGTAGATCCAGGTTAGCGTGCATATTCGTGCCGTCTGATCAGGGTCGCTTTTTGGTCAGAAATAACCTAATAAATCCAAAAGCGAACAGTGCAGATCCTGATCTGACGGCATGCAATAAAGGTGTGTCTATGGAGGAAAGGGGCTTAAATATTTTTGGCAAATATTTTAAACTTTTATAATCATACCGCGAGCTGTTATTGATAACTGTGACAATTCACAATTCCTTCTAAGTTCGTCTTGCATATGTTCAAGCTCATTTCGAAATTCGTCAGACATAAATTCCTCCAGATTTTCAGGAAGATCCACTTTTATCGTTGTAAATTTTACAAACGACTTCTCACTCGATGTGCTTTGTTCTTTCTCAGGTTCCCCTTTGCTTTTTTGAGGCAGAACTGCGAAGTCAGCTTTTTCCAAAATGGTGACTAAAACAAACAATGAACAGTACCAAAGTCCAAAGCAACGGTTTAAAATTTCAAATTGTTCAGTTACAGCTACAGTTACTGGTACAACACATTCAACAAAATAAAATATCAAATTCGTCCAGAATATTTAACTTCGAGTAATTAGAATAGTCGTACCGAATAATTCACTTCGAGTTATTTGAATATTGCAACAAGATCAGATTCTCTCCGAGTAATTACCATCAAGTTTTAAAATATTACAATGAATTGGGGAAACAAAGAGCAAACAACAGCAAATGAGTTATACATTTGTTTGTTTTATAATGTGATTTTATGTAAACATACTGTCCTACTCTTGATCTTACTTTTGAAAGTATTGCAATTTCTTAATTCTCTTAATCTTGTTATTCTGATTTTGTTTGTTCAGTTTTCAGTATAAACCGAATAGGTATGCGTTTAAATTTGCTTCGCATGAACAGGCTCAATCAAATTGAAACTGCAATATTTTCTAACTGTAACTGTAATGGTTTTGGCGAATGCTATTTTTTCCATTTTACTGATTTGATTATTTAAGATATTGAGCCTTTCGCCATTGCTTTGCCATAGGTCAAGAAAGTGTTTTGCTTTTCTGAAATGTTCAGTTTCAAAACGCGATGACAAACTGAAAAATTAGCCCAACCTATTTTCCAAATATCGAGCTATTAAAGTATTAAAGAAGCTCGAGTTATAACACTTTAATCATTAAGTATAAAATTGTAAAACTAGAGCTTACACTCTTTTTGACTGTCAATAAAATCGTCAAAACGTTCATTTCGTTCAAGTTCCAGCTTGCTGTAATGATGGTGTAATCTTACAACATCATCGACAGAAATAGGTCCGTGTTCATATCTGTGAACTAGTTGATTCAGCTCGATCTCAAAGTCTGGATCACCAACAATCTGAAGACTTCTTTCGAAAATGATTTTTATTTCCTCCAGCTGAGTTCGAAACGATATCTCATCAAGCGTAGGTTCAGAAAGATGGCAAAGATCATTCCTCATTCGCTGAAGTTTTTCTATGTCCTTTCTATTGATGTAATTTAGATGGCACACTTCTTGCAATATAAAGCAGAGCAAATACAGATCCCAGCAATCGAGGTTGGTAGTGCAGCCGGAAGGTGGATATAATATTCTTTCTCTGTTCCTACCAGTCTGGGTTTTCAACAATGATCGCTTGTTATTTGCAAGAAACGTGTTGATTATGTCATCTTGGTCCGGATTACTTAACTCATGTACACGTTTCAAAAACATTCTCCTAGTTAGCTTAGTTCCACCATCGGCAAGAATTAGATTGATACGACTGTATCGTTCTGTGCCTGTCGTGGCCATTTTGAAGTACAACGAGTTGTATCTTGTATTTCACTTCTTCATGCAATGCTCTAGATTGTTTATTGTCCTATAATTTTTGCAAATTTGGTTAGTACCGCCATCTTTAATGGCTTTAACTACCTTTCACATTATAAACAATGTTTTCCTTCACTTCATTCTTAATGACTCTACTCGAACTATTTACTTCATAAACATAGTTTTAACATGGTTTTTCATTAATTAAAACTAATTTGGAACGAACAAAAGGTTGTGTTTAAATCCATAAAAAACTGCAATCAATTGTTGTATACACAGACGTATACTTACACCTGATTTCTCAAATCTAACCCGGAAGTTTTAAAGCGCTTGAGATATTTAGCCTTCTGATCGGACAAATACAGTGACATTCCACATACGGGCGCAGCGTACATCTAGAAGTCTGGATCTGCGTGAGAACTCGTTTGTACTGAAACCGTTGTACTGTTTAAATTGTGTTTTAGTATTTTCTGTGTAGCAGGGTCTTGCTTCGTGCTAACCACTGACTGGTCTACAGTAATTATCCATCACCCCTACCCATGATTTTCCCTTCAAATTTTACAAAAAATCCTATACTTTTGGAAGCATATTAAAAATTCAAATAAAACCATTATTCTGTTAATGTTTTGTATGTGCCGTATTTTCCAAACAAGTGGAAGTGTCTCCATTTTAATCAATTTATTGTTTTACTCAAGAAACCTAAACATGATGATAGTCTACTGTATCTCCGAACGATGCAAACCAGAAATCAGGCTTCACGAAAAGCGCAAATAGAGGAGCTGGCAAAAGCTAGAAAAGACCACTTAATTTCCAACCTATTAATAACATCACTTTTCACACACCGAATAGCTTTACGTGTTTCAAGTCTTAATAAAAAACGCTATTGTGTAAAACGATAAGTCGAAGAGTCCAGAGTATATGTATAGCAGACCAATCCAATGTTTGAACTTTAGATATTAATATTTTATTGGTCTTTGGATAAGAGTTTATCTTCTCATTATCATATTTCAACATGTTTAGGGGTAAAATTACGAAATTTCACTTGTCTACTTTTCTGCATTATTAAAATGCTATTAATTTAGAAAGGTTCCTATCTAAAGTTTTCATTACTGACTGGCATGGGCGTCTGTCTGTTGCCAGTTATTGTCCGTGGTTCGGTATCATTGGTTAAAAACGGAGGTGTTGTCCATCGCAAACCCTATTTTCCATAGAAGCCAGAGGCTGACTGATCGGCGGCGGAGACGTTTCTCAAACATACAAAGTTTTAAAAACTGTGTAGCTCTGTTTCTAAAACATACTTAAAATACTTACATACTACACTCGTCAAAAGTTATAAGTGCACACTTTTCAATTTTGAATATCTCAAAGTAAACTTATTCTAATTGAATGAAAGTTTGACATAATGTTAATTATGATCAAACAATAATATTTTTTGAAAACCGTGAATATGTTTTATGTAATTAAGTCATCCACGTCGGCATACGCAATTTATGCGTAATCCCCGTGCGGCAATCGAAATTTATTTTTTTTAAATCGTTTTTGTTTTTCACATGTTCACCGACTCCAGACAAACACGAAAAACACACCAACAAATTGTAATCATGTAACGGTTGACGTCAGCAGACAACGACACTGCCGTCAAAATTCTTTTCACCGGCACAACTTCAAATTTGTTGTAAAAAATCTTGACGGTTTCCGTAAATGCAAAAGAAATACCTTATTTTTGCATATTTTATTAATTTAAGAAGAAAATCAAACGATATTATTTTCTAGATTGATTACGTTGCTTACGTTGAACGCTGACTTTACTCAATAACGTCGTTAAATATTTACGTAAAACAACGTAAACTCGAAAATATTAGTGTAACATTTGTTGGATAAGTGTCCAATAAATAAAAATTTAAAACTAAAATTTATAGAAATTCAATAAACTTTTAAATCGAATAATTCGAAAATGACGGTTTTTTGGTCAAAAAGCGTATCCGAAAACTGGTCAATTTTATCGAAATGAATACATTTGTTTCGTTCGGAAAGGCTGTTACACATCTATCATAGAGAATTGCATCATCCCAAACTGCAAGACAATTCAAAACCTTTTGGCACAAAACATTGTGAAAAAAATGGAATTTTCTCCTTGAAATCCTATTTAAACGTTATGGATAAAATAGAGAAGAGTGCGTTGGCTCATCGTGCCCAGCAGACCATTACAAAGCTAAAGGAAGCTACTTCTTGGAAATGGAATGGCAAACTACAGTATTTCCTTTAAATGTACATGAAATTTAAATTATACAGAGATGAGAAAACGATCACAAATGATAGCCGATGCAATGATAATTAACTTGAGAATTGCTCTCTGAGTACAAGTGAGCTTAAATGTTATTATTTTTTAATCTGGTTAAGCATACTTAAATTTGTTGGTGTGCTTTAATAGAAAAATGATTCTTCTTCATTGTACTTTAAACTATTTTGAAAGATTCAATCAAATAATTTGAAAAATCAACATTTATCAAGTGTGCACTTAGAACTTTTGACTAGTGTATGTATGTAAAGACTTCAATGCTTATATGCTTAAATGCTAAATGAGAAAACTTTAATCTAACTAAAGACCCTAATTAAAAAATCAACACTACAAACAATATGTTACGCAGTATGACAACATGGAGCTTAACGATAATTGCGGGGAAAAGGTATGAAAAGAATCAAAAACTTATTTCTACATGCATTGAACAATCTTTTTAGTGAATGACCGAGATTGTAGAGTCTTATGCACAGGTTGGGTCTGCCTTGGTCTTGTAGGCGGAATGAGGATCATAAAACCTTTTGTTTGTATATTGTTAGCAAGAGTACTGCCATTGTCTTTGTAACTTGTTTTGTGAGCGCGTATGAATAACACGGTGTCAGGTGTCGTTGTGATGCACGGGAAATGTGGGCAAAAATTCAGTGCAGTTGTGTGTAATATCTAAATAGAAAAAAGTGAAATATGCATATCAGGAATGGCCACATCCAGCAGACACAGTCTCCGCATACAGCCAAAAAGTAGAGAAGAAAATAGAGCATGGTTTTACAATAATCCGTTTCAAAATAAAGGAATAACATGAAAAGTAAGATTGTTTCTATTTCTGCTGTTCTGTTAGAATATCAATTTCCTTGACATTTTATGGTTATTTGAAATGTTAGAGACGACACGAAACCCAGACCGGCAGTAGAAGACTAAGAAGTGTGCCGTTGATTGTGAAATCACAACACAATTGCGCCCGGGAAGACTGTCCAGAACATTAAAGTTCAAATTGTCAGGGGCGGATCCAGATTGGAGTTCAATGAGACAACTTGAACCCTCTTTTTGAACATCGATATTTAAAAGTACCAAAATGTTGGAAATGTTCATGTAAATACTCTTTCAAGTGTGTATCTGCCTATACGCTTGTAAGCGGCTGAATATGAATGATTTGGACATTTTTTTTTAAAATTAGCATAAGTTGCAGTATGCGTACATTCTCATATCAAATGTTCCTTGTCGTTTCAATTTAAATAGTCCATGAGAACCATTCTCCCCATTAAAAATCGTCACCAGATTACGCCATTGTTTTCAACCTTTTCCGGGAGGGAGAGCACAATTATGAATCCATATTACAGTGACATGTGGAACCTTCAACCTGTGCATTATTTATGAAAATAACCCAAAAAGATTAATGCACTTAAATCAATAATGTTTGAAAAAAGAAATATATGCATATCAGGAATCGCCACACTCACAAAATACAGCCTCCCCACTCAGCGAAAAAGACGAGAGGAAGAGCGAGAGAGAGCATGTTTTTTTGTTATAAGTATGACAATTCAAATAGGACGCCACAAACAATTAACGAATAAGAGAACCTTTGGGGATACCGCCTTGGAACAGTCAGTGGTAAAACAAATTGCCACTGGGGGTTTCAACCAGGTTCTAGGGTGCACCAACCTCACACTTACCCCAACAGGTTCTTGTATCACAAAACAAGTTCAAGTTGTCTTTGTGAAATAACTCCAACCCACCCATCAGCTCAACAATGTTGCATGCAAAAGCACACAAACATATAAAACATAAGAAGCTAATAGCATTGTAAAGCCAAAGGGTTGGTACTCAATGATCTTACCGAGACCAGAGCTCCTGGAGTAAAATCAGCAAGAACACGAAGACAGGGATAAAAGAAACGAATCGAGCTTCTATGTTCTTTTAAGAAAAGATTTCCCCATAAACCTACATAAACTCTTAAACCCCTGCCACCTTCGTGCAACCAAAGAGGTAAGCATAGTGATCAAATGTAGATGGGTTAATCACCAGGCCTGCATTACTTTGTTATCGGAATATTGATAATGAGTGAAATATGCATATCAGGAATCGCCGCACTCAGAAAGCACCGCCTCCCCACACAGCCAAAATAGTAGAGAGGAAAAGAGAGCACGTGTTATAAGAATATCAATTTCAAATAAGATACCACACACCATTAACGAAAACGAGAGCCTTTGGGGTTACTACCTTAGAACGGTCAGTGGCAAAACAAAAAAGAATACTGTAAACATTATTAAAATTTTAAATCTCTGATTAGTATACATTTACAATATGCATATTTGTTAAAATTGATATAATAGAGTAATCGAACTTTAATATCAAGCGAGTATCATGATGGGCAAAAACATGCAACGAAGATCGATATAACATAAAATGACTTCAAAATGTAAAAAATAAATCAAATAAATTTCAAAATTAGCATAATGAAAAAGTGTTTTGGCTGTAATATTTCTATCCTTATCAACGAGTGCAATACTTTCTCATGCAGTGTTGGGTACTGTTCAAAGTTGTATTTTATCTGCAGTCGATTATCTCTACGTGTATAGCTCGTATAAACAAAATATGATCGTTCTTGATAGATGTTGCCATTAATTGAACGAGATTAAATGGGATTTTCGAAGTCATATTAAACTATTGCAGGCTCTGTTTAACGGAGCGGTAAATTGAATGGGCAGTAATTAGACTCTTTCTTACTGCCTATGTCGCCCAGTCATTGGCTGAGCGCTATGTTTTTTCTACATATCGCCTAATCCCTGACTGAGCTCTACGTATTTTCTATATGTTTGTTGGATTTCCTATGATGATATGTGTATGACGGTGATGATGGAACCTGAAATGTGATACTTTTTAATAATAGGATTTAAGGAATAGCGGCAAAATGTCAACAGAAAAGAATATAAGTTTGTCCTCAATGAAAAAAAATCAATAGATGGAACTAAAAGGAGTGAAACTTTGACAAGAGATTTTAAGAAAACCAGTGCTATTTGTCTGATTATTAGAAAATACTCACATCAAATGGGACAAAGAAGTTTATTTTTGTATTGATTATTAGCGAATACTCACATCAAATGAGACTAAATATTGAAATAAACTTCTTTGTTTGAGCGCAAATGAAACATTATTAAGATGGTAATTTCATAAACGTTAAACTATAGTGATTGAATGAATGAGGAGACATTAAGCAACCGCAACAAAACAAACAACGTTATTATGATATTAAAATAGATGTTCATTTGAATAAGGTACTACAGAGTTTGTTTCACCTGAAATGAAGGTATGTCTTTGATTATCGAACCTTCAGTAAAACATTTTCAGGAGAGAAATTTCCATGAGCAGCCATCAAAAGTTGGCGGAACAAAATGATTATAACTCCTGCCTTTTAAGGTAGATGTCAATGTAAAATATTTAAGCGAAGTGAAATGATAATAATTATTATGAAAAAATACTTGAAGCTTGATAAACCAATTATATAAAATTGCCTTAATATTGAAATACAATAGAATTGTACGAGTTAAAATCACTACCTTAAGTAGCTATTGCAATGACCTTCAACCTTTGAAACTGATAATGGATTAAGCTAAAGGAATATAGAGATAACCTAAGCATGAATGATTCGTATTAAGAAACAACTGACTATACTGTTGAGCGAAATCTTACAGAACACCTAAAATGTATGCATCATACCATAAGAACAAAATGTTACTGCATGAAATAAACAATTACAATGAAAATATTAGGATATTATGTTTGTGGTTATTTCACTGGGATTATATACTACTATGTCACCAATACTCGATTAGTGGTGTAGTATTACCAGAAATAAGTTGGAAACATATGAAAATGTTAGCTCAGGAAGTCAAACTTAGCTTCTTGTTGTATTTGGGTTTGAACTTCTGTAGCCCTGACAATAAATTCTGTGCCACCGAACCCAATCTCCACCTCTACTGATGCGTTTTTACGCCAGCCTCCTAACGGAGCATTAATAATGATCTCTCCTAATCGTGTACATCCGTCCTCCGTAACCAGTATAGGATACGGTTTTTCCGACACGTATATTGCTATTTCCAGTGGTTTGCTACCATCAATTAGGTCGTAAGTTTTCTTTATAGTGTCTGAAACGCCTGCGTCAGCGTTCACTTCTATGAACTTACTGAAAAGATCTCTACAGAAATCTTCGTCCCCTCTCTGCACACGCTTGTCCTCGGGATGGTATCCTTTCTGGAAAGGTCCTTCTACGGCAACGCCGTATGTGAAGCGGACAACCCGGGAAGAGATCTCCTCTGGAGAATGACCAAAGATTACTGCACCCTTCAGAACAGCCAGACCAGGTTCGTTAGGTGCAACTACTTGAATGTCAGGAAACGCATTCTTCACAGCATTCGTAACCAGTTCACACTCTGAGAACCCGCCAACCATTAGTATCTTGTCCAAACGCTGTACTTTGGGATGTTTCAACATTTCCTTCACGTGGTCGATGATGCTTTTGATGGACGGTTCGAACATTTTCCTCATAACTTCCCCTTGAAATGTCATTCGATCCCGTATAAATTTAATTTTATCTGTAAAACCAGCTTTTTCGACCATCATCTGAGATGTAAGGCCTGTCTTCTCCTTTACAAACTCGTTGAATGCAGCTGATACGGTAAGAGTAACTTTTTCACTCTCGCTTTTTACGGTTCGTTTCTTTGTTTCGAACAGCCGCTCCATTTCAAGATGCTCGTACTAGAATTAGAATATACAGTATAAACATCAGAGTATTTAATATTAAAATACATTGTTATCGACGCCACCGATACATATATTATTTCTGTTTATGTCTTTCAAAAGATGGAAACGGGAATTTATAAAGCCACCGAACACAACAAATATCAAAATAATAAGGCTTTTGATTGAGCCTGTCCATAAGCAGCAAGATATTACTTTTCACGCCGCCTAGAACCCGGATAGAAACGTAACTCGTTCTTTTCAGTACGCAAATATAAGTTTCGGGCTCAACTTCGCTCACAGTTTTATTAGATAATATTTATTTGAGATTTGGTACCTCTATTTATAAACAAGTAATAGGCATTCCAATGGGTAATAATTGTGCACCCCTTGTTGCTGATCTGTTTTTATACTGTTATGAATGAGACTTAATGTTATCTCTTTCTACCGAACATCAAGCTGATATTAATACAGCTTTTAATAACACCTCGAGATATCTTGATGATTTATTTAATATAGATAATAACCATTTTTCATCACTGGTTAATAAGTTTTATAAGTTTTAAAATAAGTTTTATCCTAAAGAACTACAGCTTAATAAAGCGAACACTTCAGAAAAGCAAGCAAACTTTCTTGATCTAAATCTGTCAATTGAAAATGGTTTAGTCACTACTTAAATATATGATAATAGAGATGATTTTAATTTTAATATAGTAAATTTTTCGTTTTTAGACGGCGATGTTCCTCGTGCAACATCTTACTGGGTTTATATCTCACAGCTTGTTCCCTTTTCAAAAGCTCGCAACGATGTGAATGATTTAATTGAATGTAATCTGTGCATTACAGAAAAAAACTATTAAAACAGGGTTATCGTTATCAAAAATTAAGGAAAACCTTTTTCAAGTTTTATCACCGATAGCCAGATCTATATCATAAATACAGGTTTATTTCTCCCGGTTATTCGTAGAAACCATCTGTAAATTTAAAAAGAAAGATTACCAACATGATATTTGACAGCGCTCTGCAGCCCTGGTGATTAACCCATCTACAGTTGATCATTATGCTTACCTCTTTGGTTGCACGACGGTGGCAGGGGTTCAAGAGTTTAAGAAGGTTTATGGGGAAATCTTTTCTTAGAAGAACCTAGAAGCTCCCTGTCATCATGTTCTTGCAGATCTTACTCCAGGAGCTCTGGTCTAGGTAAGATCATTGAGTACGCCCTTTGTCTTTGCAATGCTGTTAGCTTCTTACGTTGCTGAGCCGATGTGTGGGTTGGAGTTATTTCACCAAGACAACTTGTACTTGTTTTGAGATACGAGAACCTGTTGGGGCAAGTGTGAGGTTGGTGCACCCTAGAAGCTGGTTTAAACCCCTAGTGGCAAATTATTTTGCCACTGACCGTTCCAAGGCGGTAATCCCTCGGCTTCTCACTTGCGTTAATTGTTTGAGGTTTCCATTTTGAAACTGATTATTGTAAAACCATGCTCTATTTTCCTCTCTACCTTTTGGATGTGTGGGGAGGCTGTGTCTGCTTGTTTTGGACATTCCTGATATGCATTACTTACTTTTTTTCAATAAATTTATATAAACGAGTTTTATTGATAATCGCAATGATTGAATGTAAGGGGAGACTTTTTTACGACCAACACATGACACAAACAACACTACTGTAATGGTCTATTTTAAATTATTATATACTATCATACTATATCATGTTTATGTCTATTTTATCAGTTACCTTATATTCATGTTTAAACTTTTCCATCAGTTCAGTTCCAAATATATTGCTAAATAATTCAAAATAAGAGGCGTCTACTTTGGTGCCACCCCAGGCGCCCCCACTGGCTTTCTGTAGCTCTTTCAGTGACCCGTCTGGCCTAACCTCATGTACTGTCACGTCTACAGTACCGCCTAAGTAAGTAAAAGCAAATGATAAATGAATTAGTACATATTGTTACATATTTTCCTATCTCATTAATCATTCTTGATTGTAATTGATTATATAATATCTCAAACAGTTTTTCATATAACTTGAAAATTATTAAATGTAGATGTTTGTTTGAACTCTAAATAATATTCTACTCAAAACTTGATAGGGTTTGCTTTTTATTTCTTAAATATCACCTTAATGATCAACCCACGATACTCTTAAGTGAATTTTATCAATTTTATTCTAATGACATAGCTGGCACAAAGCTGATGTTAAATGAACTAATTATCAGAATCACGGCGAATATTTAATGTTTCAAACTTATGTGAGAAAAAAACACAATCTTATAAGTGATCTTGATCAAATCTTGAGTAATAAAAATTTTGATATCTCAGATGTAACCCTCGGCTAGGTTTCAGTGTCTGATGGCTTATAAATTTCCTTTCCTATTATTTTTAATGCTAGCAAACAACGCTATGCTCCGTTTGGATTTGTTAGCAATAAAAGTCCAATACCTCCTATGTCTAGAACCATATAACGGGTGTTTGGTCGAAACGGTCCAAGCCTCGCAAATTCCCCGTCATTCCCTTCATGCCGTTCGAGGGGGATCGACTTACAGTATACACTTGCAGCCTCTGGTTCTAGTGCCAGCCTAAGTTGCTTAGATGGTATACCTGCCTGAAAGAAATACTGGTGTGCGGTTGCAATTTCGCTTGTTAGTTATAAGCAAAATACTTCTTATATACTGTCGCTGAAGATGTGCCGTTATAGGTTTAAGTTTGCATATAATCCCTTTATGAATTTATGCAGATACTTACTTAAAGAATCATAACTGGTACACGAATAACAGGACTGTTAGAACAAAAATCTCATATCTTTGTTTTTGTATCATTTAGGGGATGCAGTGTTTCTCGTTAAAGCAATTGTAATTTTTACATCGCCCATATGGCACAAGCAATGCAACTGAGATTAAAAGGGGGATTAAAATGATATCTACATATACAAGACCTTGAAAGAACATCGTTCACAGGTAAGTAGTTTTTTTACTTCGATAAGCATTCTTCATAAAAAAATCATTTCTACTGAGCAAACAATCTTACTTCCACAGCTACTTCTCTCATAAACTGTTTCGCTGGTTCATCCCAGATCGCCGGTACGGTGAGAACCCACAAGACATCGTCTTGGGTGATTTCGATTCCTCGTACGTTAATCAGATTTAGCAAATGTTGAGTGATGTAACGTAACGCTATGGTGAATATTGTCCTCGCAGGCATCTCCTTTCCCATGGAGTCCTCAATCATTGTTTCTCTTTTCAGTTTCTGATATTAAAAAGTGTATTTGTTAAATAGCATCAGAATATTACAATAAAAGTATTATTCTAAATTTATGAAGAAGCTTTTCAGAAGTGAATGTTGCTTATAGCAGCCACATACACAAACAAATAGATCTAACTTTTTACGACAACAAACAGAATCGCAAGTTTGAAGAATAATTTAATGGAACATAATCATTAAATATAATATGACGAACTAAAGTCAGTACTTTTATCAGTAAATAATCGGTTACCGATGTCATGCAGTGATGATTACGTTCATCAGGGTTATCCTATCAACTTTTTGGGGGGTTGTCACGGTAGCATAATCGGAATGGCATGGTTAGGCGCTGTCGCCGAAGGCTACACGTTCGATCCCCGGTAGGGAATATATCATTTGTAAAATATCTTAGGGTTTTTATTGTTTAAAATATAAGTTGTAAATCTGGGCCTCGATGGCGCATACAAAGCCAGAGTAATTACGATTTGAAAATTGCAAGGTAATTTCGCACAAAGAAAAAACATAAATTATATCAGTAAGAATGCATTTTATGGCCTTTAACATATAAGTGACATTATTAAATACGAGGTCATAGTCCGCACTATAACATAATCACATTTTTAGGGTTGAAAACGTGAAATATTTATATCAGGAATGGCCACATCCAGCAGACACAGCCTCCCTTACACAGCAACAGTAGAGAGGAAAAGAGAGCATGGTATTACAATAATCGGTTTCAATATGGACGCCACAAACAAATAAAGTGAGAACCCGAGGGGTTACCGCCTTGGAACGGAATTTCTGGCAAAAAAAATCGCCACGGGGTTTAAACCAGGTTCTAGGATGCACAAACCTCACACTTGTCCCAACAGGTTCTCCTATCACAAAAGAAGTACAAGTTAAAAATATTAAATAAGTTGAAATATTTTAGATATTCATTTACGTAGCCTATGTTGTTTTTAAGGGTCAAATTTACAGTCTAGTACATTAAAACGAAATTGTTTAATAATGAACACAGTTTAAGATAATTAGTGAATTGTAAGAAAACTTGCCAGTTTGTTATGGAGCAACATTTTGAAGCGCTTGTAGTAATACCACTCCCGATGCTCATCTTCCTCTGCCAGCCCACAGTATTTGTCCTCAGCATCGAATCCAAAAGCAAAAAAGCTCTGGTCGGGCTTCAGTAATACAGTAGTCGGTGTCTTCCAAGACAACATACCCTTAGAAAGCAGAAAATGCATAAGTACTGATTTTGGATTTTTTACACTTTTTGACTTGGGATTAGTTTTCTTTTAAATTGTCACCGCATTTCTCGTTAACTGTCACATTTTAGAGGTGAATTGCCATAAATGTGACTCATGTGTTTGAGACGGAGTAACTGAATACTTTTATAACACATCTATGCGTGGACATATAAAGGAGTACCCAAAGGGTTTAAATACCAAGAGAATAAATCAGATTCTTCCATTTCATCTATATTTTTATATTTAATTATACAAATTTTCTTGCTCAGAGAATTTTCTTCGTTTATGTATTCATTTACCAACGTTCAACCAAAGATAATTCGCGCTTACATGATCTCCTGTATTCCATGCTGTATTGGTACTTATTTTAAGAGGATCTCGCTCGTAATCGTGCCGGAACGAGAACGCATACCCAGAGTATGTTGTCCCGAAGTCAATTGCCGCAACAAGTAACTTCTTTTCCATTTCTTCTTCAATACCATCAACTCTTTGTAGTTAACGTCTATCTACCTATAACAAATATCTTGTGTAAATATTGAGAAGCGCTTGATCCGGGGCAAGGCGGGGGGGGGGGGGGGGGGGGGGGGTTGGGGGTGGGGGGTGGTGGCGGGCAAGGACATTCCTATAACTGCCCATAAAAACCTGACTCATTCAAACCGATATTTTTCGTGTACACTGGCTTTCATGTAAAGGCAATATCATTTGAAATTCACAGTAGTGCTATTTGTGCAGTGTGGTGGCCGTAAAAGTCTCCCCGTACATATAGTCAGAACTGTTATCAGTAAAATAACCCGTTACCGATGTCGTGCAGTGATGATTTTATTCATCAGGGCTATCCAATCAACTTTTTGGGTGTTGTCCCGTTTAGCTCAATTGGTTGCGTCGTCGTAATTGCAGGGCTTGGCGTTTTCGCAGAGACGATGCGGGTTCGTTCCCAGGCAATATCCTTTCAAAGTTCTTTTCCATCTCATTTTCTAATATGTCAAAACGTAAAACAAACATGTTTATTTCATCGCCAACTTAGAAGATCGGGCAGATAATGTCGTAAATATTTATTTAAAACTTCCTGTGCTTTTGAACATGTGTTATCATCGTTCAGTGATTTAAGAATAGGTAAATTTTGGTTATTTAGTGAACTAGGTCACCGATTGAATGTTTTATTAGGTAATATATAACAACATGAGAATGCCAAGAAACAAAACAAACGAATACCAGTAGTGGGTAGTAAAATAATTTCATCTTTATTTAATGAAAAAATTAGCAGCGAATTAAATACATGTATATACAAACATTTTGAAAATTGGATAAAAGCTAAATATTAAACGTACAAAAAATATAATAAAAACATAAAAAATAACATTGAGAAAGGTCAAGTTATTTAATGTTTTGCCAATTTTTTATATTCCTAATTATTCGAGTTTTTCGTGGATTTTTAAGCGGACAGAGCTACTGATTCAAAACACGACAAAATGCAGATTTATTCACGAACGTGGTTTTGAAATGTGAAAAATTGGAATTTAGGAACCCAGGAAAAGGCCGTTTAATGGAAAACAACAAAATTGTTTGCCATCGAATAAAAATGCATATGAATTACAATACATTCTCTACGTTAATTTTATAGCATTTCACTGATGATTATAGCTGATAACGTCTTTAAAGACACGATTTATCTCTTTAACATTCTACTTTCTCTTTAAATATTTTCAAGTTTTACTATTAATTGTATAATATCTATCTAAAGGTTCACAAAGTAACATATTTATCACATTGTACAAGAACTGATGATTCTTTAATAGCAGTAATTCTGGTCTATAACTGTTAGGCAAAATAACCATTTCAAAAAGTAAAAAAAAAACTTACCACATTGTAGAACAAGTGATGAATCAATACTAGCAGATCTGTTTCTGGTCTAAAACTGTAAATTTATATCGATATCTGAAACAGAAAGTAAATGCGATGAAGGTTTTTTGTTCGTTTGTCTTACGTCTTAATATACATAACAACAATCCCGTACATCTAAGCACAATTTTTGATATACGCCATCAACATAATGTTAGCTTGGTGTGTACTTGATGAGACTTGCGATTCCGGCATACTGATATGTAGTTGTTTGTTTCATCTAAATTATCAATTTTGAGACTGAACATGATTCTCTGGATGATAGGGCGATATGAAACTACCTCCTTAACAAAGTTTTATCTGTTAAGACAACTTCAAAGTTCAGGTCCTTGGTCTTAACATGAACATAGGTTATGCTATTCATTACATATAACACCACTTAAGCCTACCGTAAAATTACCTTCTTTAGGATGACTTTCACATAGAAGGCCTAGGGTTTGTTTTAGGGAAATCGCCACATAAAATATTAAAAGTATGTAAAACATAAATCATAAAATGTCAAGTTTTCTTATACCCTGTTACCACATCAAACAATAATTTCATATCATCAGTTAATAAGTTAACAAATTAAGTTGAAGTTAGTGTATGTTTTAATTCAATCTTTATTATTTTATGCGAGTGCTGCTCTAAGTTACGGCTGGACGTTCTTTCTTGAGAGTTGTAAATAAACCTGAATGATTCGAATCAAGACTTATGTAACTTGCTTTAATAGCGTGTACTGGTTAAGTGGATGCTGACATGCTCTAATACTGGAGGTACGAACCCCAGACTATTGAGACAAGGACTTCTTCACAGCAATACAGCAGCCCTATTTACCCACCTTGCTTATACGCACAACTAATTAATGACAAACAATTATATGATGGGATAAGGCCGCGATATTTTATTTCAAAATAGAAAGTTAAACATGGCACATATAAAACACATATGATAATGATTTTATAGATTTTATATAAATATAAGGGGAAACTGAATCCCACAAAGATTGTATTTGGTGTAATTTGTCTGTTTTCAAATGATGTGCCATGCCTGAAATGCACATTCTGTATGTTGAAGAGCACGAAACTGTATATAACGAAGGGAGTTCGCCAACGAGTTACCTATAAAATATAGGTGTTTTGTTGTTGTTTTTGTTGATTTTTTGTTCGCAATGTTCAACGTCAGCTGTATCCCAGCTAAGATGCAAAGTGATACAGAAGAAAGAAAAACCAGATACCAGCCAAAATGCAGAGTAATCCAATTCCTCCCCCTTGGATGAACATCACATTCTTTTCTTTCTGTGTAAGGCTAAGGTTACACAATCTTTGTTAATCAAATATTAAGTATTCTTGATCACAGAAAGATGCAGATAACGTAGGGAGTTCGCTAACGAGAAACCTCCCTTTAAAATGATCTCCGCTGTTATTCTGTAATGTTCAGCATCGGCTGTATCCCAGCGAAGATGCAAAGCGATACAGAAGGTAGTGGAACCGAGTACCAGCTAAAGTGCAAAGTAATCAGATTCTTCCACCTTGGATGAACATTACATTTTTTATATTAATATGAGGACAAGGATACACAATATACAATCTTATGTATTTATTTTAACCTTATATTTATAGTACGTTATCGAAAACTAGACAGTCATGTGACGAAAAGTACGTTAAATGTGGTTTTCAGCAGAATTTTAACAAAAAAAGTTGATAAACCTTGTTATTTTGAAAATTGTTGATAATCGAACAAATATTTTGTTCTCCCATATTTGCCATTAATTAATTCTTTGTTATAAAACGACATATCACCTGACTGTCTTCTTAAGAGGTCGCAAACATTGCAAATGGCGAAAACAGGCTTAAATTTCAAAAAATGAATTTTGGGGGAAATACTTATTGCCACCTAGATTTTAGTAAATAAATGTATTTAGCTATGGATGTAGTAAATGTTTGCAAGCTCAATTTAGTCTAATTCATGTTCTAATTACCAAGCACATACTAAAACAAAAGAAACACCATTTGCATGAGAACTCTGAAATTCATGAACAATATACCAAAGCAACTCATACCTGAAATAAGTATATGCTGGTCTACAATGTTTAGTGCCAATCCGTCAAAATAATGTTAGGGTTATCAAGAAATTCAATGAAAACTTACTTCCTACTTTCACTTTCTACTTTCACTTTGAACCAGGAAGTAAGATTTCCTTGAATTTCTTGAAAACCCTAACATTATTTTGACGGATTGGCACTAAACATTGCAGACCAGTATATACTTATTTCAGGTATGAGTTGCTAAATGGTATATTGTTCATGAATTTCAGAGTTCTCATGCAAATGGTTTTTCTTTTGTTTTAGTATGTGCTTGGTAATTAGAACATGAATTAGAATAAATTGAGCTTGCAAGCATTTACTACATCCATAGCTAAATACATTTAATAACTAAAATCTAGGTGGCAATAAGTATTTCCCCCAAAATTCATTTTTTGAAATTTTAGCCTGTTTTCGCCATTTGCAATGTTTGCGATACCTTAACTAAAATTAGTTATAGTTTACAGCATTTCATTTGTTTATTTAAATTTTTGTTTTTGTTTGGCAATATCTAGATTTTAACGAAAGAAAAAATCTTCCGGATATATGTGCACAATGAATGAGATATTGTGTATCCTTATGCTATCGGGAAATAGATTATAGTTACATGGTTCACACAGTTTGAGCAACGAATATCGCGACATCGAATGTAATTGTTGATCAATTTAAATGTTTGTCAGTTAAACGTTTCTAGTCTAACAGCAAATTTTGAAATGCTTTAGCATTACTTATTGTGTTAAACATCATTTAATATCTAATTTTTGTGTTTGTTTTAATCAAGTTGCATCAGTTGGGCCTGGCTTCTTAAGCGGATACTGTCCATGGTATTGTACGTTGTTGGTATCGACTGGGGTTTGACTTCACTCTTGCAAATCATGTCCTAGGTGTTGCAGTTGTTTGTTTTGACTTTAACTGAGAATCTGTGAATCATGTCCACGTTAATGCGGATTGTCTGGTTCATGTGCGGGACTTGTTACTTCACATATATATGCCTGTAAGATAAATTCTAGCAGCAGAACATGTGCATCACGACTAAAGATCTTTAAATATTTATATTGAATATTATCGTACGGGCCATGGTGCGCGTTGGTATGCTGTTATTGTTTTCCTTATAAATATGGGTGGGAGGGAGGGCAGTGGCGTAGCGAGGTACAAATGAAATATACGCCTTGGGGGTGGGTTAAGGGAGGGGGTGTCCCCCCGAGAAAATTTGGATTTGGATGCAAAAATTTGGATGCAAAATAACGCATTCTGGTGTCATTTGGGAGTACATTTAATTCCACTTCAGTCCCTCCTATATGAACAAATAATCTGTAATTTCAGTAAAAAGGATGTCTAATTCGAGGCAGTACAAACGTTTGGTTTTTGGCTTTCAGTGATTACCGAAAATTCTTATTATTCTCTGAAGATAAATGCCAGGCGGCGTTGTTTACTTGCTGCCAATCTATCCACTATGTAGTCAGAGTTAATTTCAGTGTCTCTATAAATGTTCATAAGGCCTAGCCCAGAAAGCCTTTCAGTGGTCATGGTTGACCGAAGATAACTTTTTACCCTCTTCATTGTACTAAATGACCGTTCCGCTGTAGCAGAAGACACTGGCATAGTGAGCAAAATACAAAATTTAAACCTCCTAAATCGCCTTATAACATTTTATAATTATAATTTCGTAACAAAATTCTATTTTCTATTTTTACATTGCTGAATAAGCGAAAAGTCTCGGCGATGCCTAACCCGGGTTAGGCACTGATTTTGACAACGTTTTTCAAGTTTTTTAACTTTCTTATTTTTTCAACTTCCATTTTCGTTTAGTACGCCTACGGCGTACTGGCGTATGCCTGGCTACGCCACTGGAGGGTAATGACAAGTTTTCTCTCGATGTTGACTCCACGAAATCCAGCAAGAAAACGAACGACCACGTGTTGGGGTTTTCAAAGTTAGATACCGTGTATAATATCGTAGTCGTCTTCACACGTTATTCTTGTTTAGTGGCGTACAGTAGACCTTGACACAGTGAAATGCACTCGCAAAAATAAACGGCATTTATTTGTTTGAAGGACAACATAAATGCAGTTAACATGTTACATTGTTTTCCACTTGATTCAAGCAAATTGTGTCGCCATAATTCATACTTAAGCATCTGTAGCATTATGAGTGAAAATTACTACTAGTTTATTTACGCTTTAATAGGTTTTAATATTTGCCCCTAGATATTGCTTAGATTCTCTTTTAAGTACAATGTTATGACATTATGTTATACTTTTGAATTTAAAACACTTGATTTTAGCAGTAATTGTCTTTTAAAATAACGTATATTAGTAAAAATATAAATAATAATAACAACATATAAGAGATAAATATTACCTACTGTTTAACCGACACAAACACTTATTTGGCTCTAAAAGTAGGACGTATTGATTCTTATAAGGTAATATACTTCCTGTTTCCAATAATCATGGAATTTACGCTATCATAATTTTAAACTTTAAACCACATTTTCAAACGTGACTTGAAAATAGAAAACACTTTTGATGTGCAGAAGGCATATTGATTGATATGGTCTGGTAAATTCGTTTGTGGAGAAACAAAGACAAAACCGAAAGTACACTGGTTGATTTTGATCAGTTCGGTTGGTTGATTTCAAAGAATTGCGACATAAAGCACTCAAATCGCGCGTAACGTGTTGTCAGATTGTTTTCGTTGGATACGGATGTTGTCAAAACTTATTACAAAATGACGTCGGCTCATAAACTTTAAAAGGTGAGTGTTTAATGTTATCAGTATTTAATATTAAGATAAATACCATGAACAGCGATCAAAGGTCAAAACATAACTTTATTGCTAACACATAAATAGTCATGAACTTTGTTTAAAATTGGCACTTATCGTTCATTGAGCTGATTTTGTCGTAAAACTGCAAATTAATTAACATGGCCTCTGCTTTAAAAATGACGTGCACAAAACGTACACACGTACACCAGTAACAATGTTTGAAATAGATAGATCTGTGAATATTTGTTTTCATTTGTTACAATCTACTTTCGATTTAAGATCAAGTCAGAATTCCAAAATCTCATCAAATTTAAGAATCGTTACAATTAAACGGAAGGTTACCACCTCAAAATTAGCCAATTCACACGTTGAGTTTATTATTATTCATTTAGAACTAATTTTCGCGGATAAGGTGGGCAGATCAACCCATGAATTAAAGTCTACTACGAAATAATGAACTTCAACGTTTCTCAAAAATATTAAAACCAAAATATGATAAGCCCTCGGATATCAGTGACCCGATGCTCCAAAACATTTTTGACAGACCCATTTTAAGAGATATGTGTTGTTTGTTATTCTCACACGACCTCCAAGATTTTCCCATTTTTCCATTGCTACATAGAAGAACAATGGTTTATGAAGAAACAGTGGTCTAAGGGGTAGACATTGCTTGTTCGAATAATGCTACCAATGACAATTTTTCTCTGCAGTCATCAAGCGTGGTTAATATAAGTAGAAACAACTTGTTTTACAATCGATCGATAAAATAAATATGAATTAGCTTCAATAGTGAAACTGAGCATATATATGAAAAGATAAACTTTGAATGAAGGGTAAGAGAAAGATTGCGTTTTATCATTAACATAGTAAACAAGAAATATTCAAAGTTAAGTTGGTAATATTTTCTTTAGAATATGCAACTATGAAACGTAAATCTTTCTCTTCCTTCCGTTCGAGGTTGTCAAATTGACTGTGATGGGAGCTGCAGCTTCAGCAAAAGGGAATAGTACAAAAGCTGATAACGTAGATGCAGAGTCAAAATCTCCAATACATGGCGATACAGCACCAAAATCACAATCGGATTTAAAGTCTCTCCAGCAAGGAGAAAGTACGACGAAAAGTGATGCTGAGCGGGGAGCACATGATATTAAGACAGATGACATACGAAATAGTCCGGACAATAATGTTTACAGCACTCAAGATACTTTAATCTCGTTGCCTCACCAATCCAGCAAAACGCCTCCCGTACAAAAACAACCAGCCCAAAACTCTCTAACAAGACACGCAACTGTAAAGGAAGGTGAAATTAAAAGAAATGAACCGCAGGAATCGGAATCTCAATTAGAAAAACGAGTTAATGCAATAACGAAATCTGGTCGCCCGAAAGTTCAGTCAGATGAATTAAAAAGATGCTTGGAGAGGTTAGAAGATGCTGTAAGTACATGTTTTATTTAAAATTTCATTTCGTTAATGATTCTTTATGATACATATACTATTTGACTGAAAAAAGTGAAATATGCATAACAGAATCCCACACTCAAAAAACACAGCCTCCCCACGCAGCGAAAAAGAAAAGAGGAAGAGAGCAAGCATGTTTGTTATAAGTATGTCAATTCAAATAGGACGCCACCAACAATTAACGACATAGAGAACCCTTGGGGTTACCGCATTGGAACGGTCAGTGGCAAAACAAATTGCCACTGGGGGTTTAAACCAGGTTCTAGGGTGCACGAACCTCACACTTGTCCCAGCAGGTTCTCATATCAACAAACAAGTACAAGTTGTCTTGTTAAAATAACTCAGCTCACCCATCAGCTTAACAATGTTGCATGCAAAAGCACACAAACATATAAAACATAAGAAGCTACAAATGTAATAGCATTTCAAAGCCAAATGGGCGAGTGTTTTGTACAATGTTTTGTAAAATAGTGGTTTGTACAATGTTTTCATGATGTATTGCTCCATAATCATGTTACGAATTCCATACACCTTAAACATTATGGCGATAATACATGTTTCATTTGACTGCAGGTGCTCTGGTCATCGCGTACCTACCTTTACATTTTGCTTGACAATTTCATTAACTACTTTTTTATTTGTTTGCATGCTACTATATGCTACATTGTTTAGTGAGATGGTGAGTTAGATAAAAGTCGCCACAGCAATATGTTCATATGTTCATATTTGTTCTTTATGCGAGTTTGGTACACCCTAAAATATTTTAACCCCACCCCCAGTGACAAATGTGTTATGCCACCTAACGTTCTGAAATGGTAACATCTCAGGTTTTCTTTATCGTTAGTTGTATGTGTTGTCAATTCAATTGATTGTATTAAAACTGTTTTTCATTTTACTGTTTGGCTTTGTGGGGAGCTATGATTTAATGTTGTGAGTATTTTATTTTTCCGTAAACTCATTTTTGCCCAAAATCATTCTCTTTTCCCCTTTTCGCAATCTATTTTTGGACTCTCGGTTCCTAATTGTCACTTTTTTATAAAAAGAAAACGGAAAACCATTGCTATTCATTACTTCACAAATATTTGTGTTTTAGGTTAAACGTCTTCAAGCCAAGAGACTTCAGAAACTTCTGTTGTTGCAGCAAGAAAAATTAGGTTACCTTAATAGGTAAATTATTGTACTATTTAGTTTGAGAGGAGTATTTTTTAACTTATTATAAACGTAAAAAGGAACGGGTAATAACAAGGTTTGAAGAAATCAGTAATAAATTGTGTCAGTAAGTGTTCTATGTTTGTTGTTGTTTTTTTTTGGTAAAATAATAAAACAATTGTATCATGATATTATGAGCAACTCACAGGTTTGTTTTTGCTTCCAATCATTTGTCTTCTACAAATTGTCTTTGCTCGTTATGACGTAAATTAATTTCGAAAGAATGTCTTATCGTAAAGATATATTATAAAGAAGAATACCTAAACGAGAGTATTAAACGTCCTAGGTTCCCAAAACGAACATTTAAAGGTTCCGTATTCACCGCCATATGCATACCAGCGTTTGGGATTGATAGAAATTGTTCTGTTTATTGGTGTAAAAATATGCGCTTAACCTTGGGCTAGGCGGCGTTGACAGTACTGTGCATTTTTATTACTGCCCATGAACAGGCTTAATTAAACCCAGCCTGCAGTATTTTTATAATTGTCGTGTTCTATGTAATTCAAAGTTCCCTTTTCATCTATTTACTTAATAATATTTTAGGTTATCAGAAATCGCCTCTGTACGTCTTCGACACAATAACCCTGATATAGCCGACCTCAGTGACGAGAACCGAGCCACCAAGCTGGCCGAGAAACTGTCCGAGTTGTATGATAACGAGTGGACAGACGTGTTTGAGATGACAAAGAAGAGAACTGGTAACAAAGGACCTGATAAGGATATCGCTGTCAGTTTGCGCAACATCTTAGAGGTACACGTTGAGAGGTTGTAAAGAAAAAAGTAAACACATGCCCCTTCATTTTACTTCTGGAAAAAAAATCAAAATTTTAACTTCGGAGCAATTTATAGATGGATTAATAAGAATAGATAAAAACAAATATATATCTTTGACGTACAGCGTACTCTTCGTAAAATGAATCATCAGCTTTTGATTTACCTTTCATCTAAATATCTAAATAACCATAAGCAACATGTGTCGTTCTAAACGACCTTCGTGCCAGAACTATATAACTCACTTTTTGATGGAAAATCATAAAATATGAAAAAAAGTAACTTCAAAGGCTTCTTTGATTAAGAAAAATACATAAAAATGCGATATTTGCAAGTATAGAAGGTTAGTCAATATGAAGAATATTACAATGCCTTCTAAAAAGATAACAACCTAGACAACATCATCACTTATATAGAATGATATTTTTACAGTACTATTATGATGAGTGCCGAAAATTGTCCGAAATTCAACGACAGAAGATTTTGATGTCATTATGTTTGACTGGTGAAATGAATAATATAGAGGCTTCGCAAAAAATGAGGTTTATGCTTAAAACGTTGCAGAAAGATGCTGCTGATTATTCTGTGCTGAATGTGCAAAAGGTAAGTAACAATTCTTTCGCTTTGGAAATAATTTAAAAAACACTTTATTTCGATTTGGTTGAACATGTTATTGATGAACAGGGTGCCTTTTAGAACAATAAAACAGACCTGTCTGAAAGTATCACATATTAATATGACTAAAATTAACATTCATTTCTGGTTAAATATAAGTGTAACATGAAGAAAATATAAAACAATCTTAATTTCACAGTTCGCTTGCTTTGACTATAACTTCTTTTATTATACTGCAAAGAAATTTGCATGAATTTGATTGGATAATGTGCCGTTGATGTATATCCGTATTTACGGATCGGCCGTAGATATTAACGCACGTGCCTTAATTTCCCTCTCTGGCCTCCTACCTTTTGTTGTCGTCCGCCATTTTGTTTTGAATTTCCGTTAAAATGCATAAATTGAAGCCGATCTTGTATATTATAAAGCGGTATGCTTAGGGATTACTAAAATTTTAACAAAACATATTTGTGTATTGTTTTAACGTAGAAAACGATGAGATTATTCCTATAATTTGGTAAATAAATATCAAATCGATATTCCATTCAATTTCTATAGAAGTGACGTCATGCAGGTAAATTAATGACGTCAGACATGTAATTATTGAGGTTCTCAGAGGGGAATTCAGCCGTTCGGCATTAAATAAGCTAAATAAATGAAAAATCGATGTTTTCTAACTATTTTTGTCTGAAAAAGTCTTTGCAGTATAATAAAACAATTATTTGGTTTCTTGACAGGGTGTGTGAGGATATATTGCCGGTCTGGGTGTCATATTACCCGAGCCGTAGGCCGTAGGAAGGGAGTCTTTCCTGAATATATCCTCACACACCCTGTCAAGAAACCAAATAACTATATATTATTATACTGTAAAGAAATTTCATCGATTTTGATTGGATAATGTGCCGTTGATGTACATCCGTATTTACGGATCAGCCGTAGATATGAACTGCACGTGCCTTTATTTCCCCCTCTGGCCTCCCACCTTTTGTTGTCGTCCGCCATTTTGTTTTTAATTTTGTGTAAAATTCATATTCTTAAGCCTGTCTCCTAATTTATTAGGCTTAAGGATTACTTAAATTATTATAAGAAATAATTGTGCCAAGTTAATAAGTTGAAAACAATCGGAATATTCTTAAATTTTCAAAATGAATATCGAACCGACAGTCCGCTGAAACTCTATAGTAGTGACGTCATGCAGGTAAATCAATGACGTCAAACAGGTAAATATTGAGGTTCTCAGCGGGGAAATAAGCCGTTCGAAATTAAATAAGCGAAATAAATAAACAAAATCAGTTTTCTTAATATATTTTGCTTAATAAAGGCTTTGCAGTATAATAAAACAATTATTTGGTTTCTTGACAGGGCGTGTGAGGATATATTGCCGGTATGGGTGTCATATTACCCGAGCCGTAGGCCGTAGGAAGGGAGTCTTTCCTGAATATATCCTCACACATCCTGTCAAGAAACCAAATAACAATATATTATTATACTGTAAAGCGAACTGTGAAATTAAGATTGTTTTTTATTATACTGCAAAGAAATTTCCTTTAATTTGATTGGATAATTTGCCGTTGATGTATGTCCGTATTTACGGATCAGCCGTAGATATTAACTGCACGTGCCTTTATTTCCCCCTCTGGCCTCCTTCCTTTTGTTGTTGTCCGCCATTTTGTTTTGAATTTCGGTAAAAATTCATGTTGTTAAGCCTATCTCCTAATTTGTTTAGCGGTATGCTTAAGGATTACTTAAATTGTTATAGGAAATAATTGTATCAAGTTTATAAAGTTGAATACAATCAGATTATTTTTAATTTTGTAAAATAAAAATCGAATGGATAGTCCGCTGAACTCTATAGTAGTGACGTCATGCAGGTAAATAAATGACGTCAAGCAGGTAAATTTTGAGGTTCTCAGCGGGAAAATAAGACGTTTGGGATTTAGTAAGCGAAAAAAAAAGAAAAACAAATGTTTTCTTATTATCTTTTGCCTAAAAAAGGCTTTGCAGTATTATAACACAATTATTTGGTTCCTTGAAAGGGTATGTGAGGATATATTGCCGGCCTGGGTTTCATATTATCCCTCGCCTACGGCTCGGGTAATATGACACCCAGACCGGCAATATATCCTCACACACCCTGTCATGAAACCAAATAACTATATATTATTATACTGCAAAGAAATTTCCTTGAATTTGATTGGATAATTTGCCGCTGATGTATATCCGTATTTACGGATCGGCCGTAGATATGAACTGCACGTGCCTTAATTTCCCCGTCTGGCTTCCCACCTTTTGTTGTCGTCCGCCATTTTGTTTTGAATTTCCGTAAAAATGCATAATTTGAAGCCGATCTTGTAAATTATAAAGCGGTATGCTTAGGGATTACTAAAATTGTTACAGAAAATATTTCTGTTATGTTTTTAACGTTGAAAACGATCAGATTATTCTCAAATTTTGTAAATAAAAATCAAAAGGATAGTCCATTCAATTTCTATAGAAGTGACGTCATGCAGGTAAATTAATGACGTCAGACATGTAATTATTGAGGCTCTCAGAGGGGAATTAAGCCGTTCGGCATTAAATAAAGCGAACTAATCGAAAAATCGATGTTTTCTTATTAATTGTGTCTGAGAAAGTCTTTGCAGTATAATAAAACAATTATTTGGTTCCTCGAAAGGGTATGTGAGGATATATTGCCGGTCTGGGTGTCATATATCCTCACTTTGGGCTTTTATGCCAAAATTACAATCTGTCAAACCTAAGAAATCTAAATTGGATATTTAACCATATTGTGATATAAATATTCCCATCTTTTTGGAAGCCGGCATCTAAATCCTTGGATTTTATTCTACGAATGATACTTCTACAACAAACAATCAGATTTCCGATCCTGTTTTATTTCAAGACAGAATCAATCATATTTGCTTGTGAAGTATACGTAACATTTTAAATATTCAAATTATTTATTCGTTGACCATAAACGCCTTAAATTTTTAGGACAATTCTATTGTTCAATTGTGTAAGTATGAACAAATTCAGATTGTATTTTTTGTCTACAGATCATGTAACCAGATGTTGACATATCACGATTTCCGGATAATAGCGCATTACTAGCCTTAGCAATTTGCAACATTTACACCAGTAAAATATATTTTCAGCAGAAAAGATATTAAGAAGAAATTGTTGTACATAATTGGTAAAATTAATGCTTATGTTTGTCCAAATTGCGTTTCATACTGCCTACTATCAACAAGAATGGTACATGTTCTTAAATCATTAAAAATCTAAATATCTAACAAATAGTAAACATAAAAAAGTCTGGCTAGAATAACAGACCAGCAACTTATTTTTTCACCGCCGGCGACGAACGCAGACCTGCAATATAGCGGATAAGGTTAGCTATTATGTGCTTAAGCCATTAGCCCGATCGTTCAGATATCCTGCAGAGCCTCGTTTTGAATTGATTTTCTGTCGCGGGAAGTAACTCGTACAGGACTGCGAAACTGTTTATTGGAAAGGCGTATATCCTCACATTCCCTGTCAAGAAACCAAATAACTATATAATATTTAAATGCCATAAGTTCTAATGAAATTGATACATTCAACATAAGGAAAAAAAGAACCCAAAACAATTACCTGAAATGCTACGGAAGCGCAACGTTGTACTTCTAGTTCAGTTGTGCCATGACCTGCTCAGTCAACTCAGTAAATTTAGGAAAATTCAAATAAGAATCCAGAAATATTTAATCAAAACTGCTGTAATTCAGTTGTGACATGACATGCTTAATTAATAGGAAAATTAAATTCTCCACCCATAAACCTCGGTCGTATCCTTGGAGTAAACGGTTAACTTTAATTAAGTTAAAAAATTGTGCACATTTTATTTTGACTCAATTTACATGAGACCTTTATCTTCTGTTAAATAAATGAGCTTAAATTTTATAAATTATGAAAAACTTTCATTTTCAGGTCATATCCACACGTTCATTTAATGATAAGCAGTTGAAAAATGAAGTAATTGTAAGGGCAGTTGAAAAAGAAAAACTTTATGGCTTATACGTTAATAGCTGCGTAAAAATAGCATGGCATACCCAGATTCATGATCCGCCGCTAGTTCTAGACTTCAAGGGAGGTGATAACCCGACGGCGTTATTCCGACCCTACACATCCTCGGGTACGATCATGGACTATGTGCTCTGGCCCGTCATGTTACTTCACAAGGGAGGACCAATTGTCGCTAAAGGAGTGGCCCAATTTTCAAAACCACCTGAAAAAGAGATTGAAGTTAAATCGGAAAATGTGAGAACGCCAAACATAAGTGACGAGATCTCAAAGTTACAGACGGTTTAGTTAAGATTCGCGTTTGAAATTTCGTAATTTGATGGAGAAATTTCTGTGATTTTAACGTTATTGTTCACTATTTATATTTACAGATTTCAATTGTTGAGTTGTTGTTAGTCTCTACTTTAATGTTTCTGTGTTTGTTTTGAGTTGCTTAGTTTTAATTAATATGTTGATAACAGCTTTCTTATTCCACCCAAATGGTGGTTTTTGATACACAGTTTTGGCGCATCCAATGAACTTAATCTAACGTGCTTAAATCTCATTGAAGTTCTGTTGCAATATTTTATTTTCACCGAGTTTTATTTTGATCCAAAAATATCAAATATGAATGTGATGTTTCATAATGATTTAACCATCAAATACACACTATAATTGATTCAAAAAAGGTGAAATATGCATTTCAGGAATCGCCACACTCATAAAAACGGAACGTCAAATACTGGTGACCCTTGACGTTACGTGTAAAATTACGTTAAATTCTGTCTTTTTGACGCTATCATTCGCAGCGCAGAAAATGAAATTCATCATGTACACGGACATAGTGAATATTTCGTATGTTAGATACGGGTTTGAAACAAATATTGATATGACATTTTAAATTAATGACCGATCTATGTTTTTCAGCATTGCTGGAAAATACGGTTTTGCATAAGTTTAACGTCTAGAATTATTTTGCGTTTTAGTTTACCACGTCTTTAGTATTCACGTGTGTGTCCCTTTCATATAATTTGTATTTTTATTCGGGTACATTCTTTCATCAATCTTCTTTTTGTAGAGATTTCAATTTATTTTCACGGCGATGTTATTTTTTTCTTTCTATTATTTCATATTTTAATCTTTTCTTTAAATTTATGTGACGTACTAGGCCGTTAATCTATGGGAAAGGAAATCGGATAAAACTAAAAAATCCTTAAAAATGAAAGTTTCATGTCTTAATATTATGCCTTGTCAAGAAATTCTAAGAGACTGCAAAATATTCCAGTATGTTGATTTATCTCAAAGCATTTAACTGATAAGTATACTAGTATACTAACGCCAACTTTTATGCTTACTTTAACGTCGAGGGACATTGGGTGTGGACAATTTATTTTGCTTAATAGAAAATGACTAAGCATTAAAGTACAATCATTTATATATCAAAATAATCGCAAGAAAAAGTGTATTTTTATTGGCAACTTACTTCTAAAATACAACGCATGATTTTTCAATAAAGGAACAACGTTTAGTTATCTGTAAACAAATGTAATGCAGTTTTCTTATTTGGGGACATTTGAAAGGACAAACAATTTTACGGATTACGGAAATAATGTAAATGACTTTCTAAAAAATCAGTGAATTTCACAAACAAGATGAAAAGTGTATTTTCATGGCAAAAATGTAAGCTTGAATGACAAAATTTTTATGTCAACTATGTTATCAAAAACTGTACTAAAATATTTTATCGCGCACGGGACAAATTCCCTTCATTCAAATTTTCGTTCATTCGCTCGTAAATAAGTCTTTAATTCCCAAACAACTTTGACAGAAATATGCGCCAATGATGTCACGTCAACGTTGCAGTCGACATGAGTAAAATTCCCTGTCTTTTAACGGCCCACTGACGCATCATTAGAGAAGGATGGCTGAAAATGTAACATGGGACATTTGAATTTTGTCATATCAATATGAATATCGACGGCTCGTTTTACGTACAAAATATTATTTTTAAAAAGAATTTTTGCACTATTAAAACCCGCAATTCTAGACGTTTACTTTTATATATAACAATAATGTTTTCAAATCTTTTGATTTCTGAGGCATCAGAATTGAACTGCCTAATCCGTGTGTTTTAGGAGGAATCACGAGCATTTGACGTTCCGTCAAAACACAGCCTCCCCTAGCAGCGAAAAATGAAGAGAGGAAAGGAGAGCAAGTGTGTTATAAGTTTATAGCATACCGTTGATCCCGTAAACTCATGGTGGTTAAACTACTCGGACTTTTTTTATATCGAATCTACGTCCCCGACTTTTTTAATGAAGAGAAGGACTTAAACTTTTAGTGATTTTTCAGGCAATCTTTTTGACAGTAATGCTCCAAATAAATCTTTACAGCGTTAATTGTGTGTTGTATGATTGTTTGAAATGCATCACGGAGTGCCACAGTGGTATGGTTATATAAAATGTGCGATGTTTGAGAAACATCGTACCGTTTATATTAAGAGAGAAAAACAAAATCGCATTGTACCAGTACACTCATTGAAAATTATGTATTGCAAATAAGCACTGGTAAAAGTTTATAGAAATTTAAGTATAAATGCAAATCGGTGAAATATTGATACACTTTTTGTATGAATGAAGCCCCACTTGCTTTGCAAAGAACCACGAGTTGTTTCCGTAATTCAAACGGTATATCTATATAATATCATCATAACATTTAAAAAGGCTTAAATATTCTAATATTTCTTTGAGACGCTATTTATTCAAACTTACCCGAGTTTATGGTGTTTTTTAGTGTTCGTCTACTTGTCAATTTTTTCCAAATAATCATATAAAAAGCCCTTCCCTTGATCAATAAAAGTCAGGGGAAGTAGAATTGATTAAAAAGTCCGAGTATCTTAACTGGAAATCTAAGTCACCAACAATCGAAATTTCCAATGAACAATGTCAGCTTTGAAATGCTGTTGATGTTTTAAAACAAGTAAGTAAATTTTATTCTGATTGAAGGTAACTGATGGTTTTTTATAAATGCAATCGATAGACGAATGGCACATCAATCACAAAAAGGCATAGGAAGAAAGAAACACTTTTGACATAATTAGCTTCCAAGATATAAAAATTTTATAGTCGGGAAAATGTATGTTATGTATGTATGTATTTTCAACGGCACACCCTTTAACTCGTTAAATGCAAAATGTAATTGTTACAAAGAAACAAGATTGCTAAATTAAATCGAAGTCAGATGGGTGCAATTCGGTTGTTTTTGGCCGATAAGTCAAAGGGTGTGCCGTTGAAATTGGATTTATTCATGCGTTGGACGCATAAAAACACTTTGTGTATCGTGTATCTTTTGAGAGCAATTTAGTACCATATCACGAAGACACCTTTTACATGACGCTGCTCCAATGATAACCACTTTATTCGCTTTTTGCGAAGATTCGTCTTCAAATAAATGTTTTCTTATTAGGGTATTTCACTTTTTTTCAACCAAAACAGTTTGAATACATGCAGATAGTTACGGAAAAAATCTAGAAATTGTGATGGCTAACAGCAAGGACGAAATGTTTATCAGGGAATTAGAGGATTGCCTCAGGCTTGCCGAGGAACTGGAGAAGGTGGACACAGAAGATACAAAGTTGTTCGTCTCACAGCAACTTCAGAAACTTCACACGTTCCTGCAAACAAAACAAATAGAGGTAGATTTTCTTTTCTCCATTCCGACAATTTTTAATTTAAACAAATAATATAAACAAAACTCGCAGAAACAACTTTTATTGGCATTTTTGCTCTGTACGTTTGTTAAAACTAACACACGATGCAGTTAAGATCAAATAATGATTAAACTTTAATTACGTGTACACTTGCATAGATGTCGATCATTTAAGCAGATTTATGATTCGGCTAAAAGTTGTAATTTCTGTAATCGTTCGTTTTATTTTAGACAGAAGATCGAATAGAAGAGCAGATAAGAAACGAAGAGCATGAAATAGAAGATTTGAAAGACAGGTATACTTATAAACTTACTTAATGAGATTTATGTTTTCCGTATAACGCTCGTTTTCTTAATTAAAAATCTCATTTTTATTTTCAGATATATGAAACATTTTGACTGCGAATGAATAGTAAAATAGTTTATTCCAGCCATAAATTGTCATCAATTGTCTTTTTGAAGTTTCGACAACATGTTCTTATTCCGAAAGATGATGCATATTTTTATAAGCTAGATGGCTGTTTGAACAAATAAGTGTCTTCAAGTAATTGCTGTTTCAATAAATTTAACGTGTAAGCAAATCCTTATAGAAATCTTTACTCCAGCTTCGATCCAGACATAAAATGCTATTTGTCTTTCTTAATGTATAATTGGGCTTTGCAAAACGAAATGAAACATGAAAATCGGGAAGAGCCCATACACAGAAACACAGTCTCCCAACACAGCAACAGAGGAGGGGAAAATAAAATTGGTTTACAAACTGATCATTTAATTTAGGAAATCACAAACAATTAACATAAAATAGAACCGGAAGTGTAAATTCATTGAAACGGTCTATGACAAAAGCAATTTGCCACAGAGCGTTGAAATCAGGTTCTAGGATGCGCCAAAACTAACACTTACACCCAACAGATTCTCATATGAACAAACAAGTACAAGTTGTGTTGGCGAATTAGCTTGTTGAACAAATCCTTGAGCAGAATTCAGTTAATACAAAAGATACAACAGGAAATATGAGGATGATGCGAAAGCATAAGAAGGGAGATCAGATCACTTCAATTGACATCATAAAGCTTGGACATACGCTGAATTGTATAACCCTGTACATCCTTTTGTTTGTAGAATAGCACGAGTGTCACAAGGAACAGGTGACGAGAGTGACTTGGACTACGCGGACTTGGAAGAGCTCTGGCAGGTGTTGAAAGAAGATTACTGGCGAGCTGCCTTCTATGCTTACATCGCAGAGACTACCGAACCTGCAGATGCAATAATTAACCACTTGCTGGAAATATTTAAGGTTCTCTTTTAACTGATTTCATGCGTTTATTAGCATAACATGAATATGCATTGATTTAATGTTGTAGTTTAATAAAACTGGTATAATAAGAGTATGTTTCATTAAAATCAAGTAATAAAGCTAGTAATAACATAAAAAAGCCAGACCAATGCAACATTCTTCGACTTCGACTACTTTATCACAATTTTGTCAGAAATGATGATGTTGTATGCATATGTATTTGTTAACCAAATAATTACTGGGCAAATGGGTACAAATATTCCTAAAACAAATATCTTTTTTCAGGCCAGCTATGACCATTGCAAGGCTAGAGTTGAGAAGAGTCGTTCAGACATTATGTTCCAGGTTTATTATCCAGGAGAAAACGCCCAGCAGAACAAGAATTTGAAGCTTCCAAAACAACTAGACCAAGTAATTTGAATTCCTGCTCTCAATTTTTTTCAGTGCTGGTAAAACACATTTGGGTGTAAGAATCTTCACCATGAAAAATAACAGCAACCATACTAAAAGATTTTGACAAATAAATGATTTCAAGTGTCATTGTTAATAATATTGTACTGCACTGCTTACGTGTGTACCCCGTGTTCATCATTCTTTTTTGTGCGTATTACAAATTGTGAAATTTAAAAGTTGGAAAGACATATTTTCTCCAAGTCCATATTTTAAGTGACTGTAGATACAGTATATAGAAAGCAATAGTACTTAAAGACAAATGACGATTTAAGTTATGGCAAGCGGTTTGCACAATTTAATAGTTATCGACCAATACCTGGATATCGGATTTGTTGTGCAAACCGCTTGCCATAATGCACTGTATGTCCTTATGTTCCAGGACTTGGTCAGCATGTGCAAGAAATGTCAAATGCGGTCAACGCCTTTCTGTCTTCCTTCTATACAACAGGTTTGTTGAATTGTATCTCGTCGTTAACAGGGGACAGGAGTGAATTACTGTTATGTTTTACTATATCTATAAAAAGTGAAAAAAAATGTGCGTATCAGGAAATGCCTCGCCCAGAAAACACAGCCACCCTACACAGCCAAAAATTAGAAAAGAAAAGAGCATGTGTTTATAAGATAACCAATTTCAAATAAGACACCACAAACAATTAACGAAAAAAGAGTATTTTTGGGGGTCACCGCTTTGGAACGGCCGAAGGAGACTAATTTGCCACTGGGAGCAAAGAAAATGTTTAAACATTTTTGTCTTAATATCTTATGTAGGAATCTCCGATTTTCTTTACGTTTCAATACACTTGCTTTTCTGCCGAGTTAATTTCATTCAGAAACTTGCATTACATTCAAATGGTTACAATTATATGTTGCAGGCAATTGTTCGGGAGTTAAAAGATGATCGGACAGTAATGAAACAATTTAATACCCCACAGAAGCCATTACAAAGAGCTCTTGAAAGGTTTGTGGAAAAATGCGTTGAATTTTGCTGGATCGCTTGTTTTGAAGAGCCAGAGATAAAGTTGGTGACCAACCCGACGAAAGAATGCAAGGCGCTTGCCGGTAAATTCATAGATCTTGACAGGACACTGTACAAGAATAGAGATAATGCCGCCATAGTGGAATGGCCTGCTTTTGTCCAGGGGGAAAATGTCAGAGTTCAGTGGCAACTGTTTACAATAAAGCAACCAAGACCACAACCTGATAAGCGTCGGCTACCGGACAATGACTACAGAGTTATAAGGTTTGAAAATGAACGAGGTCGAGAAGTTGAAGGATATGATTTGGCAGAAGATCAAAAACATCGACGTGACGACGAGGTGAACGCATCAACCGCAGGTGATGAAGTGACGGAAGGAGGCCATGTAACCCAGGGTAGACCGAGTGAAGATAAGCCTCAAGCACCAAATCGTTATAATGACAAACTGAATAAAACGAGTACATCGATTATAAAATCAGATGTTCCTAAAACACAGGAGAAGGCAAAACAAGGTGGAGCTAACGCTCTTCGAGAAAAAAGTAGCAGTAGTAATAATAATGATAAAACAAAGTATAAAGCTACCCAGAAACACCAAGACGAGAAGCCTAAATCTCTAACAGATTGGTGAACGGCCTGATTTTTATACTATTTAGTCTAACTTCAAATGTAAGAGAAAGTGTATTATGTATTTATTTAACATTCGCATATCAAAGAAGGGTAAATAAATTGAAGAACACGGACTAAATACTAATCATCACAATGGAAAGCATACAGATATAAAAAGAAAACAACACAATACCAAAATCAGCCTTAAGGTCATAAGTTTTGGAAAGTCTATGTTGTAAGTTTGAACTCTACAAGCAAGTTATCTGAAATATTTATTTATAAAAAGAAAGACGAACTACTTCTTTCATAAAATACATCCATCAAAACATACTATTTGGGGCACGTCACTGGAAAAGGTGTCTGTATACAGTTGACGTTAGACCTTGATATCAGTGACGTCATGATGTTGATCAGACGACATTGATTGTTGTGCATTCCGCGGTAAAAAATAACATGCCATTGTCAAAATGTGTAACACAATCACTTTTAAGTTATCAGAAAATAAAAAAAAAATAAAAATAATATTTGTTAGTTCTTTCCAAATATAGTAACAACTAAAACTGTCAAAAATATGAACGGAAACACCCTTTCACGTGTCGTGCCCAATTTTACACACCTCAGTATGAAATAGATGAAAAAGAAACGCAGAAACTCACTGAACTCTACAGAATGCTCCAATCGCTTAGCTTTGCAATTCAGTATTTGTAAATTTTAACAATGTTAGTAAAATTTGACGCTACTCGAACAATTTTACAAAAAAAAAACGCCAATTCGTTTTATCTGATTATCTAATAATTAAAAGGCGTCCATCTGAGCTTTTAAATGCATTTCCTTAATAAAATTTATATGCCAGATCATCAAAAATGTTGCTTTTTGGATGGAAAATAATCAAGTGATTCATCTGCAATAAAAGCACCTGTCATTAACATTAAAACCGTGTATGCCATAATTGTCTCCCTTTATTTCATTTGTTTTCATGCCCCTTTTTTCAGGGTAACCCCATTTATTCATTACATTTTCATTTTCGATTCTATAGATTCCACACAATTTTGCATATGAAAATATTTTGTAAATGAGACTTAGTATTAACAAATATCAGTACAATAATTATGTTCATTTTATGCATGATACCAAGTATGCTTAATAGTCTCTCAATGGTCCATTAACAAATGCATGCCATCTGTTTAAGGAAGCCCGATGTTCTTATATAAAGAAGATAAATAATAAAATGTGTTAATACAAGGTACAAAAATAAAAGCAAACTGCAAATCCCATCTATTTAAGCAAGTCAATCAACCGCTAATGTTTTAAAGCTGCATTTTCACAGTTCAATGTGGAATACTCCAATGTCTCAGAAACGGCTAATATTCATTGTATAGCTATATAATGCCTTCAAATCACTCAAAAGGAGCTAATTTTATTGATACTTTGTACAAATCAGTACATTTTAGAATCTGTTTAGAGTAAATTTTACTGCGTTAGTAACATTATAAAAACGTCCATTTCAAATATATTCACTCATACGTTGACTGTATATGAATATTACATCACATATTTAATTAAATTACAGGTCTTCTACAGTTCCAATTATAAATTTTGATATTTGAAAACATTAAATATTTTGATTCAAATACGTTACTAAGCACATTTAATAAAGCTTATTAACTAAAAAATGAACAGTGTAGACCCTGGTTTTATTTTATGCTTCTCAGTGAATTATAGAATTTTCCCGGTGAAATAAAAGTGGAATCATTTTTTTCAATGCTTTTTTCACGTTGGTACCCAAATTCACATAACATACCGAATGAGAACGTTAAGAACACGGCCTCTTTGGATATTTGACGCCATGACGTCACGTCATAAACAAGCGTTTTTGACGCCATTTAATGCAATTTTTCTGTCAAATTCACATAAATTGTGCACTAAAAGCATAAAATAAAAAAAAAATGTTTTTACCAGTGAAAGATAGAAATAATTATTTTTCACTCATGAACTCCGGAATTATGTAATTGCACTCGAGAAAATACGAATTCAGGAGCTCACTCGGTGAAATATATTTCTATCTTACACTGGTAAAAACAAATATCCTCTAGAGATTGCACTAATGCACAGACTGATATGGGTCTGCCTTTGTGCAAATGTGTTATTAGTCCGACGCTATGAGAAGTTTTAGTGCTATTTTTGTTTATTTCTTTCAATCGTTTATTTGCGTTGAATTTGATCGAAAGACGTCAACAATAACAGACGGTGTCGCGTTTATTCAATTATTGATAAAATCATTATTTTATTTTGTATGTTTAAGAATTTATTGAATTTAGAAATGTTAGTCTATATGCAGAGCGATTAAAGCTACAAATTTACAGGTCAAGATGGAATACAACAATGTCACACATGAAGCTAATATTAATCTAATGTTATATCTATAAATGAATGACTTGAGCGAATTTCGCAGAAATCTTTTTTTACTAATCATTACATTTAAGACCTGTTGGGAATGAATTTTCCTGCGTTAGTAACTATAACAACTTCGGCTTTAAACATATTCACTCGTGCGTTGAATATTACATCACATTAACTTTGTTTAAAGGTCTTCTACAGTTCAAAATATTTTTGATATTTGAAACCGCCTGATATAATATACAGCAAAACTTGCCTTTGCAGCCACATGCATTCAGAAAATCCTGTTTAGACAGCCAGTTAAAATATATCCTTTTGTTCTAATTTTACCTGTCTTAAACAGCCACCTGTCTTAAACAGCCACCTGTCTTCAGCAGCCACTTTTTGTCACTTCCTTGGGTGGCTGCTTAATACAGGTTTGATTGTATTTTCGTCCTTATATGATAAGTAACCAGGCAGCTTTAAGTATTTTCGTCCTTATATGTAATCATGCACGTTTAAGAGCTGTATATAGTATTCATTTCTATTATCTGCTCGACCATTCACGTCTTTTAATATATCATTATTTACTCTAATCTTTGCCATTAATTCTGTTTGAAAATCAAGGTTAGACACTAATATCTGATGAATTTACACTCTATGTAGGAAAGCATAAAGCAAATTCGTTTCAATAATATGTATTCTGTATTTAAAAGCCCTCTATATCTTTTATAATTGACATTGCCTTACCAATTCAATCGGTCTTGTTAATGTTTTTGATCACACTATTTACAACAAAATGTATTTGATATCATGTTCTTTGATAAAACTTAACATGGATGAATTGCCTTTAAAAGGTTCAGCCTAAAGGTTGAATAAAACAATATGTTAATGAACTGTTAATTGTTTTTATAAATCGAAGTACTATATATAGGAACTAACAAATAATGATACGTGTGAACTTTTGTGATGACTTGAGAATTATATTACAAAGGTAAGGATTTTAAAAAAATTTTACTTAAAGGTTGATTGATTAAACTACAAAAAAATAAAATTAAAATAAGAATCGGATTTTCTGTACAGCAAATTTTGTTAAGCAAACAATATTGCACGAATTGTAAAAATTTGTTATTTATTTGAGATTGAAATAAAAGATTTATTCTATTATGTTATGTTCAGCTGATAATCAACACTCGCCTAAAATGGTCTGCAAATATGTTAAGTACAGTATTACTAATTCCCCCAGCAACGTTTTTTTTTCTGAAATAAATATTAAACAGGAATTATCAGTGTACTAGAGATTATTTTGCTTACACCAACATGCTTGTACTCCTTACACCAAAAGGCTCATTTGAGTAACACCAAAATCAATTGGTTAATTTATTACTATTTATTCTGATATTGTCGCGTTTTTTTCGCAAATCCGTGTTTTTCATACGGAAAAAAGCACATAACCAATTCAAAACGTCACAAGTTGCAGTCAGATCCATAGCTGCACAATAAAAATCAATTTTGTTTTAATGTTTTCCGGTTTATAAAGCTTTTCAAAATAAACCTATTCCTTTCTTAATAATAAAAGTTATGAATAATATATAGTATACTATTGATTCGTTATTTTATTGTTGCTATTCTTTCAAACAAATAAAACTATTTACCTTGTAAAGACCTGTAAATCTGTATGGTGTAATTGCCAGTGTGATACGGAACTTTGTTTTCCAAAGTGCTTGAAGTTGAAGTGTCTATCTTTATATCCTCACCAGAAAATGTAAACAATAATCAGATGTGTGTTCATGCAGCTGGTTTATACAAATCATCAAATGCAAAATATGCCAAACTTTTAAAGTAAAGTTGATTGCACATTTATGCATACAATGACTGCCCTCATGCAATTTTTGGGATACAGTTGAAACAGTTTCAAAACTCTTCCAGACCTTTCGGAAATTACAGTGTCTGTAATAAATTTTTTGTCGATGTCTGTGTTTGGAACAATAAAATGTCTTTAGTCTCCGGCTTCGTATTCGATGGTTGAGCAACGCAACAAGAACATTAAACATTTGTCTTCAAGAATGTCCGCAGTTATAAAGAATGTACTCGGTTATTAAGAATGTCTTCGGTTATTAAGAAGTTATCTAGAATGTCCTCATGTATCAAAAATGTCCTCAGTTATCAAGACTGTCCCCAGTTATAAAGAATGTCTTCTGTTATATCCCGCACACCCGGATATAGAAAGACTATCTAAGCAGAACGCAAAATAAAAAAATGAGATTGAAACGAGTCTCATAACTCTATCTGTCGATTTGTCAGTTTAGAGATTGAGTTGAATTTTAGCCAATCAGATGGTTGAGATCTGAGGCTGCTCTGACATTGGGCCGTTTTTTGTTACTATGGTATCAACCTTATATTTCACGTGGGTTTAAATTTCGCGTATTTCGCCATAAGGTAAATGCAAGACTTTAAATCCAAGAGAAATTACACCATGAATTAATTAATATGTCTTTATAAAAAAATAACATATCGCGAATTTATCACTGATTGAATTTACCATTTGGGTCTTTCGCGCTAAATTTCGTTCCCACGAGATTAAATGATCCAACACTATTGTGATGATTTAACTATGAACATGGAATAGAACTCGATTTTTCTAACCCAGACAGTGTTTAATATTAATATGAAAGTAATAATTTATGATTGATAACTACTAATCAATAATTAGAGAATAGCTGGTTGAAATTCATTTGATATTCGCAATACTTTATTTAGCTCAATATGAGATTTGAACAACATGGACAATAACTTTCCTTCGACACTTGACGCAGATCAAACAATTAGCATAGAAACTGAATGCAAATATACTATTTGGGCCAGCACTTGAAATGTACAAGTTCAAATATTGACAAAATCATACAAAAAGTTGGAAAAAGTTTTGTGAGAAATGCATCGGAAGTGTTTTGACATTTTGGACATGTTTGTGGCGTTATCAAATAGTTCGTTTGGTCTAAGGATTAAAGTTTATTTCTTATTATTAACTCAAATATCTTAGTAGACATGGAGGGAAAGTTCACCTGAATGACTTCTGCAGATAGGTACCTTTATAAATATTTATTTTAGTTAATTGTGAAAGTGTCGAGAGAGAGAACGAGAGAGAGAGAGAGAGAGAGAGAGAGACAGAGACAGAGACAGAGAGAGATAGAGAGAGACAGAGATAGAGAAGAGAGAGAAAGAGGAAGACTAATAGAGGGAAAGAAAAGAGAGAATGGATGAGAAAAGATGATGAATGAGAAAAAAAAGAAAGAGAGAGAGAGAGAGAGAGAGAGAGAGAGAGAGGAGAAGATAGAGAGAAGAGAAAGTCTAATAGAGAGAGAAGAGAGAGAGAGAGAGAGAGAAATGATAAAAAAGAGAAGAGGAATGAGAAAGAGAGAGAGAGAGAGAAATGAAAGAAAAGAGAAGAGGAATGAGAAAAAGAGAGAGAGAGAGAGAGAGAAGGAGAGAGAGAGGGGGGGGGAGGGAGGGAGAGAGAGAGCTGTATGTGGAGGGTACAGAAAACTGTATTATCCTCTACCCGACACAGCTACGGATTTCCGAGCGAAATTTATCACATTGCCTTCATGAAAGTGGGCCTAAAGAATGCGGACCTGGGCTGAAGGTTATAAAGCTGAGATTGGAAACCAGTCTCAAATCTCAAGTATTTGATTGGCTGAAATGGCGACTGGTCGCCATTTCAGCCAATCAGATGCTTGAGATTTGAGAATGGTTTCCATGCTCAGTTTTATAACCTTGGGCACTGAACCAAAGAGTCTTGTTTTGAATACTATTTTTACGTTTCATATTGTGAATTCTTTGAATTAGATTTCCTATATACTACATATCCTGCATGTATTGAATATGGCATTGAACAATTGGCAAAAATAGATGCAGTCTTATACTCCCACGGTGCAAAAATAACGCATTCTAACTGCAGTTTTATGGGGTTTCTTAACGTTACAGTTATGACCTTAATGTTGAAGATGTTTTGTACTTCTGGGATGTAGATAATAATGCATTCTCTAACGGCAGTTATATGTGACTTTTACTTTAAAGTTGTGAATTTTACTTCATAAACATTGGCTTAACTCGAAATAACTTTACATAGAGATTGTTGTCATAGTTAAAGGTCATTAAGTTGACAAATTTAAAGAGTCAATATCAGATTGTATATTGAGATATCTAGGTTCTCTTTTAAGATTCTACTACTTTGGTATCAATATATTTAGCTTGAATTTAATTTTCGCATATTTTGCGCTAGGCAGTGTGCGTGCAATCAAAACCCAGCGAATATTAGCCATATAACATCTTATCATTAAGAATACAACAACTGCAACAATTATATATTAACGAAAATGCCATCTGCGTTATATGCGCTAAATTAGATCTCGCGAAATTAAAAGATACCGCAGTAGATTTCTACTCTTAGACTGATTCATATTGAATAACGTACTTCAAAAGTCTCTTGCTTCAAAGCATTATTAGTGCCCGTTGACAAAGATATTACTAGTGATTTTATAATTAATGTTAAGTCTGATACTGCTTATGGCATCTTGCTATTGTTTTCAGTCAAGAAAGCTATTTCATTTACATCTGTGCACTTGTTCGGATGCCAGATTTCCATCAAAGGGGTTCGTTTGAGACATTCTTAGGGTAGTTAAATGATAAATTCCAAAATTTCTGGCAGAAATCCCCAAGAAAATTAAAAATTGCTGTCAAAAGGGGTCAAGCAACCCCTCTGGAACCGCTTTTTACATGCAGTTATGTGTCCGTCAAGGCTCTAACAATCTTCTTGACATTTCAGAAACCACTGAGCACCCATCATGAAGCCTGAGTTACTACCAACGAAACCTATTCAAGAAGATGACCAGCCCGAAGACAACAGCGAAAACAATAATGTCGCTGAGGTCAAAACAGAAAATACAAACGGGCAATTTGACGGCAGTGCTGATGGTTTTCATGGAAAATATCTACCGGAGAGAGAAGCGAAAGATGGTGTCAATAAAGCATTTTTGACTGAAGTGAAAGACTCTGCTCGAAGTGAGAAGAAGATGTTGACTAATGAAGATGAAGATCTTGGGATTTACGAAGACCCAGACGCCGGAGATGATGACCTAAGTGATACGGAACTTGAACTGGAAAAATTACGAGCGGAAAAGCTTAAGCGTGAAATGGAAGAAAAGGAAACCAGTGCAGAAGAGAAATTTAAGCAACAGGCGCAAAATTTGGTAAAATGTAAAGATGACTCCGATATTCGGAATGGTAAACCACCGCAAAATATTCGGTCTCTTACTGAAAGCGCCCTACAGATGCTTGAAAAAGAATTCACGCCGCGGACGGACATCAGCCTCGAGAGCCGCATGAGTGTGAAGACGTGGTCTGATCCCCGATTTCTGCAGGGCTTCAGCTTAAGGGAACTGTGCTGGAAAACAGGCCAGACGCAGGAAATTGTCACCACAAGCATGGAGGCAGAAATTAAACAGTCAAGGTAATGTAACAATTTATTGTACTATGAACTTTTTAATCACCAAGGGAAACAACTCATTTTATTATGCTATGAATTGTTCAATCAATCAAGGGAAACAACTTAATTTATTATGCTATGGATATTTCAATCAATCAAGGGGAAGCAACTCATTTTATTATGCTATGACTATTTGAATTAACCAAGGGAAACAACTCATTTTTATGCTATAAACATTTAAATCAACAAAGGGAAACAACTCAGTATGTTCTGTCAAAGCCAAAACAACGGTAACACGCTACAAAAAAGAGAGTCAGACGTTTTGGTAGTAAAGACAAAAGATAATGTCAATACATAAGAAAAATTTATAAAGGTATACATTTCGAACCATTTCTTAATTAATAGAATTAACGAACCTTTAAATATATGATATATAAATGTGCCCTTAATCATGTAATCAGAGAGTCATTATGTAAGTTAACGTGCACGCAATTGTCGTAATTTTACCTGCGATGTTTTCATATGATACATTTATGGACGGATTTCAAAATATTTAAAGAAAATGTCTTTGTAGAGTTTATGATATTTGTATTATTCTACGATACATTAGAAAGATTGATCGTAAGAATTGCAGATGACCTTTTCATGAAATGTTATCTAAATACATGACAATAATATCCTTATTTACAACGAAAACGTCGAGCACAAATTATCATCCCATTAGAAAACTAATATTAAAAGCTTTGAATCCAATATTTACACACAAACTTGAACTCGCGTAACAACCAGTGCGACAATTACAGTACTAATTATACGGGAATAATTAACTTTCTACAACAATGGCGGAATTCAAAACTTTGGGGAAAATTTCTCACCTAAAGTCAAATTTTGACGAGTCGGACAGAGAACGAAATGATAATAATGGCATTCCAATTACACCGCCAGCGAGAGAAAATACAGAAGCCGATCTCATAGGAAAAGAAGAAAGTCATCAGGAAAGTTCGGAACGTGTTGTTAACACTTCTATCGATATAGACTTTAATAAGGTTCAGAGAATAAACACGGATTTGTGCCTAGGTGTGCCTGACAACACTGATGTAGAATCGGAGACGGATAATTTAATAATAGAAATGGAGAAAATCGTAGCATTTGCTAGTGACGTTAGGTTCGCCCAAGATGATAATCCGGACAATGACGAAGTTGACGAAGAATTAAAACATATGGATGCTATACGCAGAGATTATGATCGTCGGGTATCTTTGGCCGAGAGCCAGGACACTTTCTGCGCGATCCAGAACGAGACGTGGGGATTTACAACACGAACACTACCCGAGTTAATCTTCACATGGGACAGTACAGTAAAATCTTCCGAAGGCCGAACGGGTGATTTAACGGCTTACACCAACCAATACTTACACAGTTCAGCTTCCGTTTATACACCTCAGAAACGAAAAGGTAGGCGGAGACGCCCGAACACGAAGGAGAAAGTCGGGGTCAGGTGGAGCAGCCATCTTGAAACACGGTCTGACATGAGAAAGTTATTTTGTTACGACCAGTTTGAAGAAAAGACTATTGAAAAAGCTTCTCAACTAAATACTGAACCGGAATCGTCAAGGTAAGATTTCAAAGTATAAAACCCAGTTCAGGCGCATGGCCTGTGTAACTAGTCGCTAGGACCAATGGATTAATCAAAGCATTGAAAGTCCTGATGGTTCAGAATACCTAAGGCGTGTATTTTGAAAATTAGAATTTCTTTTCGGCTGTTCTATCGTCTGCAGTTTGTTACCTTTTTAGACCGATTGAGATTGTCAAGTCAGAAAACTGATAACTCTGTGTCGGTCTATCCAAAAACGTTTTCAGTGGGTAGAAGTTACTACACTACTCATTTGGTTTGCAGGTGGAAACTGGGCGGTAATCATATGGCACGTCGAGTCGTTAACATGCTGGAACATGAATCATGTTTGAGACAATATACAACATGGTTTACAGGCAAAATTTTTGCCTGCAACTTAGTGTGCGCTAGCCTTGCAAATTATTGGAGCTCAGTTTCCAAGTTTGTTTTTGTTAACACCTCTGCTATACTAGCATCCATCAGTCATCTTGCAGCGTCCACGTTCTGTCTGAACGTCAGCGACACACCTTATTAGAAACATTATTATACTCTGATCATCATCAACTTCTGGTCTGTTTGTTACTTTGGTTGGTACCTTAGGCACTTATGACAGGCCATGATCAAAGCTTACAGAGAGGTTGTCTTATAAAAAGGCAAGCGTTGTTTATCCACGATCGTAGCACTTATAACTGATTATGGATAAGCTGGCTGTCACGTGACACACTGTTTATATAAACCACTGATTTTATGGAATATCAGGGCGACATTAGTAGTTCCAGTGCGTATTTCTCATGAAAGTAACACTACGATATCAAATTGGAAAAAAACTGTTGGCTTTTCATTGATTTTTCATATTACTTGTCTGTCACGTGATAGTCTAGCTATCCTTAACTTACTGAACAGTACTGATTTACCTGTTTCGTCTTACGCTTAAAATCAAATACTGTTTTAAAGATAGATTGACGCTTGATTTTATCTAAAAAGAGATAGCGATTTCAGTGTTTAGATATCGAACTACTAATTTTTAGTTGAAAAGTTGACGTGCTTTTGATAATACTCTCCCATGACCGACAGTTTAGATAGAAATTTGATTCCTAAACAAACAAGGACCAATCTTATAAACAAATCCAATTTTCAGTTTTACTTACAAATTACTTACCGATTGAAACATGTACCTATTCAGCCCATTGATTGCCAAACAGATTAATGTTTATATGATAGAAAATGTCACCGTTTATTTGTAAAACAAGATTAATACTTGGGCTTTTCGTAAGAGACACTTTATGACAAATTGGGCTGCGCTTCAATAGGGTTTTGCACATCTCTTTAACATTTAGGGTCATCGTTAATTCCCTGGTTATCGCTGATCAAATGAATAGATTTTCTGAATATACGACTTTGCATAGATATCGGTGAAATATAAATCAGATATTTTTGCTGGAATACTCTTAAGACGAATATTAAACGAGAAAACTTGAAGATGGTGAGACGGAATTTTTAGTCGTATAAGAAATTTGTGAAGTTGGCGGCCAGGCGGTCTGGCGGCCTTCGTATAAGTGAAATTTTGCGTTATATACATAGATATCGGCGAAATATAAATCTGATTTTTTGCTGGGATAATCTAAGGACGAGTATTAAGTGAGAAAACTTAAAGATATTGCCTTGAAATTTTTAGTCGTATAAGTGAAATTTTGGGTGAAATAAATAGTTATCGGTGAAATATAAATTCAGATTTTTTTTGTTGAAATAATCTTATGACGAATATCTAGAGAGAAAACTTGGTGATGGTGAGATTGTATTTAAGTCGTGTAAGTGAAATTTTGCGTGTTATTATGAACCGCGGGACGGAGGAATTAATCCCTTAACGTGACAATCTTAGAGTGATATTAAAATCTTATTACTTCAATCAAAGGATTCACGTGACTCTGAACTGAATTCAGAGAACAAGGGTTTGTAGTATCGTAATTAATCGACAAGCTCTAAGTGTTATTTTTGCGACGTAATATGGATAACATACGACGTTAACGTTGTGACGTGGTTTGACGTAATGCAACAATTTCAACCACTGAAAGCTCAACTACAAACTCCGCTGCGATCCCAGATTCTTTTCTACAAGTAAGAGCTTAATTGATATTCAAAAGTTAAATCAATGATATGTTGTCTACGATAAATGGCTTCAAAACTGAACAGTCTACGAAACTAAAGTATACGTTACGCATATAAAAATGGGGCACGTCACTGGAAAAAAGGTGACTTCGGTGATTTTGTTTCACTTTTTAGTTGTACTACATTTGGACAGATATTACAATTATCTTATATTTTTCTCACATCTAATAGGTGATTTTATAACGCATATTAACAGTTTGTTTTGTTTATTTTTTTGTTTTATTTTTTTGTGGGGTGGGGTAGGTGGTGCCACCGCGAAATGCGTTAACTGTCGAATGGTAAACTTTATAATGGGTTGTCGTTATAAATATTTTCTTGTTTTTAATTGAGTTTTTCAAATTTGTTGTACGTATAATCTGATTTACAAAAATAGTCAAATTTTTAAAATTCTGTCTTTATAAGTATGTTATCAGAAATTACTTCGACATGTTATCCTTGTGTTATTTGTTGTTTATTGATGTTGTTGTTTTCGTTCCTCCCTCCCTCCCTCCCTCCATTTCTCTCTCTCTCTCTCTCTCTCTCTCCCTCTCTCCCTCTCTTTCTCTCTCTCTCTCTCTCTCTCTCTCTCCCTCTCTCTCTCTCTTTCTCTCAACTGAACTTACATTTTGGCATAAGCCTTAAAATTAAACTAACAGCAGGCTTTAAACGCTTTTTATATTTGTAAGCTCTTTCTGCCTGCAATTCTTAACGCATTCTATATGCAAATTGCAAAAAAAAAGAAACGGTTTATCGATTTCATTAATCCTTTTATCCTGTTATACAGAATGTATAACGTCGTGTATCGGTTTCAGACATTTAAGAGATAAGCGACGTGAGCGAATGGGCAATCAAAATGAATCAGAGCTGAAGGTTATAAAGCTGAGCATGGAAACCAGTCTCAAATCTCAAGCATCTGATTGGCTGAAATGGCGACTGGTCGCCATTTCAGCCAATCAGATGCTTGAGATTTGAGACTGGTTTCCATACTCAGTTTTATAACCTTGGGCACATATCTCAACCATCCTTCGAATCTCATTATGTAAGTAAGGTTAAACTTAAATCTTCTAAGGTCCAACAAGTTAAGAAACCCCATCTAAAGCAGTCAGTAATCAACGGCACTCGGCGCATGCATCCGACCTCGAGTTTGATAATCTTAATATTATCAGTTCACATGCATTTTTTCCGCTGGGGTGTGTGAAGAAGGGGTTTGTTCCGGTTAGACACTGTCGCAGTAGCGGTTCAATCCCCGATCCGTGCCAGCGTCATTTAGATAAACTGGATCATCAAAGGGATCCAATTAATATTCATTTTGCCGTATGCCAGGAAGGACTTTTTAAAACAAATTTCCCCGATGATGACATTTTGTAGCCATCCCCACCCGACCAAAAAAATAACAGCAATTCTAAAGATACATAATTTTATACTCGTTGTGAAAAACGTCGTTCTTTTTTAATTTAAAATTCTTATTTATAAGGATTTAATGAGCTTACAATAAACTGGTGTTAAATTTAAAGATGTGGATGACTGTATTTGATTTCGTTGTTGTTTTTTTTTGCTTTTACATTGTGTTTATTAACTGAATTTTACGCAGTATAAATAATGTCTTGCCGAACCATCTTCTAATATAGATAAGCTTGCAAATTCATATACACTAACATTCTATTTAAAGCAAACTTAATTATCGCCATTTTAATTGTGTTGAGAAAATAGCGTCCTTGCAATACAAATCAGCCTTTTTTCAATGACAAACTAACACACAAAGTAATTATTAGTACATTAACAGACTTTAAATTCATGATCATTAACATTTCAGTGACCCGACTTTGCCACTGTTTCATTATTTGTTCGATTCATTGTGATTATGTACGTGTGAACTTAAGGCTTCAGGATCAGGATTTGGATCAAAGGCTAAGAGGTTCTTCTGAAGTGTCTGGCAACACGCCCCTCTGGAACCAACAGAGTCGGCAGACAATGAAAAAAATCCAAGGCTTTTTTAAGTGACACCCATTGTGGCGGGGTCAGGGTGGGGATTGAGGAATTCCACTCTGCTGACAGAAATCAAAGACGGATTGGAAGACATGCACTGAAAGCAGTTTTATTTTTAATAAAAGGTAGATGGCAGACATTTAGAAGCCGGTCCGGAATGGACCGGAATATGTAGGAAGGACACGATACCAGGATATGTCCTCCAAGTTCACGTGATTCTGTTACTTCTGTAACGGGATGGACCGGGAAAAGATGGACGGGCATGTTCCATGGTCTTCAAATTAATGTTTTTCATGTTATCGATCTGTATTTAGATAAAGCTATGTGTGAAGATAAGTATCAGTAAACAATTTATTATTCGAAACTGCCCACAGATTGTCACACTTCGACCCCCCAGAAATGACGCTAGTTGCATCTTGTCGGTAATTTCTGATATTTTTTGTTTCATAATGAATATATACATATATATAAATGTATTGTACTGCATAGCTTATGTAAGTAATGAAACATGAAAACATCAAATCACGGAAACAAGGCAGAAGTTTGCCACAGAAAGAACTGAAATAGAGCACTTTGACATCATTATATTTCGCGCAGGTTAATTTTCGCGTAACTCGCGCCAGGGAAAGTGCGCGAAAGCAAGCCAGAGCAAAATGAACTATGCTTAGCATATTAAAATATTACAACTACACGGAAAAATGCTCTTGTGGAAATGCCATTTTCGCACTGCGCGAAAATTCGTCGAATCGAAATCAAATGATACCCATACAAATATTTCCCATTATAGCTTTAGTCTCGATGAAAACTAACACAACTCTTAATGGCCACATTTGTTCTGTTTCCGAAAAAGGTTTACGGGCCGCTTGTTAAGCTCATTTTCATTTAAATGGAGATTAACAGTTTAAATATTGCACAGTATTAACCACCGTCGCTGTTGGCATTAACAAATATTGGTTTAGGAGCAGCTCCCCTCCTCCGGAGAGTTTCTCTACACCAGAATTGTTGTAGACAAAACTTTATTTTCATTTGATACGATGGGAGATGTATTTTCACAGTGTTAATAGCACCCTCTATCAAAGTGTTAAGGTTTATAGTTGAGGGTGCTGACAAAACACTGAGAAACTTGACAAAATAGACTGGATAATCACCATCGCGTAATGTGGAATATGGTGCATAATTAAGAAACATTTTAGCTCCCAGCTATGACTGATTCCGCGTCCACGCTTGGCAACACTGCCGTCATCTCATCATCATCGTCGTCGTATCAACACCCGCACCTGCCTTATCTAGATCTGTCAAGTAACGGGCTTCTTCTTGCCGCGCCCACGTACCCGACAGTCAGGTCCGTGGACCACGCATGTAAGGCTTGTAGAAACGCAGGCCTAGGATTCGGGGTTCGTGGGAAGTAAGTACCTTTATTATATTTTTAGAACATGATTTAACCAAACGTGTCTACATAAGTCATATTCCCGGAATAGACATTCCCGGAACACACATTCCCGGAACAGACATTTCTGGAACACACATTCCCGGAACAGACATTCACGGAACAGACATTTCTGGAACACACATTCCCGGAACAGAAATTCCGGAACAGACATTCCCGGAACAGACATTTTTGGAACACACATTCCCGGAACATACATTCTCGGAACAGACATTTCCGGAACACACATTCCCGGAACAGACATTCTCGGAAACAGACATTTCTGGAACACACATTCCCGGAACACACATTACCGGAACAAACATTCTCGGAACAGACATTTCTGGAACACACATTCCCGGAACATACATTTCCGGAACACACACATTCCCGGAACAGACATTCCCGGAACACACATTCCAGGAACACATTCTTGGAACACACATTCCTGGAACACATACTTGAAACACACATTCCTGGGATACATTCTTTGAACACACATTCCCGGAACACATTCCTGGAACACATTCCCGGAACACACAATTCCAGAACAGGAATACCCGGAACAGAAAGTGTTGTGACCGCATGAAGAAAAGCTAAAGTCGACATGTACGGTGCTGACCATCTTCAACCTTTCTGGAGAACATTTTACCCTGAGAAGTTCAGCAACAAGACCTGAAGATGAAGAGCGATTCAAAAGTCATTCAGTTACCGAGGGGTTAAGACTTTCACCGTTTACTCCATGAATGCTATATTTTTATTTTCCAATGTGCAAACGGTTTAAATCCAAATCTATGGTGCTTCGTTGGACCCATCGTTGTTTCAACCTTTTGGGCGAGACCACGAAAACGCGAAAATACGACACGAGATCGCGAAAACACGATGCGAGGACGCGAAAATGTCGATGCGGATACGGATTTACACTTGCAAAAGTTATGGCGCAAGAAAGAAAATGAGACCATAATAAAGGAAACGCTTTAAAAAATTGTGAAATTTCAGACTGTTTCCGAGCTTTACGTCAATGTTCATTCATAATCATTACATATTGGAAATCAGTTAGAGATATTTGTTTTGCTACACTTCCGGTATGAACGCAGACTGCTCCTTTAAGTGGAATGCCAACAATGCGCCGATCAAATAGTAAGAACAATTCTCATCGATTTCACTTTTGTCTAACCCTAGAGCAGTTTTGTATAGAACACTTGAAATCAATTCTAATAACTGACTTAATATTCATGCCATTTCCTAGATTATTGAATTAAAGTAAGGCGAATTCATTGATTCTCCTCAAAACAATGCTGCAGCTGTTGTCATAAGGGGTTGACTTACAGAAAATAGACTCCGTATCGCGGTAGGCGCGCATTCCGTAGGGGCGTATCATACGTTTAGTTTTGTTCTGCAAAAAGGGCAGGTAATGTTAGGAAGTGTTGAAAAAGGAAGGGAAAAGATTCGCGATTTGGAAATCATGTTTCCCTATAATTCACCGGCATGTGAAAGATTTAAAAGTACTGTAGTACCATAATGTTTCGCGTCGGATTTAATTTTTGCGTATTTCGCGTTAAGTTAAATTGCGCGAATCTAAACCACCAGCGAAACAAAACAAAGTTATATTGTGTCAACAGCCTGTGAGCGCGAAATCAAAACCCAGGGAATATTAACAACATTATCTCGTAATCTACGCCAATATTACAACTGCGTGAATTTATGTCGGTGCAAAATTATAATCGAAGTCATATGCGCGAAAATTAGGCCTCGCGAAATTAGGTTATACTACAATATCCATAACTGGAAATGAAAGTAAGAATTGACAAACTTCAAAGCAAGAAACTATTGTTCATCAGGTTCGAATTAAGAGTTTGAAAGAAAATACAAACCTATCGCAAAAAAGTCGTGAACTCCTCAAGCTTGGATTGGTTCAAGTTAAAAATAGAACTGACATATCTGCATAAGATGATGGTTTCTCTGTCAGTTGAATTACTGTAGTATCATTATAATTCAAGCAGGATTAAATTTTGCGTATTTCGCGCGAAGGAAACGCGCGAATTTAAAGCTCAGCGAAAATACACTATGTATTATTATATGTAATCTTGTTTGGAGTGCGTCTGCGTGCGTGTCTGCGAGCGTGCGTGCGTGGGTGTGTGTTTGTATGCGTATGTATTTTTTCTTTCATTGTTTCTTGTTATAGAAGACCCAATTATTATTATTATTATTATTATAAAAATAAACTTGCGCGAATCAGACCTGGGGTAATCGTAATCAGTAATTGTAATCAGCTGTAATGATTACATTTGAAAAACCTGATTAAAATTACTGTAATTTAATCAATTACTCATGAAAACTGGCCTGTAATCTTGATTACTTTCTGATTACACAATGATTACATTATTGATTTAAAAGTTTGAAAAATTTAAGATGGAAGAATACACAAGATCACTCAAATTTATATTTAATTAACCAGAAATGATGGAGGTCTATAACCTGTTTCTTTTTTTTAAATATGGCCTAAATGCTTAAAGCCTGTACATATTAAAGCACCAGTGTCAGATATTAAACAAAACAAGATTTGCTGCCAGTCATATGTGGAAAATCCAATTCATTAAATTTACAGGTACATATGTAAATTGTTATTTAATCTTTAATAAACTATTAAAAATAGAATAAAATCAGTAATATGTATATATATTAATGAAACTTAAATAAATGCAATAACCACATTATATTTAAAATCCAGAGACACAAGAAAAATAGTAAAACCTTTAGTGAAAATAATTAAACAAAATTTTGTCCTGATTTTATCCACTGACCACAAAGTTTAAATGGAACAAAGTAGATTTCAAAGTTATTTAGTTTTTGAAGAAGTAACCACTTGACTGTTATTATTATTCTCAGTATTCTTTTTTTTTTAAAGTAACCTTTATTATATTATATCTTTTCAAAATGGATATAACTTAAGTGACAAACAATTAATCCCATTTTAACACAGTGACCAAGGTGTTGGCAAATATGATTTTAACCTTGTACCAGATCATCCATGAGGCAATAGCTTTTGTGATCATAAAATGACCAGCATGTGTGAAAACTTACAGGAACTATTCTTGATAATTAAAAGTGGTTTTCATGGTCATAAATGAGTGATAAACCTTCTACTAAGTTCTAGGACATTGCTGGCAAAGAAATTTCTTAGTCTCAGACGTTCCTGCCTCTGAAGCAACTAATGAAAGTCTTGTTTTAGCAAAAGTGTTGAAGGTAGTTTAACGTCCCAAATGTTTTATCCATTGGTAATGATAAATGTGCACAACTTTAATCCTTGTGACCACATCATATTTAATTTAGTATTTTAGCAATCAGTGATGTAAACTGATCATCTATTTGTGTGGGTCATTTCAACAGTAGATATAAATAATATATGGTTGAATTTCATCTTGTGCAAATTTTGCTTTTGATAATTATTAATATTTCAAAAATCTAAGATGATTGTAGGTACATGTATTTATTTGTTCAACACATAAACATTTTTAATGTACACGAACCTGCTTAGGTGAATTAAGTTAAATGTAGGAGTGCCAGTGACTGTGTGTACAGACAATTTTATATTGAACTAATGCATGCATGTAATCAAAATGTAATCATAATGTAATCAGATTACTTTGTCAAAGTAATTGTAATTTAATCATTACATTTGAAATATAGAGTAATTGTAATGTAATTGATTACTTGTTTTCAGCAAAGTAATTGTAATTGAATCATTACATTTTCCCAAGTAATCGCCCCAGGTCTGGCGCGAATATATTACCGAGCGAATATATCATTTGGGGTTTTTGAGCGAAAATTCTCCGCGAAATGATACCACAGTAGCCGGGCAACATAGGACGGGTTGCATGATTCGCAGCGACCAAGGTTCCTCAAAAGTGGTATAGGTTGGAACATTTCGTTTTAGTCTTAAAAGCTGAAGATTATACAAGGGAAATAACTCCGACGAGTTTGTGTGTAGATATTGCACAATAATGTACAACGCTTAAACTTCTTAGTTTTTCGGCGTTAGCTGTCTAAGGTCACTTTTGACCTAGTCTTTCGACCAATGAAATGTTGTAAATAATACTCGTATTCTCTTATTATGCAGAGGGAAAATGAAATAAACTATTTCGATTGGTAGCTATTTACACCAGAGAGGCATCTAGCAGGGTGGAGAGGTATCTAGTGGGATTTTTATTATTATGCAGCGAAAAATCAAATAGATTAATTCGATTGGTTGTTAGTGGGTGTTGTATTGGAGGAAAAACATATTTACGATTTAAGTAACCAGTTAAGTCAATATTGATGGCTTAAATACAATATTATATGGAATATTCTTGGGTGTCAGGTAAACACTTGCATACAATACACAGTGTAAAACGAAAGAGAAGTGTAGATATTCCTAGTTCTTACTGGTTCCTTTCTAGTTCCTTTGATACTGATTGTTAATTTCAAGTACGATATACAAGTTTACTGTAGTGTAGTGGCTAACACTCTCGCCTCTCTAGCGGAGGCCCCGGGTTCAATACTCAGGACGGACACTTTTTTTAAAGTTAATATACTTAAAAGTTGGTAGATTCCGCTCTTGTAACAGGCTGTTATTATTTATATTTATTAAATTTCAAGGACATTTATTCATCTTGAATTCTCACTCTACACGAGGCATTTTATTGAATCTGAATATTTTGCTTCAGTATCTTTAATCGACTTGTTATCACTGTATGAAACTGTTGCAACAGCTTCAACATTTTTTTTGAAAGACACTTTCAATAAATTTATGAGTTGTCATGATTCGGTCGCTTAATCTCTAAGTCATACTAAGAAGGCAAGGAGGGTTCGTCGACAGCTATAACAAATAAAATAAAATAACTAAACTGTGTCTGCTTTGCCTCTCTGTATTCCTTTCTTTCTTATATACATGTATATATAAATCTTTTCCATCAACGCCGTTTATCTTTTTTAAAGATATTTCTTGTTTAGTTTTCAAACATGACAGACACGTGTTGGTCTATTTATAGAAAAAAAGGTCTCATAGCATATATGGGGCGTAATTTTCGCGAAAAAAAGAGTTTGATTGTAAAAACAAAAGTCTCAGTTTAAACGTTAAAATTTGAAAAATTTCTATTATTGTAGGAAGATTTTATTCCATTTTTATAAAGTATTCTAGGTAAATAAGCATTTTTTTCAGATTATGAATAAATATGTTAACCTGAAAACTTTGTTTGAGAAAAAGATCGTGTGTCATATTAGGGACTGGCTCGTTTTTATAAAATATTCCGAGCAAATAACCATTTTTTTCAGGTTTTGAATAAATATATTAACCTGAAAACTTTGAGAAAAAGATCGTGTGTCATATTAGGGACTGGCTCGTTTTTATAAAATACTCCGAGCAAATAGCCATTTTTCAGGTTTTGAATAAAAATATTGATTTGAAAACTGAGTTTGACAATACGAGTATGCGTCCTATTTGAGACTGGTTCATTTTCATAAAATATTCCGAGTAAATAACCTTTTTTTCTGAGATTTTGAATAAGTATGTTGAAAACCGAGTTTGAGAATACGGTTGTTGGTTATATAAGGGCTTCCTTTTATAAAATATTCCATGTAAATAACCTTTTTGAATACATAAATTATAATGTTGAGTTGAAAATTGAGTTGTTTTTTTTTTAACTTTTGAACATAAGGTTGTTCATGATACTAGTATTGGGTTCTGGCCGCATGGAGATGCCATTGCAGATACAGAGCTTTTGATATTTGATTAAATTCAGGCAAAGTTAAATTGTACTTATAAATAAATTTAAAAAAAAACAACAGAATGGTTCGTGCAAATGCAGAAACTGATTAAACGTTGATTCAAGTACTTTGGTCTTTTAATTTGTGAACGAGTATTTGTTCTGTCATGTTGAAAATGATATAAGACCTAGTTATTACCATCAATATGCCTTCAATGTTTACCGAACAGATGAACATATTTGCTGTTATTTATTGTCGTTGAGTTTCGTGTTGATTTTGATGTACAGTGTACAGTATTTACAGCTTGTTATCGATAACTTGAGTCACGTGACGGGCAGTTAAATTTAAATCTGGTTGGCGAGCAGAAGATTTTTACTTTTCGCAAAGAATTCTTTGTTATAATTGCATATTGGAGAAAACATAAAACGCCATATGCATACCATCGTTAAGGATATAAGCTATGAGACCCGATCCTTTTTTCTAAAAATAGACCACCACGTGTCTGTCTACTTATCTGTAACTAACTATACATCAAGTACTTGGGTATCGTTTCATTTTGCGGGAAGCAATTTTCGCGCAAAAGCTGCAAACGGTATATTCGGGCGGGCATAAATTCGCGCAAATGAATTTTTTTATAAAGGCATATTATAATGTTGTAAAATTGAGCTAGGTTTTATATTCGCGCTTATACCATTAGCGCGAATTTCGCGAAATTTAAAACCGCGCGAAATATAATGATGTCACAGTAATCTTCAAGTGAAGTGTTATAAAACTTGCAGATCAAAACAATATCTCCAGTGTAATTTATCGTGTTGCACGCGAATATAGACACTTTTTAAACAAGTAGTATTCAACTTTGCTACTTTGTAAATAACCCAAGCAGTCACATTTATTACGCAAACATTGGAAATGTTTAAGCCGCGGGATTAGATTGTGCAAAAGATACTGTATTTACTATTAACTTTCTAAAACACCTATATCAGCGACTGAATGAGACTTTAAATTCGAAGGTTTCGTTTTAGAAAATTTTATTTCTTTTATGATTTTATGTAAACATTATTAAGCATGTTTAAATGACGTATAGTTATTAATGTTAAGGTGGATTGATTTCAATCGAAGAAAGCTTTAAAGCTTTACAATTTCAAAAACCGGACGATAAAGTATTTTCTGTTGGATGAAAGCTGGCTTTAGTTAGAAACTGATAGCAATTTGGATTTTACGAGACATGGATTGGAAAGTCTAAAGTGCAGTTTAGATTTTTTTTCGGAAAATATTCGGATAATTTTGACTTGGATAACTATGTCACAGTCCCAGAACGTGTTCTGTGTAGAGATCGTATTTAAAGATCAAGAACTTCAGAAGCACGCGGTATCCCCCATACCGGAACACGACGACCCGAGCAATACCGGAGCCTGTTCGTCCCCAAGCGGTTCGTACTCAACGTCTCCGAGAGCGATCAAACGCTTTCTTCTCAGGTTGGTGAAAATTCGCCATTGAGAGGCAGAGAAATAGAAAAAAGAGATAAATAATACTGGCATTTTCGTGCGATCTTCCAATTTCATTTTGCACTGGTTCAGTTGTTAATACTACGAACTTCCAAGGAGGGTGTGATTGCTCGAAACGCCTTTTTGGGCAGTGATATTGCGTCCGACCCTGAACTTTTCAGTGATCTTAACATTCGTCTGGCTGATCAACATATGTTTTTTGTTTTATTTTTTCCGGGTCGCTTGTCGCTTTTTTTCCTTTGTTGGAAAAGTTCACTTTTATAAAATAAGATATTTTCAATATCACACTTCAAACAATTAACTAACAGATACGCTTAATTAACCAAATAGGTTTTTTGCTCCAAAGTTGTATCTTTCACTTCGACAGTGTTTTATACACTTGATCTGGGTTATGGTAACCCCTATATAGGAACGGGTAACACTATAAAAGCGAACCAATATCGTTATTTACCCTTAACCCCTGCTTAGAGTTGCTTGCTTCTGTTCAAACATTTAACAGTATTAACCATAAGTGGGATCTTAATTTACGTTGTTTTTTTTGTTTGCTTGCGTTTCCTTGCATTACACTTCCACGGTATAGTGGTTACTTTTGTTATTGTTGCTGTTGCTGCTAATGTGTCTTTTGGAGATTTTTAGTATTTTATTTTATTTCTTATACAGTTTCGAATTTCAATAAAAGCTGGTTTTAAACAGTGTCATACAAGTGGCGGCGAGCTTTTTAATCACAATATACAATAAATTTAAAGAACAAACAATATGGCTGCATTGTATCCAGTAATATACTGATGTATGTTCATTATATACATTCAGCAGAATCTCTTATTTCTACCTATTCAAAACTGAAAACAGATCGACGCGGGGCGTAATAGGTTTAATATAATCCTGCACTAAATCATTTATAAGATTACTGACAACAATATTTGAAATTCAGTTCATAAAATTTAATGTTTAATGTAAATATCGATTATGAAGTAATAAAAGTATTGTAGATCACGAATAATTAATTCGTTGGGCGCAAGTCGCATTCATAATGTTGACTAACCGGTATTAGTCATTACCCATTACCCATTACCACGATAAACAGACAGGTCAGACGGACGGAACGACCGCCTGTCCAAACTGACCGATAAACAAAACCAATTCCTAACTTGAAGTGGTACAAACCAAACTAGCAAGCAATCACATAGGTAATAAATGAAAAAGATCAATCAATCAATATACAATCAATCAATCAATCAATCAATCAATCAATCAATATACAACCAATCAGTCAGTCAATCGAACAGAAGCAAAGTTTAGCCAATTATCAGTTATCTTCATCGCATTATAATTTAGATATCAATTTTAACATTTGTTTAAGGTCGGAAGAGCCAGAATTACCAGTTTTCTGACTCTTGACCGTTGTAACTGGTCTAAAAATAGTAACAAACTGAAAGCCTAAGAACCGCCGAAAAGTAGTTCTAACTTTCAGTCCGTCCGATAGGTATGCCGACCCCTCAGTACTTTCAATGCTTTGATTTATAATACGATTTTTTGTACTTTTCAGAAATGCTTCCCGGTTGGCTCTGGAATCCCGCGAGGCGATGTTCCGACGGGCAATGTCTTTGCTGTCGGCAAGGTGCTCTAGTGTAAGACAGGACGGTGCCGACGCTGATAACGCGCTCAACATCGGTGCGCAGGTGCCCAAATACTTCTACGTTACTCAAGAGAAACCCCTTCCAATGGAGCCTCTCAAGGTAGGTAAAACTGCATTAACAATTTGTCCCATTATAAACCTTTAGTTCGTGGATACCGTCAGTATATATCCTGTTCAGCTTGCACAACCGCGATCGAAGTCTTATCAAGATCTACCGTATTGGTTGTTGGTCAGTATAAAAACAAATACGTTTAAAAGCGAACAGTGTTTGTTCATGGTATGTATACCATATCAATCGAGTAGTGTTAAATTTTACAGTCCCATGCAGAACTGCAGGTGACGATCGGAGAATATTGAAAGGCATGATACGATAGTGATGTGAGTAGAGCGATGACACGATACATATCAGATTTTACCATTGTTCATTCATTACAACTCTAAATCAACCAAACACTATACGAAAATATAAATCAAATTTAATTCATTTTCAGGCCTGGCGTGGTTACCATGGCAATATCTATTTTGAGCCCATCAATATAAACCCTCTTAAAGCGGATATCGAATTACAGAGAGCCCAAACGTCAGTTACCCGGACATCAGTTCCGCCAGCACAGCGGACTCGAACATCAGTTCCAAAGGCAAGACTTAGCAAGGACAAAGAGAACCGCCCACTTCTGGAGAGCCGGAGCGAGTCTCGGCAAACAAACAAGAGTTCGCATGGGAGCCAGATGTCTTCTTCCCGACCCCTAGCTATTCTTGATAAACATTCTGTGCTAAATCGATTAAACGAAAACATACATGAGGACATAGTGTGGCTAGAGGGTACCGAAAATACGGGGAGCTTGGCCGTACGTCCGAAAACCTACCCTGAAAGAGAATCAAAACAAAGGGAACGAGACCTTCAGTATAATAAGGAAAGGATACGTAAAGGTTCCGTCGCTCATAAACTGTATGTAGATAGCAAATCAAAACAGCAACCCAAATTGTCTGTAAATGGCGGGAAATTCACGCCGCCGAATTCGCTGTCGCCTCTGTTACGGACACAGACTCAGTACTCACTGAGTAGCCATAGACTCACAACAAATAGTCCGGACCCGTATCATCTAAATGACTCAAAGTTACCTCCCCTGGATCAAATTCGGGCAAGTCTGAAGCATATGGACGCTCGTCGCGAGCAGGGCTCACAGCGTGCTAAAATTCCATACAGTAAATCCGTGACAATCACTGACGATATGAAACCATTCGTAAAATATAGTCCGGATGTCGTCGCTAAATTTGCACAACAGGCAAACATATGCTGACATGCAACTTCTTATATTATGCGTTGTTTTAAAGTTAGCAACCGGAAATTAAGACTAGTTTGTCACGTGACGTGACGTGAACCAAATACCTTCCTGTAGAAATTCCTGTAGAATTTAAAGCTAGGATCCCGTTGATGTCACACAATTCTTTTGTTTGAATCAACAGGCAAATTGTGATATTCTGTAGTGCCAAATCTGTATAGAAGCCCAATAGGACTTTCTGTACAGTTGTATATTATAACGACAATCTAAAGTCAGCGTTTTTTTATTGTATTGGATGGCTTCGATATAATCGGATTCATGTTAGACTTGGGTAAGCAAAAACTGGTATTAATCGTGACTGCTTGCATTTTCACGTGCACGGCGATGTGAAGTTTGTGAATTTTGTGATTGGTTGCAACAATATGATAACTGTTCAATGTCCGTTAAGCATTTAGAACGATTCCCTTACATATAGTGGTGTCAAAATCTACGTTTGTAACGATAAAAACACACAGGAAATAGGGTGTTAACTGACTTGTTAAAAAATTATTGGTCTCTGACCAACCAGACCGCACTTGAAAACGCGCTATCGCAAATTGGGTGCCGCAAATATACATACGCGCTTCCGGTATGAGTCAGCCTCTTTCCAGGAAGATAAAGATATGAAATTGCTTTCATTTCCTTCATATGCGTCCCTGTAAACAAGCCCCCAAAAACAGAGATTTTAAGTTTAGTTGCCCCAGATGAAGAGAAAAAAAAACATACTTTTTTAAACGGACCCTATTCGAACTGACCGCGGAAGAATACATGGTAATTTGGCTTAATTTAACCTAAAATTATGTATAATGAAGTGAAATCCAACTAATAAGACCACCTCTCAGACTGGGAAACCATGGTCTACTGTGGTATCATTATATTTAGCGTGAGTTTAATTTTCGCGTATTTCGCGCTAGGCGAAAATCGAAATCAAACTCTAGCGAATATGAAGCACATAATACATCATCCTTTCGGAGGAATATAACTGCGCTAAAATGTCATTTGCGTCATATGCGCGAAAATTAGGCCCCCGTAAAATTCAATGATAACACAGTGCTCTTAATTTTGTGGTAGAAACTAGTAAAATACTGTGAAATGGAGCATCAAAATAGCAGTCTTAATATCGATGTGGTCTACATTTTACTGTATTCTAACAACTGCGACTTTTACAAATAGCTAGTTAGCATCCATAAACGTTGGGATTATCTTTTTATTCACCAGGACAGGTTAGCGCTGCACCGTCTATGTCAGCCTGAAAAAAAATCGGACAACATGTAGAAATTATGTTAAGTGTACGCAGCAAATGCATATCTCCTTCAGTACATAAATACAACTTACAAGCGACACCATAAAAAGACGATTTAACATATAGCTTATTGTTGGAAGTGACGACTAATTCAGACATGTGCTACAAATGGAATAGAATAAATCTTACTGATGTTTACCACGTATCTACGAGGGTTGTTCAGAAAGTTCGCGTAAAGTGCTCTTTGTTCTTTAGTTTTAATCGTATCTTTATAAAAACTGCTTTTATTGTACTTTGAAGTATTCCTTACATAATAATTAACACCATATTTTGAATTTTTATACAAATAAATGCGATAAAGCCCAAATCTGCAAAATCGGAAAGTGCTATTGCGCTTTATACATTTTAAAAACAAATTGTAGCACTTTTCCGCGAACTTTTTAAACACCCCTCGTATATAAGTCCGTGTGATGGAAATTTATAACTAGCTTGGTTTTTTTTTTATAACATTTTACAAAATAAGTTTTCAGGACATAAATAATCTGCAATGCTTTAGGCTTTGTACTTAACTGTACACTTCTTACCCGATTTCGATTAATGGTTGAATTTTGATTTATAGTAAGAAATGTGCGTCATTGCTACTTAATTATATATACTTATTTCGGAATTTTCGTTAATATATATACTAATGTAGTTATAGTAACAAAACTAGTGTCAAGATAACAAAATGTATGTAATGTTTAACAACACATATCGGTTGGCATGTCACAGTGACGTTTTTCTCGTAGTATACCTTGTCATATATGAAACATGCGTATATTTTCTTAATGTCATAAAATGACGGATTTTCTTTTCTTAGCACACCTTGTCAAGTATGTCACAAAACGACTTTTTTCTTTTTCGTAGTACAAATTTTAATGTATGTTACATTATGAAGTATTTCTTTTCGTAGTATAAATTTTCATATATGAAACATATGTCGATATTTTCTTTTCGTAGTTTAGTGTCATAAAATGACGGATTTTCTTTTCGTAGTATACGTTGTTAAGTACATGTATATCACAAAATGGCTTTTTTTCCTTTTCGTAGCATACAATGTCATATATGTCACATAATGAAGTTTTTTTGTAGTATATTTGTCAAATATGTAACATAATGACGTGTTTGTTTTTCGTAGTACTTTTTCTTATAAGTTACGTAATGACATATTTTCTTTTCATATTTTTTTCTCAAATATATCAAATGATGACATTTCTTTTTCGTATACCTGGCCATGCATGTTACATAGTGACATTTTGTTCGTAGTATACTTCGTCCAATACGAAAGTGAAGGTTTCACAAGATAATAGACATGTCCTTGAGCAAACTTTGAATGTTTCTGCTGTTCAAAAAGTTACTTTCTGAATAGTTATATTGCCCCTTTGATTTGTCTGAACATAAATAGTGGCATGCAAATAAATCTGTAGTTTTCGTTGGTTTCAACAAGACACTAATTTAATTCAGCTGACACTGCGTTATTAACTTTTTATGTAAGTTTTTGTTGACAAATGTCTACTTTGTATTTATTTAACTTAGTTACCTGTAGTTTTTTTGTGTTTGTTTTAACAAAAGACTGTCTTAACTCAGCTGACACTACATTATATATTGTCTAAATATTTTTTGATAAATTGTTTCAATATATTGATTAAACTACGTTTCTGTACTATAGCCAATGGCACCATTTGAAGGCAATTTATTGTTTTTTAAATATGATTTTTGAAAAACCGGTACCTATACTGAACTGCATACTGTGATATGTTCTACTACGAGTTTCTGTTTTTTACTATCATCAAGCAAGATACATCGCAGTCCTGTAATTTAATTGATTCTGGTATCCATTATGTGCTTAAGTCATAGTCAGAACGTTCAACTTTCACGTCTAGCCTCGTTTTTGGGGCGATTTCCGGTCACATTTATTTTAATACTGTACGTTATCGATAACTTGACAGTCATATGACAGACAAGTGCATTCAAATATGATCAATGAGCAAACGATTTTAAAATATTTATATTGGAGAAAACATTAAACTCTCCCATATATGCCATAAGACCATTGTTTTTCTATAAACAGATTATCACGTGACTGTCTATTTATCTGTAATTAGTTATATTTGAATGTATATTTATATATGTGGATAAGAAACATGAATCACTACAAGTATCTTTGGTTCTTGTCACTCCATGCATGCAACTTTTTCCAACAAGAGATCCAAAGGGTCTGAATCGCTCATCTGCTATTATGTAAATAGCTCAAGTTTCCAAGTTTATATACAATATTTCTCAATATGAACATACACATAAACATGAGAACACATATTTACAATATTAATAGTTTGCGGTCACCGTGGTTATGACATCAAAATCGCCCTTTCTGAGAAAGTGATTAAATTTCTTAAGGTCTCACCTGTGAGCTGAACCATGTCATCAGCAGACTCAAGGCAAATAAAGTTATCTTAGCTTTATTTAGATCCCATCCAGTAATCTAGATCTTCTATATAATTCTAATTCTTTGACCAAAAAGGCACTGAAAAGAGATCCGTTTCTTCACAATAACAACACAATTTAAATAGTAATAGTTATAACAAGATTAGGGCATATAGCCCATATAGGTTTAGATCAGAAGGAACATCCCTGGTTTTATATTCATAAAGTTATTTCTAATCAAGAAGCAAACAGTGAAGATCCTGATCAGACTTCATAAATAACACTGGATCTATACTTGTCACATATGGGATATAAGCAGTACCTGATGCAATAAAAGGTAACAATCTAAATCTTTACTACCTGCAATTCCAACAAAATAAAATACAGTGACTGCATTTTGCAAGCAATTCTTTAGCATACCCTTTTAAGCGGAATTGGATATTTACATGTACAAAAAAGAACCATTCTTTCATGAAAAGCTCATTACTGACAAAAATGTAAAACATGTATGCTCCATCCACCCTACCCCAAACACCAAGTAGATCAAAAGGGGTCATCTACATGTAATTACACATCATTATCTACCCACTACCAAATCTGAGGACCTTAGGCCAAATTGTTGTCTAGTTATTGGTCAGAAAAGGTTTTTGTGTTAAAGGTTACTTGACCTTTGACCTACTTACCTCAAAATCAATTGGGGTCATCAACATGTGTTTTTAAAGAACCACCCTACCAAATTTAAGGACCATAGGTGAAATAATTGTTTAGTTATTAGTAAGACAAAAAGTATGTGATAAAGGTCAGTGTGACCTTGACCCTTGACCTTCTGATCTCAGAATCAATAGGGGTCATGTACATGTGATGATATACCTTTCTACTAAATTTAAGGACCACAGGTTTAGTTATTGTATTATAGTTTACTGTGACCTTCATTTTTGACACACTGACCTCAAAATCAACAAGGGTCATCTACATGTTATGACAAACATCCCTACCAAGTCTAAGGAACGTACTTCAAAATCAATGTCTGGAATTGGTCTGACAAGGTCTGGTTATGGATGGACTGGCAGACCTACTAACAGGTGCAGAAAAATATAACCCCGCTTATTAGGAGACATAATGGTGATTCCCTTACCAGAATATCATGAAAAGCATTGCGTGTATTAATTACTACAAATTGAAATGTTTAACTGATGAAACAAACAAATCATATACATGTACCGGTGTTTTGGTAAAGTATACAGATTTTGCAAGATTGTTTTATAAGAAAAACAGAGATGACAATGTCATTACGAGTACACCATCTGTCAGTCTCTAACAAAACTAGATGGGTGTTCAACTGAACACTTGTGTCACCCTTGGGTACTTTGTCAGAATAAAAGCCGCCTACAAAAAGGGGCATTACAATTAAATGTAACCAATGTAAAAATTGAGGGTTAATCAAGGCCCTGTTACCATAAGCAATAGAATTTGTGAGTTTGAAAAAGAATTAAATACATAAAATCTTCCAATAGGAAAGTCATTTATAACAGTTTATTAAAATTCCACTCTTAACACTTATCCTTTATCAAGAAAAATACATAATTCTGTTTATTAAATAATTCTGTAAATAATTCTGTATATTTCTTGATAAAGCACAAGTGTCTGAAAATTTAAAATTAAAGAGTGTAAATTTATATATATCAGGAATGGCTTAGATTAAGCCAATGATTTCGACGGACAGATAAATTCCTATACATACACGTAGCCTTTTCTTAAAAGGCCATAGAAATTTACAGATAAAGGGAGATAACTCATTCAAATAGCAACAAAGATTTATTTCCAGAAAGCAGTAACATACAACCAATGCAATCTGCCAAAAGAAACAAAACATTTCACTGATATATCTGCATTTTCTAGTATTAAGATATGTCATAAAATAAGAGGACATACAAGTTAGTAATTAATTTGTCGTGGACGGAATGTACATGTCAAGTAAATAAAAGTAATTTTTTATCACAGTGAACATTAAACATATAATTTTATGTATATATTAATCATATCAGTGATTTTTAACTTCTTTTTAATGCTTTAACAACAAAGAAAAGTTAATAAATAAGTCACAACACAAACTGGAACACAACACAGTCAAAAGAATTTCACTTTCAATGGAGACTCAATTTTATTTTCTCTGTTAACACAGCAAGATATTTAGTATAAATTAGAAGTCTATTAAGAATTAAATGGTCCCAAAGGACATCTCCAGCACTGAAGATCAACTTAATCCTTGAGGAACAGTGCAGCCCCACACTGCACCCACTGTGACTTGTTGCCGCCACATGGTACGTTAAGCCTCGTAATAATCCGGTCCCTGTCGGCACTGTAGTAAATCGGGATTGAGATAGTCTCATCTATACCATACGGGTCGGGTGCATCATCCTTGAAAATACATGTCAGAAAATATATCAAATCAAAAATCAGCACAAAAAACATCTCATATACTGAATCTTTATACCAAATATTTGACAAAACATATACACATTTTAGGTTATTCTCAACAAAAAATGCAGGTTTTGATGCAAGATTTCCAGAAAGGCAATTTGTTTGGGACAATCTACGTATAGTTGCATGATATTTTCCATTCTTTTGGAAAGAATCCCCATAAAAATTAAATTTTGCTGCCTCAAAAGGGGGTTGGAGCAAGTCTACCAAACCCCTTCTGGATCTGCCCCTGCACATAATAAATACATGTATTTATTTGCACCTAATCTTTTGTAAAAAAAGGATTCAAATTTAGGTTATTCTTGTCAAGGTTGTCTCTAATTCTCAACTTAACTCTTTTATTCACTTACCAATTCACCAAAGAAATCAACAGAAGTTATTACCAACAATTACAAATGAATTTGTAGTACATGCTAAAATAGGTGAAAATGCTAAAATTCATCAAAACTGGGCCCAAGATCGTAAAACTAAAACAGTAGACAAGTCTCAAATATCAAGCATCTAACATCATAAAACTGAGATTAGAGACCAGTCTCAAATCTCAGGCATCTAACTGGCTGAAATGGCAACTGGTCGCCAATTCAGCCAATCAGATGCTTGAGATTTGAGACCGATCTCCAATCTCAGTTTTATGATGTTGGGCCCTGATTACTCAAACATGTCTGGAAATGGGTAAAGTTTAGTCGAAAAATAAGGCTCCCTGTGCAAAAATGGCTTTAGTTCAGCCTAAACACAGGGCTCCTTGTACAAACCTTGATCCAAGCAACACTACAGGGGGGTATAGCAGATATACTCGGTGAGTCCCTCTGGTTCTCAGACAACCGGTTACCATCGAAGCTACATCCCTCCAGCTGGAGACCCCCTATCTTCACACTAAACTTGGCCCCTTGTAGAGCTCCCTTCCAGCTGCAGCAGAACTTTAGACTGTCCATAGAGCAGCCCAACTCCCTAAAACACAAGGATAATTGTAAGTCAAAATATTCCAATTCCCTAAAACGCAAGTGTAATTGTAAGGCCAAGCAGCCCAACTCCCTAAAACATGTCTATTGAAAACCAGAATTGGTACTCAGCAATTGAAATAAGAAGGCTGATAGCCCCTTCTGGCATTCAACTGACAATAAGTGAATTGTAGTCAAAGTAGCCCAAAACCCTAAATCCTGAATGCTTGACTTGCTTACATTAGAATGATGTATCTACACTACAATAAGGGATGTGTCACGAGGAAAAGACGTCTGCTGGAGACTGATATAGTTCTTGAAATGTATCGTTTAGATGAGCAGACCACATTACTTATTATGCATTTAGTATTAAATATAACATTACATGTATAGTACATTAGTGTATCAAGATCACCTATTAACCCTTTCCTCCATAGAAACACCTTTATTGCATGGGAAAACAGTTTAGATCCAGATCAGCGGACACATCCATGTGGTTCGATCTGGATCTAAAATGTTCGCTTTTTGATTTGTTAGGCTATTTCTGACCAAAATGCGACCAGTGCAGATCCTGATCAGACGGCACGGATGTGCCGGCTGATCTGGATCTACACTGGTGGCACATGCATAAAAATGCGTATTTATGGCGGAAAGGGTTAATTAAGAAAAAAAAATAGATAAATTCTTTCCTAATACAATAACACTGGACCTCAGTTTAAACTCTCATCAAAAAGAATGCTAGTAAATTTTAGTTGGAGTGGCGGGGGATCAAACCAGCAATCCCTGGACTCAGGGGCAGACACGCTAACCACTGAGCTATTAATAGGCTCTAACACATGTTCCATATGTTTTACATGTACCGGTAATACATGTATACATACCTGGCTGTTTGTTGTCTGAGAGCATTCAGGAACGTATCAGGTCGGAACAGCTCAGAGAGATCCAGGGTATCTCTGAGCAGGGAACCATTCTGTGCCTTGTCCACCCAGGTGTTGACCGCCACAGCCCGTGAGACCAGCCCTCTCAAGTACTGTACTGGATCTTCAGGGCCATCCCATTTAGCCTGCCAGCTTAGTGGGGTCTGAAAACAAACAATATGAGAGGTAAAAAATATGCACGAGTCTAACAAACTAGATAAAACAAGAACTGGCCAAGAAAACAGAGTGCCAGACTTTATGATTCTTTTCTTGGAAACAAATACAAATTTAAAAAAAAAGTTATTTTTGATAAAATTTATTTTCAGATATAATTCAATTCAGTTATAGGCATAAGAATAATAGTCTCTATCCTACTTAGAAGTCACTCTACATTTGTAGCTATGTGTATGCGCAGTTGTATTTTGTTCATGGTAAAATAGAAAATAGAAAGGAGTTCTATTGCAATAAATCTCTGAGGAATTTGAATTTTCATAGCTTCTGATTGGCTACAAATGTAGGGCGACCTCTAAGTATAGGATAGAGTCTATTAAGACGTTTCTATAGAAAATAGAAGCCGAAACGAGCGCAACTTAGAAGTTGCCCTACATTTGTAGCCATGCGCATGCCCAGTTAAAACATTTGAATTTTCACAACTTCTGATTGGCTACAAATGTAGGGCAACTTCTAAGGGATAAAGCAATATGCAAAATATCAGGCTGCTACATGTTATAGTTGCTTAGAAAACTGCGATGGAAATTTTGTTACGGAAGAACTGAATCACAGAAGGACAAGCGTAAAACAGTATACCCCACTCTTCTTCGAAGTGGGGGTGTAATTAATGTTTTTCCACAATTGTCTGATGTTTTTATCACTGAATGGTTATTAACAACATTATGATAGCTTAAACTATTCAAATTGTCAGAAAAATTATTATTTCATTTGAACACCTCAAAATTGTCAAAAACAATATGGCTTTGATATACAGTACCTTTATTGAGTTAAAACAAGACTTGTGATGAGGTATTTTGTAATAAATTTATTGAATTGTATTTTTTTAAATAAAATAGCATTGGAAAAGTTGAAATATATTTAGTTTGTTGGTTGTTAAATCATTAAAAAAGGGAAATTTATCAAAGCAAGAAGACAACAATCAGCACTTACAATACAGTCCAACCTTTCTTTAGTAGCCACCCAAGGGAGTGTCCAAAAGTGGCTGCTGAAGACAGGTGGCTGTTAAAGACAGTAAAAAATTAGAACAAAATGTCAGTTTCTGTCATATTCAAACTGGCTGTTTAAGACAGGTGGTTGCTATTCGCAGGTGGCTGCTAAGGCAGGTTTCACTGTATATCAAAGTTCTCTTTTATTTACAGGTTTAAAGATGAGTAAAATGGAAGACAGCAAATCAAAGAGCTCTGTTCCAGGCAATGCCGCTACCATCAGCTGCCAACCATGTGGACTTGAAAACAAAGATAAGGAGGCTTCGGGTTATTGCCAAGACCGTGCCGAATACTTATGTAAAGAGTGTTACAGCATTCACAAGAAAACAAAGCCCACAAGAAATCATATTCTCTTGGACAGCTCAAAGATGCCAACTGTTCAAAGCTGTCTGGAACATCCTGGAAATGTTGTTGAATATGTATGCGAAGTGCACCAGGACCTTGTATGCAATGTATGTAAATGGTCTTCCCATAGCGCCTGTAAATTCGATTTGGAACCCATCAATGATGTTGCAAAAAAATTTTTGTCAACTCTAGAATACAAAAACTTGCTGTACAGAATTGAGAAACTTACAGATAATTTTTATCAGAATATACATCCAGCTGCAGAAAAGGCAATTCAAGAAATAAAAAACAACAGGGAAATCATTCATCATCAAGTTAAAGAATTTAAAAAAAACATTAATTACCAACTAGATAAATGGGAAAAAGCTCTGTATGATGAAAACGATCGCAAACATGATGAAATAATGAAGGTAGTCAATTCTGTAGACACAAAGAGTAAAGAAATAACAAAGGATGCTGAGCAGCTAAAACAAAAACTGGAAAAGATACTTAAAACAGGAAATTACAGAAGTCATTATATTCAAGCTAAAAGAGCTGAACTGTCTTTGGAAAACCTACAGAACAATATACAGGAAACAGAATCAGATGTGTGCATTAACCTACCAGTTTTCACCAGCAACAGAAAAAAATTTGTAAAGTGGAGTTCACAAAATGTTATTGGAAAGCTTTGTGAAAGTGAGCAAAAAATATTCCCCTTTAAATTGACTTCCACAGCACCCACCATGCAGCAACTTTTTGGTAATTTAGCTCTTGGTATGCAGGTACCATTTATTCCATATTTTCATGGTGGTATGCCAGCTTTTCCTAATAGTATGCCAGCTTTTCCAGGTAATATGCAGCAGGGACAATCTATGCCAACTGTTCATTATAGTATGGGATCATTTGTGCAGCAACTCTATCCTTGTATGCAGTGACAACCAATGCAGAGATCTGGTTTTTATAATAGTATGTAGCATGGACAATTAATGCAGCAACCTGGTACTTTTAGTATGCAGCAGCGACCATTTATGCAGCAACCTGGACATTATATTATGCAGCAGCGACCAATTATGCAGCAACCTGGACATTATATTATGCAGCAGCAACCATTTATGCAGCAACCTGGACATTATATTATGCAGCAGCAACCATTTATGCAGCAACCTAGTACTTATAGTATGCAGCAGCGACCATTTATGCAGAAACCTGGACATTATATCATGCAGCAGCGACCATTTATGCAGCAACCTGGACATTATATTATGCAGCAGCCACATTTATACAGCAACCTGGACATTATATTATGCAGCAGCAACCATTTATGCAGCAACCTGGACATTATATTATGCAGCAGCGACCAATTATGCAGCAACCTGGACATTATATTATGCAGCAGCAACCATTTATGCAGCAACCTGGACATTATATTATGCAGCAGCAACCATTTATGCAGCAACCTAGTACTTATAGTATGCAGCAGCGACCATTTATGCAGAAACCTGGACATTATATCATGCAGCAGCGACCATTTATGCAGCAACCTGGACATTATATTATGCAGCAGCCACATTTATACAGCAACCTGGACATTATATTATGCAGCAGCAACCATTTATGCAGCAACCTGGACATTATATTATGCAGCAGCAACCATTTATGCAGCAACCTGGACATTATATTATGCAGCAGCGACCATTTATGCAGCAACCTGGACATTATATTATGCAGCAATGACCATTTATGCAGCATGGCAATACTTTTTAAGCATTGGCATGCTAGAACAGCAAATTGTTATCAAAATGTGATTCAGGGAATCTTTTCTCAGCAGCAAAGGAAAACAGTTTATTTATCTGTTGCTGTTAATCAGATTTTTGGAATACAGACATGTATTAAGCAGCTATCCAATGGAGTGATCTAAAGTGGATGTTAAACACATGTGGCTGTTTAAGACAGGTAAAACTTAGAACAAAATGTCAGTTTAGGACATATTCAAACTGGCTGTTAAAAACAGGTTGTTGCTGAATGCAGATGGCTGCTTCAACAGGTTCAACTGTATTAAGATCTTTTTTTTTTACCTTATAAACACATTCAGACATTTAAAATCTTTCTAAAATTAAGTAGTTAATTTAAACTAATAAACTAAATTTATTCACAAGACTGTTTTACACAGCAGCCATATTAGATTCTGAGAGTGAAGTGTTGAGGTACTGTTAGAAAAATTCAGAAACTTTCTATTATAAATTATTAGATGAACATTTGATTTTTGTTTAAATTTATTAAGTAACAATCTGATTAGCAATTGATACAATAACAAGACCACCTTGAAAGGAACATAGTCTCTCTTTTTGTTATAAACCTGACTGTTAATTCCTTTTGGTTTTAAACTTCTGTCTATATCATTATATGGGAACTTTCAGTTGTTAGACCCTGACTGGTATATCTTAGAGCTATCTGTTGGTCAACCTAAAACTTGCTTGTATTTATCAGTCTTATTATCATCCATAGATGAGAATTTGAGTTAACACACATTTTAAGCTGGAATCACTCAAAGTTTGGTTAAATTGTCGATTTATAGATAGGAAATAGTTTAAAATGTTTATAATAGCACAAAATGTGGGCGAGTGCCGTTACCTAGCTTGTCTGAATGTCATTTTTTTTTAATTTGTTCACTTTTGTTATTTTAATTCAAAATCTTATTTTGCAAACTTGGCTGGCACTTGTTCAGAATAACATTACACTTTTCCTTAACTTTATATTGACACACTGTACACGATGTTCTGAAATTTATGATATTGATATAGTTCTAAAAATTAAAATTTATCAAAAAACACTCTCAGACTGTTGATTTAGCCATTGAAGTGTTTTATATTACCATTACCCTTGTACTGAGAACAGTTTCCTGGATGGGCTTACCAGTACATATTTTACAGCCAGTTGTTTCAGCCTGACAACATATTTAAGACATACAGGTAGAAGACCTCCTGTAATGTTTAAGACATACAGGTAGAAAACCTCCCGTAATGTTTAAGACATACAGGTAGAAAACCTCCCGTAATGTTTAAGACATACAGGTAGAAAATCTTCCGTAATGTTTAAGACATACAGGTAGAAAATCTCCTGTAATGTTTAAGACATACAGGTAGAAAATCTCCTGTAATGTTTAAGACATACAGGTAGAAAACCTCCCGTAATGTTTCAGACTTACAGGTAGAAAACCTCCCGTAATGTTTAAGATTTACAGGTAGAAAATCTCCCGTAATGTTTAAGATTTACAGGTAGAAAATCTCCTGTAATGTTTAAGACATACAGGTAGAAAACCTCCCGTAATGTTTAAGACATACAGGTAGAAAACCTCCCGTAATGTTTAAGACATATAGGTAGAAAACCTCCCGTAATGTTTAAGACATACAGGTAGAAAATCTCCCGTAATGTTTAAGACATACAGGTAGAAAACATCCTGTAATGCTAAGACATACAGGTACAAAACCTCCGGTAATGTTTAAGACTTACAGGTAGAAAACCTCCTGTAATGTTTAAGACATACAGGTAGAAAACTTCCCGTAATGTTTAAGATTTACAGGTAGAAAACCTCCCGTAATGTTTAAGACTTACAGGTAGAAAACCTCCCGTAATGTTTAAGACATACAGGTAGAAAACCTCCCGTAATGTTTAAGACTTACAGGTAGAAAACCTCCCGTAATGTTTAAGACATACAGGTAGAAAACCTCCCGTAATGTTTAAGACTTACAGGTAGAAAACCTCCTGTAATGTTTTAAGCATAATATTGATTTAATTGACCTACATTCATTTATTTAAATAACATAGTGTAGTGTAAAGTCATACAATATTACAAAACAACAGTAATCTCCAAATAAGCCAATGAATTTTTGACCAAACCAATAAAACAGCCAATGTTTTGCCATACAGGATTACTCATATACAGGTCGTTTTGAAAAAAAATGCAAGTAGTGACATACATCATGTACATGTAGGGCCCATTTACACAAAAAGTTGACTTGTGTCTATGTATTCTGATTTAATTGTACCAGCTAAAGAGTCACAGAAACAATCAAATTTTATGGTATTTATTATGTTTAGCATGAGCATTCGTCAAATGCCTGTCAGGAAAGCATTTTTTGACTGTGCATGCATCCCTCAAAGACTTTTGTCCGAAGCACTCTGTTTGGGTGACTGTAGTTGCAAGCATTGTAAAGTAAATGTGCTTACAATGAATGATGACAGACATACAGATGGACAGACAGACAGATGGACAGAAGGATGGACAGACACCATTACATAATATGTCCAATCTTATGACAGGCATATAAAAAGGGAAATTTGCCACTTTTCCTTTCTGCTACCAACCTTTGTTCCAAGTTTTTAGCCAATCACTTTCACGGATCCAATAATATGACAAAATGTTTAAAGTATGATGGAAAGACAAACAGACAGATGAACAAATAGACAATGAAGTATTTGGTGATGCACAACTTACTTTATACAGTTTTAAACTACACTTGCCAAAACTACAAAGAGGACAAGAATATTACAGGTGACAGAAGACAGGTAATTTTTACCTCCTGATTAAGGAGAGCAGCGGCTAACTCCTGTACATCCTTGCTTAGCAGCTGGGTACCCCGGATCACCTTACTGAGTGATGCCAGGGACTGGTGCACGTCCTGAACGAGTCGGATAGCATTGTACCGTTCCAGCTGAATAAACGACACAATCGGGGACTCAGAGCCAGCTTTCTCCACAGGTGGCGCCACCTTTGTCTGTATCAAGTTGATACCCTAAAACAATGTTTATATCAAATTTAGTTTTTCTTATTGTTTACACAAATTATGAATTTCATTTTAATAAATAAATCATCTGTTTAACAACAAGTTTCTATTAATACAAATTGACTTAACCATCTATATCTAGTGATAAGAAATGTGTACAATACAAGTTAAAAATTTGAGAATAATTCTATTAATGTTTTTACAGAAGAACTTGAACAAAGATTATAAAACTGTGATTCGAAACCAGTCTTTAATCAAGTCCCCATTTAATCAGATCCTTGAGACTGGTCTCCATTCTCAGTTTTATAATCTTTGGCCCTGATCACAGTTTTTAATCATAACTTGAAATTCCGAAACTTTTCTGCAAATATCAGCAAACTAATCTAACAGTAAGATAAATGGGACACATCGCAGGAAAAGGTGTCATTGATGATATTTTTTTTACATTTTAGTTGTTACTTTATTTTGAAAGAACTTACAGTTTTTCAGTTTTTCTCATTAATTATTGATTATTTCGTTATACATTTTGTCTATATTTGTCTAATTCTAATTTTAATTAAAATTACAAAATAGGCTATGTTGTCTGCTTAACTTTAATGATATCATTTCATTGTAATTTTGTCAGACGTCCGAAGACACCTTTTTCCAGTGAAGTGCCCCAACTTTCAAACAGTTTTAATAAACAACAGTTTAACTTGATATATAAAGGTGAACAAAACAGTTGTCAGAACTTTAAGTAATACCAAGGGATAAAGGACACGGTCGCAAACATACTAAAACAATTAAAGCAATAATATCATTTACAAAATTAATACTGTCTTTTTATATATGTAAATGAAGCTCTTGGAAATGTTTTTGTATAATTGCTATTTAATCTTACAACTGTAATAAACTGCATCAATAAGAAGATTTTCTCTACAACCTACAACCAGTTTAAAACCCCAGTGGCAAATTGTTAAGAAACTTGACTTTCAAGGCAGTTACCCGTCGGCTACTCATTTTCATTTATAAAAGTCATCTATGAAATGAAGGGTTAAGTGAAATTTTTTTAGCACAAGTAAAAACATGAATTACTAATTGTGTGACAGAGTTAACACACTCTTGCATATAAGAAACAACGAAAAACATCAAATAAAACACGTACAGTGTTGAGTTTCTTCCACTGGTTGAGAACAGGTCCAAGCTCGGCAGCCCAGATCTCTTTGTCAAACTTGCTGGCCTTCACACCGGCACGCTGGAGAACCTTGAGCTGGGAGATGACCTGATTACTGATGATACGCTGGGCAGAGCGCTCAATATTCTCCGGTAGACCAAAGTAGGACGGCTTATCATACTCTGGGAGGCCGTCAATCACTTCTGTATAATCCTATATTTAAAATGAAACTATATTCTAAAACAAGAAAATATGCTTCTTCATTCTACTAAAATACCTTTTATCAAACAGTTATGCTTGAAAGAAACGATATGCATTTAAAATGTTCTTTTACCGTTACATCATACCTCTTTTTGTAAGTTAAAATCCACAGAAATATTTTCCTTAACTACAAGCTACCTTTTCTCAAGGCAATACTCTTTGTAAACAAAATGTAAATTGGTCAGTTTTTACTTGTTCTCACCAATTTTACGAATCCTGAATCATTTCCAAAAACAAGGTAAGGACTGTTGCCCTCTATGATAAACTGTTTAATGCACATTTCTAAAAATGTCCCGAGTAAATTAACCCATTCCTGTACAGACACACCTTTATTGCTAGGGCGAACAGTTTAGATCCAGTTCAGCCGGCACATCCGTGCCGTCTGATCAGGATCTAAACTGTTCTTTTTTTGATTCGTTAGGTTATTTCTGACCAAAATGCGACCAGTGCAGATCCTGATCAGACAGCACGGATGTGCCGGCTGATCTGGATCTACACTGGTCGCACATGCGTAAAAATGCGTATCTATCCAGGAATGGGTTAAAAGAATAGTTCTGAGTTGTTGTTGTTTTTTTTAATCAAAATAATAACTGCATATATGTTTTCAACTTGTTGCTAAGCATCTGCACACTAATGTATTTTTTTAAAACTAGAATAAGGTCTTCCATAGTGAACATGTCCCCTTAAGTTGCATTTGAAAGGGGCATAATTCAAACAATAATGAAACAGGAGTTCCTATACTTGTTGTCACTAATGGCTTTGTTCATGCAGATGAAAATTTCGAAGTATTAAAAGTGACATTTACTCAAGTACTTTCAATGTTATAGGCAACATAAAATTTCATGTTCAAGTTTTTGGACTACCGGAAATGGCCAATGTGGCATAACAATTAGTTCCCTATGTGTTTACCTGTTATCGCAGGCGACACAAAAAGAGATAATTTAAAGTTTGAAAACAGCTTTATACATATTCGTATATTTTTAATGAGTTGTTCTTCTTACCCTAACATTGGTAGATGTGGGAAGTCTTAGAGGGCCAAGACGTTTATTCTTAGCGCCTGAAGACAGTGTATTCTGATCAAAGAACTGAGTCAGGTACGACTTCATTACGTTGATATCGAAGGGGTTATCTACCCTACCACCGTAGATTGCCAGCTCAAACAGTCCATGGATAAACTGCCACTGTACGTCTTGATCTAAAATTTAAAAGGTGTACTTTAATATCATAAAATTTTGTGTGGGCTTAATTTCGTGTGGGCATATTTCGTGGTAAAAAAACATGGGCAAAATAAAACCCCAGTAATAGTAATTTATGTCTGTGAACAAATGTCATTTTTGTCTCATCCCCACAAAATTAAAGTATAACCACAGTAGTTTGAAATTGCTGTAAAATAAATTATTATGCTATGCATGGTCAGGATATGTTTTTAGTTGGAAACTGTTTAAAATAAAGAAATTTAATATGATTCAGGTTTGCAATAATAGTTGTCAAAAACTGTCATTCTGGCATAGGAAGTTAAGCGCTGGACTAGAATTTTATTAAATATAGAAGTTATAGTAAAAATGATTAAGGGCCTATAACTCTGCCTAAAATAAACTGAGCAGAAACTCCTGATGATATGCAAATATAGGCTTGGTGACAAACATTCCTTTTCAGTTTCAATCTAATCTCCCAAGCAGTTTTGGAGATGAAGCAAGGACAAGATTGTGTTGGACAAACAGACAGTCTGTTACTATATGCCTCCATGCCTACCTTCAGGGGGCATAAAAGGTAAACAAAAACAAAACGTCTGCTTTTAACCCTTTCCAACATGTATATCACGTGAGCAAACAGTGTAGATCTAGGTAAATAAAATTATTACAGGATCTGCACTGTTTGCTTTTTGGTCAAAAATACCCAAATAAATCAAAAAGTGAACAGTGCAGATCTTGATCAGATGGCACAAATGTGCCAGCTGATCTGGATCTAGACTGTTCATCAATGCCATATAGGCATATGTATGGCAGAAAGGGTTAAGATAAGATTTACTCACTTCCAATACATAGCCTGTCAATGATATCAGCTCCTGCTCTCAGGTCTGACAGGGAGAACTCGTAGAACTTTGTCCAACCCTGAAGTATTCCAGAATTATATTAAGCTTTTAATTTTACATCTGATAAAACATATTCATTCTTTTTCTGCAATGTATCGCTTACTTAACTTCTCAACTTTATGTACATACCTGCAGGTCATAAAAACAGCATGTTGTATAAAATTATTACAAAATTTCAACATAATGTTCATAAAACTAAGACTTGAGACCAGTCTCAAATCTCAAGCATCTGACTAGCTGAAATGGCAACCAGTAACCATTGCCGCCAATCTGATGCTTGAGACTTGAGGCTTGTCTCCAAATTTTGTTTGATGATCTTGGACACTGAGTGAATGAAGGAAATGAAATGAATGGAAATATAATGAATGTATGACTATATAAATAGAGGGTAACCCAAGTAGCAAAATAACTAATCTCCTTTTGGGGCCCTTAGTGGCCGAGACCGATGTAAATGTAATTCTTACACATATCTGTAACAAATTAGGGTTGCGTAATGTAAAGATTACGGTAAAAAGCTTTAATTACATGAGGTCAAAATTTTGGATTTTGTAAAAAATCAGCTATTTTCTTTATTCGCGTATTTATGAATTCACCATGTTGTCAGATTAAAACCGAAGGCATGTTAGTTAAAAAAGTAAAATTTATTACAGTGATCACGATTTTATCATTAAACACTGGTAAACGGTAAAATTGTCTATTGTATCTAATGTTAGTACAAAAAGGGACATAACTCCATGAAATGTGACCTTGACCTTGAGAATTTAGCATCATCTCGAGCGTGTTGTCATCAGCAATATAATTTGAAAGTTTCATGAAGAAATATGAAGAAATGGCAAAGTTAGAGGCAATGTTAAGTTTTCGTGTATAAATATAAGTACAAAAAGGGGCATAACTCCATGGAATGTGACCTTGACCTTGAGAATGTTGCATCATGTCGAGCGTGTTGTCATCAGCAATATAATTTGAAAGTTTCATGAAGAAATATTAAGAAATGGCAAAGTTATAAGCAACGTTAAGTTTTCGTGACGGACCGATGGACGGACGGACGGACGGACAAAGCATTCCCTATGTATCGCCGTTTCTTCGAAAGGGTGACACAAAAACCAGTTCTACAGTATTTTACAATGTGCTTCTTAACATTTCACCCATTTTTATAAAAAAATGTTATTGATGAATCCTTGTTAATGCTGGATTCTTACCTGTGGAATATACATTCTTCTCTCCTGTAAAACAGCATGGAACCAGGCAAGGGCAAACAATGCCTGCGACCTTATGATGTTACCTCCTTTAGATATATACTCTGGAGACCAGGACTCATAAGTTCGGGAAAGATTCCTCTTAACACCAGGTGGCGCCTAAAAATACATATCAAAATATACATGTAATGTTCATATTAATAGCTTCATCAAGATCATGTAAATCTTGGACTTATTTACTTGGAGTGGGCGATATACCCTGGTACACAGGATATTGTGGTATATTTTTCTCTAGATGCAAAACTGTGATATGATTTCAAATACCGGTATGTGTTATATTAAATGAAATCTACTTGAATACTCAATATATTGCAATACCCAAACCTATTATTTACAAATATTTTGAAGTTTAGCAGTATAAGCATGTCTTACTCTTTACTCTTACAAATTTTTTTTAAAGTGTTTGCATGGGAAGGCTCCTTATATATTATACTAATTTTAAAAAAGCAAACATGTAATTTAAGGTTTTTAATATGTTTAAATTAAATTTTGGGTACAATGTTGTCATAAAAGCAAAATATACCGACTGCCATTGAAAATGCAACACTTTTTTGGAATATTTTAGATTTGTGTAAAAGTTAAATAAATTGCTAAAGGTAGATGTGTTTGTAGTTAGTAAGCTTGATTAAAATATGAAGAAATGTGGAAGTTATAGCCAATATTAAGTTTCTGTCATGGACAAACACATCCATTGACCAGAAAAAGCACATTGGAAAAGGTGACACAAAACCAAACAAAACATATTAATTAGCAGAAAGAGTTTTTTTACAATGTTGATTAAAGCTTCAAACCTCATATGTAATTTTCAGGCTGGACTGGAGCAGAATGGTTGGGAACTTGGGATGCACCTCGGCTGTCATCCACAGGCGGAACTCCTTGTGGGGCTTCAGTGTGTTTATTTCCTGTAACATAGGACACAAGCATATGTGTATATATTTCCTGTAACATAGGACATAAGCATATGTGACAATATCTCCTATAACATAGGACTTAAGTGTGTGTGTATACCAGTATATCTCCTGTATTATAGGACATAAGCATATGTGAATATATCTCCTGTAACATAGGACTAAGCATATGTGTATACATCTCCTGTAACATAGGATATAACCATATGTGTATATTTCTTTTAATATAGAATTTAAGCATATGAGTATATACCTCCTGTAACACATGATATAAGCTTATGTGTATATCTCCAGTAACATACGGATAGAGGCATATATGTATATATCTCCTGTAACATGGATATAAGCATATAGGTATATATCTCCTGAAACATAGGATATAAGCATATGTGACAATATCTCCTGTAACATATTGCTATAAACATATGTGTTTATATCTCCTGTAACATTGAACATAAGTATCTGGCATAAACACTGAATTATTTTAGGTTTTTTTTTGGTGCAGTGTATAGTTCAGTTAGGCCAATGCATGAGGGATTGCAGTAATGTAGAATTAGCTTTACCTTTTCTAGAGCAGGTAACCAGGCAGTTACCAAATGTAAATTCTTCAAGCAGAGCCAGTCACCATTCTGAGAGCATTCTCTTAGCAACTGCATAGCAATGTCTGACTGACCTTGACCCATGGCAACCTAGCAACAAAACCAAAGACATCCATGAGAAAAGCATCTTTATAAAAATATTCTGATCTCTTGTGTATATTATTATGAATTCATATTTTTTGTGATAAAACAGTTTTCACAATTTAATAAAAACAAAACAATAAAAAAAAATATATATATATAAATGGTAAATGTTAAATGATTTTTTAAAATTGAAATCCATAATATTTAAGAACCCACGAAAAAGCTTTTAAACTGAAAACTATGAAATTTCATGTCCAGGAATGTAAATTTATTAACATAATTTGCAAAAATATAACTGTGGAGTTTCCACACTTAACTAAAGGTATAAAAGTTAAGGAGTTTCCGCACTTAACTAAAGGTATAAAAGTTAAGGAGTTTCCACACTTAACTAAAGGTATAAAAGTTAAGGAGTTTCCACACTTAACTAAAGGTATAAAAGTTAAGGAGTTTCCGCACTTAACTAAATGTATAAAAGTTAAACAAGAATAGTAAGTGCATAGAGTTTAGCTCCGATTATGTTGACTTTATGTTTACTACTGAAGCAACTTTGATTCTAGATGCCATTTTGGCCAATTATATGCTTGAGATTTGGGACTGGTCTCCAAATTTTAGTTTTATGATCTTGGGCCCTGTTCTCCCATGGAATTAAGCTGTTAAAATGGAGGAAAGGGTTATAATTCTACCTGATGATATCTCTCATGACCAACAGTATCATTTGCCAGTTCCTGTAACTCCTGTGAGGGATCAGCACCAGGGGAGATAACAATGAGTATCGGTTCCTCAGGTAATGTCTCATGCTTGTAGAGCTTGTGTAAGTTCACTGATGGGGGAGACAACTCCTGCATATCTGAAACAAGCAAAACCATAACAGTTAATGTGTAAAGTATTATGAAATTTGCTGTAGACGTATGTATGTCAGTATTTACCAATCAGCCATAGATATGAAATGCACATGCCATTATTCCCCCCTCTGGCTTCCCATCTTTAGTTGTTGTCTGCCATGTTGTTATAAATTTTGAGAAAAATAAAGCCAATCATATTTGTTAAGGGGTATGAGGGATATGATCAGAGATTATTTAAATCATGACAGATAATAATTGTGTTAGTTGTTTTTTTTAAGTTGAAAACAATAAAATTATTCAAAATTTTTAAAGAAAAGAATTGAATTTACATACCATTGAAGCTATATAGTAGTGACATCACACAAGTAATTAAGTGACATCAAACATTTTATTTGGGACTTTCAAAGGGGAAATAAACAAAACCCAATATTGTCTAATTCTCTATTGCCTAAAAAATGCTTTTGAAGCAAAAGCTAAGGCAAAATTAAACCATAATAAATGTCTCATAATACAACTGTGTGAGTATTTGCCCATACAAAAGTGTAACTTGCAAATTGTGCACGAAAATTTGTCCCTGTATTAAATGATACCACAGTATACAATTTTGACCACTTACTAAGAGCTCTACAAGCAAACAGCCCCATGGCACTCTGTAGCCTGTCGGGACGTATCGCCTGCACCAGCAACACCTGCTGGAACAGGGAGAGTCTCTTCTCCATGGCAGACGGCACTTCCTGCTCACACTGGCTGCTACGGGCAAAGTTAGACCAGGTACCTCCGTCCTCAAGGTTCAATGTTTGATACAGCCTTCCAAGGTTGGACTGCAAATATAATGCTGACTATTAAAATAGTTCACTATTTGTGACAATTAGTTTTTATTGTTTTGTTTACATTCTGACTTTAAGAAATCACCACGCTCGTTTTTTACTAGACTGTGAACCGATAGATTTGTCTTTTTCTGGTCTCAGTTGATAGTGTCTTTCTGTTTGTACAGTCCTGGTTAGTCTTCGTCACAGCCAAATTACTGCCAATCATTTTTGTCATATTTTATATGCATTTCTGTTCTGATACCTAGTCTTAGCCTTTTGTGGTCTTTTCTGATTCAGTCAGAATAAACATGTATTTTCACTTGTCTTTTGGTTGTTTCAGCTGTCATTAAATGATCTGTAAAATTTTCATTCTACAGCAAAATAGTTTTTATCTAAGATGTTTATTGTATCTTACTATGGGCTGGTAAAAAGGGAGTTCAGTTGGGTTGCTTGAACCTCCTTTTCTGAGCAGCAATATTTAATTTTCATGGAGAGTTTGGCCAGAAAGTTAGGGATTTTAGCGAGAAGTTTGAAATTACCATTAAACTACCTAAACTGCCCCAAACAAACTCCCTTTCTTGAAATCTTGAATCCAACTCTGATTACTTGTAGAAAAACTGGGCTTATTCACAAGTAAGGTTTTTAGAATTTCTTTCCCTCCTTTCTAAGAGATAAGCAGTAGTTAAAGGCCAGCCATCAACAGCTAAAACACATAAATATGTACTGGTAGATAATAACTGAATGACTTTGAGCTCAGACATATCTTTTACAAAAATATATTAACAAACTATTTCTCTAACAGATCTTTTGAACAATAAACAGATAACCTTTTACTGCTAAAGTTACTGCTTATATCCTATTTGCAACTTGCAATGATCTACACTATGAACTTTTAGATTTCAATTTATTGTATCTGGCCAAGAAGCGAACAATGTAGATTTAGATTAGACTAAATGCATGAGCATGCGATAAAAGTTGTATCAATATAGAGAAAAGTGTAGCTCCATAAATATACTGGTGCAATTTAAAAACTGTGCATAGTATACTGTATAAGTACTAATATTGGCGGGGTTTTTATTTTGGCGAAATTGGCGGTCAGGGTCAGTTGTGCCAATATAAAACACCGCCAATAAAAATCCCCATCAATCTAAAACACCTCTAATTTAATATCTGGAAGGTAGATAACTACTGTATGATACACTAGTATATCTAATAGAAATTAAATTTAATTTAAATAATTAAATAATATTAAATCAAACAAGTAGGTAAACTTATAATGTGTCAACAAAAGAAATATAATTGGAATATATCAAACAAAGCAATTGAGTACTGTGTTAGGTAGCTGCAATAATGTTTCCACACTTAAAATTTAACTAATAGAATAACTGCAACGTTTACTTTTCTCTTCCATTGTCCTATTTCCGTTATTTTTCATGAAGGTTTTTTTTTGGCATTCTCGCTTGTAAGCGCCAAAATATGACCCCGCCAATATAAAACACTTTAAAATACGCCAAACTTTGACACCGCCAATATTAAGCGATATACAGTACATATGCATTATATTATACTTATTTTGATGTATGTGTGTCAGAACATCTGAAAACAGGTTTGTAAGATTGACGTTGCTTGTGTTATATTTTGTTTCCAATAATTTCTGACGATTTTTGCATGAAATGATTAACAAATCATATTTCTAACATTTACCATGTACATGTAGGTTCCCTATGCTCAGTTTTTAAATTGTGTCAGTTTATTGGAATAAATCAACAAAAAATGTTATTTTAATATGAATCCTGTACCTTTAGATTGGCAACAGCCTGTGCTCTCTCCGGTTCTATCCAGTTCGGTAGCCCCTTACTTGGATCCGACTTGACGTCTGCCACTATCATACCAGTAAACACCTCCCATTCCTGTAATTACAGTATATAAATGAAACTAAAGCTAGTGTTTAATAAGCCATTATTCCATGGGATATGGCTGTTAATTAATGGTGAAAAGTGTAGATCCAGGTCAGTTGGTGCATTTGATCAGGGTCTACTCTGTTCCCTTTAAGATTCATTAGGTTACAGACAGTGTAGATCCTGATAAGACTTTATAGATGCATCATCTGATCTGGATCTACACTTTCAGGGACATGATTACATGTATAGCATATTAATGGAGTAAAGATGAACAATTAGGAATGGAGTGTAGTGAAAGTTAAACACGTGTGAAATATAATGATGCAACAGTATTAACAAAGGTAGCTTAATCACCGTTAGTCTTGGGACAGTTCAGTTCTGAAGGTTATAAAACCGGGATTGAAAACCAGTCTCAAATCTCAAGGATCTGATTGGCTGAAATGGGGACTGGTCGCCATTTCAGCCAATCAGATGCTCTAGATTTGAGACTGGTTTCCATGCTCAGTTTTATAACCTTGGGCGCAGGTGTCCCAAGATTTAAAGTAATTAATGTAGTTTCAGATAGTTGAAGTATCACTCACATTTTCCTCAAAGATATCTGGTTTCATGCCATGCACCATATGCATGGCAAACATAAGCCTGTCGGCCTTGAACAGGGACCGGCACACATACTCATAGACCAGGTGCTGAAGATGTCCCACAAGGGTCTTGATTCGGTGCTCGGTGCCGCCGCCATCCTGCCGTGTGTCAAGGGCACGCTGGAACAGGCGCAGGAACGCAGCCAAGCTGAATCTGTACATGTTGTTTATCTTGGCGAGGTCACTGATCACGAAGTACAGGGCACTACCATTCTCTGCCAGCGGTAGGTAGATGTTACGCTCCTGAAACGTAAAAGACAGGGAAGTTCAAGTCTGATTGAAGCGATTATTTTGTATTTAAATAAGTCAAACCTGTATAAAGCAGCCACCCAAGGGAGTGACAAAAAAGAAATTGCTTTACACTGACGGGTAAAAATTTAAACGAAATGTCAGTTTTTTACATATTCAAACTGGCTGTTTTTTATACAGGAGGTTGGTGAATGCAGGTTGCTGCTATGGCAAGTTCAACTGTTTTTTGTATTCAAATATTCAATATAAAAAAGCTTTACATGACAAAAAACAAGGTCCCTATTTTACCATCCAAGTTTGAGGTTATCTGTATAAATCCGTTTATTAGACTCAGTGAAATTTTTGGTTGTCCTGATTCAGGATTTGTTCAAGTCAATCTGTTAAAAGTTTTTCAAGAAGGGCTACTGCTAAAGTAAATTTATATTTTAAAGGCTCCATCACTTCAAAATATCACTACAAGTTTATAGCGTCCTTTCTTTAGCATCTTACTTTTAATAATGATTCATGATTCTGTATCGCTGCCGCTAGTGACCAGTCGCCATTTCAGCCAATCAGATTTTGAGATTTTAGACTGGTCTCCTGATTTAGTTTTATGATCTTGGTACCTGGCTTTGTTCTAAGAATATCGGCAAACCTCTCACCTGATCCAGTGATGCCTGCAGTCTGACGGACTCTGTCAGGGAGTCAGCTATGGTGATGCTCTTTGCCTTTGTCTTGTTCAGAGAGTCGAGAAGTTCCTTGTTCTCCAAAATGTTGCCTTTAGCATTGGCTAATTCCTGGAAACAAAATGAATTTGTAAATTAATACTGTAATAAAACTGAAACATATTAGTCACTCTGTAAGTTGTACATAAATGTTTAATAGTAAACTGTGGCTAAAACAGTTCAGAGCAACTAATTGACCTTTTCATTTATACATGTATACATGTTTTAATGTATGTGTGACCAGTGTAGATCTAGATCAGCCAGCACATTCATGCAATGTGATCTGGATCTGCACTGGTCACATATTGGTCAGAAATAACCTAGATTCTTATAGCACAGTGCAGATCCTGATCAGATGAAACAGATGTGGATCTTCACCATTTGCCCACTCAAAGGTGTATCTATGGAAGGAAGGGTTGACAATTGAATTCTTTTTTGAGCAATATTGTTTAAAAACCTATTTAAAAAGGAAAATTTTAATCTTTCATACGTATACTCTAAAGATTTGGTAGCCTTAACCTTTTATTTCAAATATAGAAGCATTTTACTGTGTGTGAGATCCTGATCTGAAAGCACGGACGTGCCAGTTGATCTACACTGCTCACACATGTGAGAAAAAGTGTATATATACTCAACAAAAATAGAAACCTGACACTTTTTATTTGGTGTATTTTCCTGGAATCAGATTTAAAGCTAATTGAATTGTGGTATGTAATAAAAATTGTGCATGTTTTGAACTTAATTATGCATTTTGATATTTTTGGTGCATGAAACAAGTGATTCAGTGGTTATTTTCTTTTGGATGGTGCAAAAATATATAGATTTTGAATATGCACCTCATACTTATTCAAAGTTACAGTGTCAGGTTTCTTTTTTTGTTGAGTATATATAGGAAAGGGTTAAAATGACATATGACAATCTACCTCTAGTAGAGATTCCTCAAGTTTGGCGAGTTCTATTTTGAGGTCCTCCTCTTGTTTAAGCAGAGAGGTCTTCTTCTCTTCCAGCTCTGGTTTCTCATGTTGTATTGTCGCAGCCAACAACTGGAATACAAGGTAAATAACAATAAGATAACTAGAATGTTGTGTTCCGTGGAACACATGCGTCGCCTGCATGGAAAAAGTTGAAATGTGGGCCTATGTTTAATCATATATAATAAAATATTTTATTTAAGTTGATTTTAATACTACACCACAGAGCACGTGTCATCTAAATTGCATTTAAAAGGGGAATAACTAAAATAATGGTGAAACATGAGTTATCATCTTCAAAAATTGGTTTGTAAATGCAGAACAGTTATTCAAAGTATTAAGTGACTTGAACAAGTACTTTCCATTTTACAGGCAACACTAAGTTTTATGTTAAAGTTGAATTTGAAAGGGACATAACTCATAAAATATTGAAGCTAGATTTATCATTCTTGTCGTCACACATGGCATTGTTCATGCTGATGATATATTCCAAATACAAAGTGAATACGACAAGTACTTTCAAAGTTATAGGCAACATTAAGTTTCAGGTTAAAGTTGGGGGACGACGGCACCGACAATGACTACACTGACGACGCTGCCGCCGCTGCCGGACAATAGGATCCCTATGTGTCTACCTGCTATTGCAGGTGACACAAAAACATAGTTTTGATGGATTATATGATTGATGTTTGAACTATGGTGACGCATAGTCAAAGAATTCTTTTGCCTAAGATCACAAAAATTACAAAAAATGAAATTCGAGACTATAAAAAAAAATCAGGTTTTTCATTGATCAGTTTGTAGACTGAACTCAAATTCAACCAATCAGAACTTTGAGATTTCAGACTGTGCTGAAGATTATAAACCGGAGATCTGAAATTGCCAATCAGATCATTGAAATTTGAGACTGGTTTCCATTCTCAGTTTTATAATCTTGCCACTGGATCTCCAGGGTTGAAGGTTATAAAACTGAGCATGGAAACGAGTCTCAAATCTCAAGCATCTGATTGGCTGAAATGGCGACTGGTCGCCATTTCAGCCAATCAGATGCTTGAGATTTGAGACTCGTTTCCATGCTCAGCTTTATAACCTTGGGACTAGCTTCAGTCTAACAATCTTTGGTCCCTGCTCAATTCTGCTGTAAGACTCATTAAAAACAAGTACCTGTCCAGTGAGACCAGCCTTTGTTGTGGTAAAGTTGACTTCAGTGATGATGGATGCAGCATCAGGAGGGATCTCGGGGGCTGGGTTTCGTGTTGTCAGAAACAAACGGAACTCTTCGTTGTAATCTATGGTCTTCTCACCAATTTGAACAACATGACGTGGACCTGTTGAATAAAACAATAAACTTACTGTAATTTTGTACATTACAGTGGTACAATGCTGTCTTGTACCGAGTGAAATTTAACCCGAGTACAATATAATGGTACAATGCTAGACAGCACGAAGTGAAATGTACCAAGTGTACATTACAGTGGTACAATGCTGTTTCATACTGAGTGAAATTTAACCTGAGTACAATACGGTGAAACGATGCTGTTTCATACTGAGTGAAATTTACCAAGTGTATATAGTGGTACAATGCTGTTTCATACTTCAGTACACACTGAAAGGGCTGGGTACAATTTATGATCGAATTTAGCCTATTCTGTTGATGGAAAATTGATAAATAGTAATTATTGTGCAGTGAATCTAATATTACTTGTTTTCTATACCCAAATGAAAACCATCATATATTGATTCAATCAGTCTTATGCTGTACAGTACTATAATGACATTTACCTTGAGATACGAGGTCTCCACGCAGTAGCGGATACAGAACAGGCTCTACACCATCAACTTCCTGGATAATTAGGGTCTTCCCAAACCTGACTGCTAGCTCCAGGGCAGTACTGAAGTTGGCATCCTAAAAAAGCATACAACATGTAAAGTAAAACATCAAATGAGCATAAATATTTGTGAAAAGTTTTAACCCTTTCCTCCATAGATACATCTTTATTGCATGGGCGAACAGTTTAGATCCAGATCAGCTGGCACATCCAAGCCATCTGATCATGATCTAAACTGTTCGCTTTTTGATTTGATAGGTTATTTCTGACCAAAATGCGACCAGTGCAGATCCTGATCAGAAGGCACAGATGCCTAAAAAAGCGTATAAAATATTATGGAGAAAAAGGTGCATGATTATATATCAGGGATAAAAGTGTTTCTAGTCACTAAGTCTTATCAGGGTTGAAAATATTAAGGGTTTTTCAAATACCAAATCTTATAATATAAACTGCAGAAGACCTGTAAACAAACTTAATGTGATGTAATATTCCTGCACAGTCAACCTAAAACTAAATAATATTCGAAGCCAAAGTTGTGAAGTCTTACTAACGCAGTAAAATTCGCTCACAACAGATCGTAAAATGTCTTACGCTAATTTTTTGACAACTTTTCAAGGAATGAAGTTAACTTCCCGAGGTCACATTTCTGCTCAACTTTAAAAAAATTTCATTTTTTAACATCAAATGATTTTGATCAAAGAGACTTATCCCCACGGCAAGCCACATACAAAATTTGGCCCTAAAGAGAAAAATTTACCTGTTGGTTGATAACCTCCAGTCGATGTTCTTTGAGATGAGATTTCAGCCAGTCCGTGGCACGTGATGACGGATCCACTAGGAATGGTCTCAGTGTACTCTATAATAAAACATTATACACTCTTTCATGAAATGGATCACAATTTTGCTGTAATTAACATCTCATTTCCTCATTATTTTAACTAATTACTAATTTATTACATCATTTATATTAAACTTCGATCATTATTTCAAATTTATCATTATATGAATTTGACTTAAATTTCTATTATATACAACATTTCAACAACATCTCATCAATTTTACACACAACAGCTTAACAATTTTACACACAACAGTTAACACTTTCTTCCATATATACCCATTTTTATCCATGTGGGACCAGTGTAGCTCCAGATAAGCCTGCACATCCATGCCATCTGATCAGGATCTGCACTGGTCACAATTTGGTCAGAAATAACATAACAAATCAATAAGTGAACAGTTTAGATCCTGATCAGATGGCACAGATGTGCCGGCTGATCTGGATCTTAACTGTTCACCTCTGCAATAAAGGTGATCTGGAGGAAAGGGTAAAGACATGTATTCTGTGAAATATGCATTATACACAAACCAGGGCTGGATGCAAGATTTCCAGAAAGCGGGTTAATTTGGGGCTGTCAGGGTAGCTACATAATAATTTCCTTTTTTTCTGCCAAAATCCCCCCCCCCCCCAAAAAAATAAATATTTCTGCCCCACTGAACCCCCTCTGGATCTGCCGCTGCAAACACAGGTGGGTGGGGGAACAAAGCAAATGCAAATGTGATCATGCAGGTTTTGCAAATGGAGGAAACCTCATAGCATATTCTTTACAGGATAAGTTCTTAATTCTGTGAGCAGAAATATATATCAAACAAGAGTGATATTAGAAAAATGTTGTTTTTAATTAAATCCCCGATATGCGATTTTTTATGACATGCATGTTGTAAAACACAATGATGTGTGGTGTAAATATTATATACAAATGTTTATGTTTCGTCAGAAACCCATGGCTGATTCTTTTACATAACTCTCCATTTATCATCCATTTGCAAATTAAGGAAGTCTTCCTCTAATGGGAAAAATTTCATAACATTAACAATTTATTTAGTGTTATTTGGTAAAATTACATTTTTCATCAGACAAAAACAATAACTACCGGTGCGACCCGAACTGTGGCGATATCTGCCGACATTGACCGACAACGGCCGAAGCTCATTAGGCTTCCTTAATAAACAATTGTCCGTTTCTTGATTGTGATATGCCACAAGCCAATTAATTTGCTTGACAGTATGCTCATTGTATTACCAGTAGAGGTTTACGACATGATGGTATTTTTACAAATGTATCGAGGACTATTTGTCAAAAACAAATTCTAACAATTACTGATATGGAAAATGATTTTCCAACTGTCAAAAAACAACAACTTTTTACTATTTCTTAGAAGCTAGTCACTTAAAAGCAAGCTTTCATACTGAGCTAAGGACTGCAGGGCTCAAGATCATAAAACTAAGATTTTAGACCAGTCTCAAATCTCAAGCATCTGATTGGCTGCAATGTGGACCAGTCACCATTTCAGCCAATCAGATGATTGAGATTTGAGACTGGTCTCAAACATTCATATCCACTTCAACCCTTTCCTCCATAGATACACTTATAGACTAGTCTCAAATCTCAAGCATCGGATTGGCTGCAATGGCGACCAGTCACCATTTCAGCCAACCAGATGATTGAGATTTGAGACTGGTCTCCTGTTTAGTATTATGATCTTGGGCCCAGATCAAACCATGAAACAAGATGCTGCACAATTTATAAAAACACCCCACAACACTGAAAAGACAAGCAGTGAAATCACACAGTGCATAGTGCAAGGAACTTCGGTGGAGAAATTCGGGATTCAAACTTAAGTCTTACCCCTGGACCGATATCAGATATCTGCATGCACACATGTATACACAGGTCAACATAATCAAACATTCATACCCACTTTAACCTTTTACTCCATATGAATGGGTTTTATCATATGTGACACCAGTGAAGATCCAGATCAGATGGCATATCTGTGCCATATGATCTGGAACTACAATGGTCCCTTTCTGGTCAGAAATAACCTTATGAATTTAACAGCCAACAGTATAGATCCAGATCAGCTGACACAAATGTGACATCAGATCTGGATCTAAATTGGTCTCTTCCTGGTCAGAAATAACCTTATGAATATAACAGTGAACAGTTTAGATCCTGATAAGATGGCACAGATATTTAAGCTGATCTAGATCTACACTATTCACCAATGGGATAAAAACCTTATCTCATGGAGTAACGGGTTTGCAATAAACAGCTTTTTACTGCCAGTAACGAAGAAAAGCTTGGATACATGCTAATATATCTTACAAAGTTATGAATAATATGCTTGCATGCATTTGTCATATAAAAAAGCTGTATTTTGTTATTAATAAGATAATTCAGTATTTTTATAACCCTTGTCAAAATGCATGGTCTTGTTTTCAATACATTCTAGTAGTTTAGTATACTGTGGTAACAATTAAGGCAAAAGCCCCAAATGATATACAGTTCACACTCGTTGTGTCGAAGTCGTCTGGACCGTACATTTTAATTCGAGATATCCGAAGTTCGACACATCCGAATTGGTGCCAATGCATGAATATCATGCCTATGTGTTTCTAATGCTGACATGATTGTGAGTGCTAGTACTCGTTTATGAACATTTCAGTTAATCAATAAGTTTATCAAAACAGAACAGAAAAAATATATTTACTTGATTATATTTATTGCATGTTAAAAAAAAACATCATCGTTCAGTTTCGGTGTTTGTGTAACATCATCGTCGTATTCACTCTGAGTGTTAAAGTCGTCTCTCGTTATTTATTTATTACGTAAACTAATTCAAATAAATATTCACCCCATAATCGTTAATTTGGAGCTGTTTGTGCTTCAGTCTTGTTGAGTGAGAATTGATTACGTTTGGATCATGTTTTTACATTTGTTGTCCTAAACGGATGAACTCATATTTTATTGGCCTGGATGTCACAATGTCATGATTACTGTAATTAAATGTTGTTGTTTTTTTAACTGAAATTAATTGCATTTATGAATCCGGATATTTAACATCCAAATGCATCAAATTGCATTAAATAAGCGAATATTTTATCTTACAGGTGATAATAGTTAATTATTATTTAATAATGGTGTCTTGTTTGCCGACAAGTTCTCTCTTTGAAGAACCCGCGCGCATTGTTCGACCGCGGCAAGTTTCACACTTCGACTTATCCGATGATTTTATATAGCATATTTTAGCCGGCGGGTTCTAAATTTAGTTCGACTTATGAAAACATTGTTTAAGTCGAATTCGAGTTAAGCGGCGTAATATCATATGCAATAAGAACACATTTTGACGGGACCATAAAATTAATTCGAGATAACGATGTTTCGACTTAAGCGAGTTTGACACAACGAGTGTGGACTGTATTTGCACGGTAATAAATTCGTGCAAGTTTATTTTTCTATTTGAACATAATAATACAAAGTGTATTTTCGCTGGGATTTCAATTCCCGCATTTTCTTTAGCGCAAAATATGTAAAATTTAATCCGGCACGAAATATACAGTAGTAACCATTAGACTAAAAAATTCATTATCTACTTTATCTGAACATACTGATTACCATAAATCATGAAATGCAATAAAGTCATAATTTGCATGTACATAAACATGGACACATTTAATATATTTCAATTTTCAATAGCTAATTAGATCCAAATCAGTTATTCAAATCTTGTGAAAATCATGGGCCAGAAACGAGTATCACTGGTAATCATAAAATGTTAACTTCAGCCGTAAATGCATTAAAAGGATCGTAGTCTCTGACCTGGAGGATGACAATGGCGTTCTCCACGGAGAGGTCATCCGACGGCAGACCTTCACCTTTCCACACGAGCTGTTCACTCTCAGTGCACAGGAAGCGCCGCATCTCAAAGGCTCCGATCCCCAGGGCTTCACGCCAGCTGCTGAGACACGTGTGACGCACGTCCTCCGGAGCTTGAGATAGGTAAGCCACGAAGCCAGATGCCAGCAGCACCCTCTTGGGCAACTCTTTCAGCTCCTGGTCTAATTCTCCCACCTACAAAACAAGCGTATTTGTGAAAACTTGTGATCCTGTAAGACTTAACTATTTTAACAAATAAACAACATTTTATTATAGGCTACTTATGTATTACTAAACCAGGATGCACAAAAAATAGCAAATACTGTTGTATCATTTAATTTTGCGGTGATGAAATTTCGTGAAAATGACATAACTGACGTTTTCGCAAGGGCTTAAATTTGCACACTTGTATTTTTCTAATAAGACTAGATATCCAATGGTTTGATTTCACAAAGGTTTCACGGAGTTACCCTAGTGCCAAAACGCGAAAGATAAACCACAGCGAAATAAAATGATACCACAGTACTTTAAATGTTGAATTTCTGCCATATTACAGGACTTTTAACAATTTGAAAATAAACACAGTTGTTTTCACTCTTTTTACATAACGTTTCAGACATGCGGCCATTATCAAATCGAACAAATCGCTTTTAAATTAGCTTTTACATTTTGGCATATCTAAACTGTCCCCGGAAATAAAAACAAAAGACGTTGACGTCAACGTCGACGTCTTTTGTTTTTATTTTGTTGTATTAGCTTTTAGATGTAAAAGCTAATTTAAAAGTGATTTGTTCGATTTGATAAAGGCCGCATGGCCGAAACGTTATGTAAAAAGAGTGAAAACAACTGTGTTTATACTTATATTCTATATCTCTTCAGATATTTTAATGATAATTTGAAAATAATTAAGAACAATGCTTACAACAATGATTTTCATCAATTTCAAAATTAATTAAAGCTTTAATCCATGAGATATGGCTGTTATTCATGGGCAAACAATGTAGATCCAGATTAGCTGGCACATCCATGCTGTCTGATCAGATCTACTATGTTTGCTTTGTGATTCCATCAGGTTAGATAAGTGTGTTCTGATCAGATCTACACCATTTGTTTTTTTATTCATCAGGTTAGTTCTGACAGAGAAGGGAACAGTGAAGATCCTGATCAGACCGCATAAATGTTCTTGTCTGATCTGGATCTCAACTGATAGCCCACACAATAAAGTTTTATCTATGTAGTTAAAGGTTAAGAACAATTCTCTCAAGGCACAAAAACCATGTATTGGATAAGAAAGCAAGCAGCTATCCACTTGCGCAGCTGACTGACCTGGTTGTTCCAGCGAGTGAACTCTCCTTCCAGCTTGGACACCAGTGTCTCTGCAGCCTGTATCGTCTCATTCTCCTTGTCCAATTTAATCTTCAGCTCGGCCGCTTCTTTCGTCAGGGTCTCAAACCTGCGCCGGTACCCAGCCACCTTCTGATCAACCTCGTCAAGGGCTCGGCTCAGCTTTTCCATTCGGGCCTCTGCCTTCTGCAGATTCCTGAGAAAATATTCACAGTAGAAAATTACAGATTCTTCAAGTCATAATGTACCGCAGGGACAGGTCCAGAGAGGGTTAAATTGGGTAGCTAGAGCTCCCCTTTTGGGCTTCAATTTTAAATATTCATGGGGACATTTCCAGAAAAATGGAAATCATCATAAAATTACCCTAAGATGTCCCGAAATTAATCCATTTTCTGAACATCCAACCTTTAAATGGTATTTATACGCCTTTCCAATAATTTGATGAATTTATTTGGTTACCTCCCCTGTCCAGTCACGTGACTGCTCTACAGGAAAAATGATTGCTCGCTGTAATAACGTAATAGGGAATATGTACCTACAACTTTCTTTTTTATAATAAAATTTTTTTTTGGAAAATATATTTTCTCTTTGAATTAGTAATAATACATCAGTGTCATGATATTTTTGAAAATAATTTATAAAACAATCAGGTTTCTGACTAAAAGTGTCAATTCATTATTCCTCGCATTAAACACTAAACGACTTGAACTAACAGACAGTCGCAGTGTTCTCTTCACGGCTTAATTGAGTCTCGTTTCCGGATTAGCGTGTCTATTCAACTACTGACATCATGTTGTGATAATGTCGGCGGCGATTGATTTTGAAGGCGGCATGCCATAAACATGTCAAACTGTCTCGCACACGGGGTCATCTGTCAATTACTTAAAGGGGCAGATATCATTGACCAATAGAGATCGTGTAATTTCTATTTGCAAAGTATCTACACCTCCCAATTCTTAAGTATTTCGGAGTCCTTTAACTACTGGATGTGCCAGCAAATGTATTTGATTTAGCACTTAAATGGATTCTTAATCAACATTACGACACGTTTTAAAAACAAAAGCCGTCAATAAGAAACAAATCTTGTCAAAACATTTTATATATGTTTAATTAAGAGTTTGGGCTTTTATGCCAAAATTTCAATCTGTCAAACCTAAGAAATCTAAATTGGATATGCAACCATATTGTGATATAAATATTCCCATCTTTTTGGAAGCCGGCATCTAAATCCTTGGATTTTATTCTACGAATGATACTTCTACAACAAACAATCAGATTACCGATCCTGTTTTATTTCAAGACAGAATCAATCATATTTGCGTGTGAAGTATACGTAAAATTTTAAATATTCAAATTATTTATTCGTTGACCATAAACGCCTTAATTTTTTAGGACAATTCTGTATGTATAAGTATCAACAAATTCAGATTGTATTTTTTTGTCTTCAGATCATGTAACCAGATGTTGACATATCACGATTTCAGGATAATAGTGCATTACTAGCCTTAGCAATTTGCAACATTTACACCAGTAAAATATATTTTCAGCAGAAAAGATATTAAGAAGAAATGGTTGTACATAATTGGTAAAATTAATGCTTATGTTTGTCCAAATTGCGTTTCATACTGCCTACTATAACAAGAATGGTACATGTTCTTAAATCATTAAAAATCTAAATATCTAACAAATAGTAAACATAAAAAAGTCTGGCTAGAATAACAGACCAGCAACTTATTTTTTTATCGCCGGCGACGAACGCAGACCTGCAATATAGCGGATAAGGTTAGCTATTATGTGCTTAAGCCATTAGCCCGATTGTTCAGCTATCCTGCAGAGCCTCGTTTTGGATTGATTTTCGGTCGCGGGAAGTAACTCGTACAGGACTGCGAAACTGTTTATTGGAAAGGCGTATAAATCATTTCCATTGTGGTCCTCTGTGTTGGTGGCATAACATTGAGAGCCTTTAGACAATGCAATTAAATATATCACAGTAAGGATTCAATTATTTTATCACAGTGTAGAATTACCGTATTGTTACCGATTATTCAAATAAAAATGAAATATGGAGGAAAGAGTTTATCAGCAAAATTGTTTACCTGAGAAGGTCGTTCTGCTCTTTCTCGAGTGGCTCTATCTTCTCAAGGACGTAGGAATATTGGACGTTTGCTCTCACCCAGGCTGCTAGGGGCTCTGCGGCTACTGAGGCTCTCCTTGCACTCTGTAAACAACAATCACATACAGTTGTGTCCGGTAATCTTGCGCGTCCGGTCATCTTGCGCAGTGGTTTACTGACATCCCCGGAAGTGTTTTTACGGTCAAGTTGTGAAAATATCTCAACAAAAGATTATTTTTGGACCTAATTAGAACATCTAAAAGGTAAATATGTTGAAAATAAATACCTGTCCAAGATATTTACATCATTGTAATAAATTATTCATGACCACGCCCACTGACCTATTTTCCGATATTTTTAGCAAATAATTCTTATTCCATCATCTAGTCCAGAAATGTGTGTCCCGTGATAGACATAAACAATAAAACACATTTTGAAACAAATTTATACCATTTTAACGTACAATTCCATTTTATTTGCAAACGTTAGCGAATTCAGACCACATTTCCGTCAGTTCCCGCCATTCTGTCAACAAAGTTCAAGGGCATAATCTGCGCATGATTTGTTTCCTGCAGAAGCGTAAAGTGCCTTTTTTCCCGTGTCATATAAATAGAAAACTTAATATAAAACAACAGGAAATTTCATGGTTCGTCAGAGACACTTAATCTTTTAAAAGATTTCACTGCTGTGACGTCATTTCTCTCAGGTGCGCAAGATAACCGGACATTTAAATGCTTGGGGAAAACATGGTGGTCAGGGTAAACAATAATAAATTCCCAATAGTTAAGGAGTCATGACAAAAACATTTTTTGTCATTACATGCATGAAAGGTTTTTGAAAACAGACAAACAGTAATGACACATTTGTCCATTATTGATCGGTAAAAATGTAGCCGATAATGCTTAGGTGCGCAAGAAGACCGGACAGCATCGTACAGAAAATTACAGGGATACAATAACAGGTTATCATACCAAATGTATAATTATTTTACCTACTGCAAGTTCATTAATTTTCAAGGAGTAATAATTTTTGTGGATTCTGTGGTAGATCAATGCACAAATTTAAAATCTTTACAAAAAAATTGAGTTAATCTTCAGGCTGTTTTAGATGGTCAGAGAATGTTAACAAATAAAGGGGTTTACATAACCAATTTTGTTAAACTAATTCCCATTCTTCATCATTATAAACCCTAGGTGTACCTTTGGATCGAACGAGTCCTTGTTTTTCTTCAGTAGATCTTCTACGCCTTCCCTTAGATCTGATGTGATCTTCCGGGCATCAAATGTCTGAATCTCTTCCTTAACTCCACGCTTTGCCAGGAAACTGAAATCATATATTACATTCATTTAAGATCAATAATATATTATATAGGGGTGGGCGATATACCGCAGTACACCGGCAATTGTGGTATATTTGCCGACACTATGATACTGTCATATGATTTTCAAACACATTATTTTTTGTGATATTACAAAAAACCTACTTAAAACAATGCAATTTGAACATAAACAATCCGTTCTTTGTAAGAATCCTTGCAATATTTTCATATTTATCATGTTATAAGAATCCTTGCAATCAAATTTGTTTACAATTTTATTGATCAAGTCCGTTTCCAGTACATAGGCAGATGGTTTACACTGTAGGTTACTTCTAACAGACCATTTAATTTATCAACATTCAAAATTGCAAAAAAATATTGTGTTCACTGTTTGCATCTAGGTCAGAAAACAAACATGAATATAAATGATAGTGCCTCTAGCTGGGAGCCAACCCGCACCGTCACGGCGACAGCGCCTAGCCCTGCAATTCCTGCAATGCAACCGATTGAGCTAACTGGGACAACCCCAAAAACGGTTGGTTGGATAGCCCTGATATACGTAACAATCACTGCATGACATCAGCAACGGCTTATTTTACTGATAACAGTACTGACTATATGTACGGGGAGACTTTTTACAGCTGCCACACTGCACAAATAGCACTACTGTGAATTTCAACCAGTGCAGATTTGATGACACAGAATGTGCCTGCTGATCTGGAATTATGCTGGTCACCAGTATGTTAAAAAGCATATACATATAGGGAGTAAAGGGGAAACAGAACTTATTCGTAAGTTTTGTTTGTTCTTTAAGAATGATTCACTCTTTCCAGAAAAACAACATTTACGGCGACCACAAAGATGACTCACCTTTTCATGCTGACCCATGATGTATCATAGATACCCATAAGGCGGAGAACACCCTCCAAGATGTCTCTGATGACAGGTGGCGGAGCTCGCAGGGACCTGATCTCAGAGAGGGACTCGGTTTTAATGTTGCCTACAGCAGATCGTGCAGCCTGCACCAGTGGCTCCACCTCTGCCAGCTCCTTGTCGATGGCTCGCTTCCTCTTGTCCAGAATCTTGTTTTCTTCCGCCGCCTGCTGCTTTAACACCTCCATCTCATTCTTCTGCTCATTGGCATTCTGTCAAGAAATAATTTTTTTGATGCACCATGTGTTTAAAAGAAACCTTCACTAACATTGAATACAAATCACTAAACTGTCTAAATGTCTCTTCAACTCTACCCTGTGGAACACAGCTTTAGGCTCTAGCTAAATGCCTGTTGACCAAATGCATTAACTGATATTGGCATTTGCATTGAAAAATACATGGCCCTGATTAGTTTATATTCCATATTCTTGTATTAAAACAATATTTTAAAATCATTTTTCATTGGACCACTGATAAAAACTAGAATGTGTCCTTGGACACTGATGCCCCCACTGCTGCAACGAAATTTGTTATAACAAAGGGCCATAACTGTGGTAAAAAGGGTTGCAGGAAAAATTCCTTTCTTTACGATCATCTACACATCCTGCTTGGTCATCTGTGCAAGTTTAAAAGAAATCTGCCTTATAGTTTAGGAGGAGTTGATGCCACAAGATTTGGGGACGTACGGACGGACGAGTGCAACTCTATATGCCTCCAACTTTGTGGGGGGCATAAAAACAACTGAAAATGGATGTATTACTTCCTTACAACTTTTACACTTTACCTCATTGGACATGGCTGTTATATCATGGTTGAACAGTGTAGATATAGATCAGCCGGCACATCTGTGCTGTATGATCAGAATCTATAATGTTCATTTTCCGTTTCAGATTCAGTACATTTCTGACCAAGAAGTGGCCAATATAGATCCAGATCAGATGGCACACATTTGTCAGCTGATCTGGATCCAGACCAGTTGCACATGCAAAAAATCCATAAATAGTTAGGGGTTAACAAGCCCTTAAATCTAATAATGACTGTCGCACAAAGATAAATGCAGATTCACCAAGACACAACATACCTGCATGCTCTCAGTGATATGTGAGAGAGCTTGGTCGGCCTCATTCTGTTTTTCAGCTAACAGCACACTCTGTTCTCCAGCCTTCCTCTTTAACTCATCCACCAACTGCTTTGCTTCATTCAGCTTTGACACACCAGCCTTTATAAAAGAACAAATCATTCATTATTCTGTAACCCTTAACTTCATGGGATATGGCTGTTGCCCTAGGTGAAGAGTGTAGAATAATTATAAAAGACTGATCTATGAATTTAAAATCGCCACAAATTGAAGAATTTAACATAGAAAACAATGTAAATTAAACAAGAGATGTTAGTAAAACATGTTTGCCCCCCGCCCCAAAAGTAAATTTGATAGTAATATGTTATTTTATTGACAGTTAATGTGACCTTGACCTTTGACCTACTAACCTCAAAATCAATAGGGGTCATGTACTTGTGATGACTAACCTATCTACCAAATCTGAGGAATGTATATCAAATGGTTTTCTAGTTATTGATCGGACAAGGTTGGTTACGGATGGACAGACCGACTGATGTGTGCAAAGCAATATACCCCTAATTCCTCGAAGGGAGCATAAAAATTGGGATCCGTAAATTAAAGAATCCACAGAAATGACAGAAAGGTGTTAAACTGAAAACCACGAAATTTTAAGTCCACGAATATTTGTGTATTACACAGTACCTGTAAATGGTGTTGTCTGGTCTCAATACGTTTCTTCTTGTTGCTGTACACCTGCTGGTACGTGTTCAGGAAGGCGATGTATCTCCGAGGTGTGGCTCCAAGGCTGGACTGCGCTGCGGACTCATGTACATGCAGGAATCCCTTCAGAAGGTCCTCACCTCCGGAAAGTTTACGTTTGTGTGTCTTGGACTCACCAATGGTGGCTCCTGCTTCTTTAGGTGGTCGGGTCAGTAACATGTAGGGGATCTGAAACAAAGTTTTTACTTGTATCAACTTTTCATTTTTCATCTATATCAAATTAATTTTGTGATTTACCCTTTATTGTATGGGATATGTCTTTTATCCCATGGGAACCCAGTCAAGATCCAGATAAGCCGGCACAATATGCATTCTGATTATGATAAGGGTTTTACTGTAGTTCAAAATATTCAAAAATTAGCAACATTGATGGCATGATTCAATTCTTCTGATAGAAGTATTTTATACGACTTTAAAAACAAAACTGTTTGTTTCCTAAATTGTATGATGAATTTGCTGTATCAATGGGCAATGATAAATGATTAAAATTTAAAATGGCTTCCAAGATGGCCATCATTCCATGGGCAATGATTTATACTGAAAATGGCTTCCAAGATGGCCACCATATCAATGGGCAATGATCAATTCTCAAAATTATAATAGCTTCCAACATGGTAACTATATCTATGGGCAATGAAAAATACTCAAAATGGCTTCCCATATGGCAACCATTTTACTGGCAATGCCTCATTTTCAAAATGTTTTCCAAGATGGCCACCATATTATGATATTTATAACAAATGATTAATATTTAAAATGGCTTCCAAGTAGGCCACAATTTCATGGATAATGATTATACCTGAAAATGGCATTAATGACGGCTACTATTCCATGTGCTATTATTAACATTAAAATAGCTTTCAAGATGGCTGCCAAAAACATTAATTATACATATCTTGATCATATTGTCTCTACTCTATCCTTTCATCCACTGTACAAAGCTGGATTACTCTCACAGTTATTGAATTTGCAATAATTAATATTCAAAATGGCTTCCAAGATGGCTGCCAAAATAATAATTATAATATTATACATACCTTGATCATACTGTCTCTACTCCATCCCTCCATCCACTGTACAGCACACTCCTTGTACAAAGCTGGGTTACTCTCACAGTTCAGAATGAATTTGTCGTTTGTACAGTCCATTATCAATGCTATGTGCAGATTGGTCTTGATTCCTTTGAAATAGATGAAAAGGGAACTTAGAAAGCATCCAAACACGACAAAAATAATCAAAATATTGAAGGCCTGGTTCGATTAAGCCTGTTTATGGCAGAAATGGAAATGGATATTTCAGTCTACGCCACCTTGCCCAAGATTGAGCGCAAGTCAATATTTATACAGATATATGTCTTGTGCTCAATGATCTTCTACGGGCATAATTGATAACACCAAAACAAACAATCATAAGTTGTTTTTTTTTAACCATTTACTCTATGAAATAAGGCTGCCATCCCATTGGTTACCAGTGTAGATCCAGATCAGCAGGTACATGGGAAAAGAATTAATGAGGAGGAGAATGGGGGAGGTGAAACACTGTATTATGTTCCAAATGCCTTACTTCTTCCTAAATTCTGAATGAAACATACTTTGAGCAAAGAAGTTAATCATGGTTCCCCTAAAGCCAGCCTCAGATGCCATATCTCTCAGAGGGTTCAGCAGAGGTTCAAGCTCCTCCGGGGAGTACAAGCCGGGTACCTCTCCAGCAGACAGAAGGCTGTTGACCAGCTCGAGGAAGGTTGGGTCCACAAAATGATGATCTTCTAGCAATAACACGACCTGCTCTCCCTCTATACCTGCCTGCTGCATCACCTAAAGTAGATAAACGGGGGTTATGATCCATATTGAAATTTACTGTAAATGCATTTTTTTCATATTTTCATTGGCACAAAATTTCATGATAAGTTTTCTTAAAAGGCATTTTCATGGGTGTCTGAATGTATGGCTTTCAAATATTAAGATTCAGATTTACCTACCACTACATGTAAGGCATGTCACAACTAAAAGTGTCTTTAGTCAAATTTATAACAGTTTTGTTGTTAATATACCCGGTTTTTGGAAAAAAATTACAATTATCTATTATTTCTTCATAGCTAATAGATGAACTTGTTACACATTTTGACTGAATAATTTTATTCTTACAGGGAAATGCATAATAAACACTTATAATATGTAGATTACCTAGATCAAATACTAAATGAGTTCCTTAAGTAAAACTTTCTTACTTAATCTGAACTAAAATACTGATTAACAACACACAAATTATTCCATCAAGCAAATAAGTACTAACAGTTTTAAGGTCATTTTTGAAATGCTTGATGGAGTATCCCCTCGATATTTTTGGGGAGAAGAGCTGCATCTGGTGCATGTGTGCTATAAGACTGACAGCGGTCCTGCGCCCCACACCGCTTCGTCCTGCCATCAGTAGAGACCCTCCAGGCTTGGTGAGGACTCGATCCACTCGAGCCATAGTGTCCAGTACCTCATGGAATATCAGAATATCAAGTTCACGGTTTTCTCTCTCTGAAAGTAAAAATTTCATTGTTTGGCTAAAACAGTTATTTTAAATTAAAATCAAGGTTTCCCCTAGCTTCTGAATCTGAAGGGTCATTTTGATAAATTTTGGGGATTCTGCCAACTGGTAGCTTAAATACCCCTATTCAAAGAGAAAATGACAGCTAAAATAATAGGGGTCAAAAATGAGTTTTTTTTAGATTTTATAAGTCAAAGGGTCATCTACCTTTAAATGGAATTTTGAAAATGGAAAATGAAATTCATAGTTTTATTGGTTAAAGTAAATTTGGAAACTTAGCAGAATAAAATATAAAAATCCTACACTAACATCACCTTTGTATGTAGTTTTGCCCTACCACTTTACAAGAATATACTACTCAAAATATGATAAAGGCCTTTTTTGAAGTCATTATTGTTTAGGCTATCATTTTAAACATTACAATACATTAATTTTTTGTGACAGTGTGTTCTTTTTTGATAAAACTGATGAATTAGTCATCTGAGTTGAATTATTGATCTGATATATTATATAAATATCACATCCCATTGGGGGAGACAGTACGAAATGTTAACCCGAGAGAAGAAATGTCAACCGAGGCGTTAGCCGAGGTTGACATTACATTCTCAAGGGTTAACATTTCGTACTGTCTCCCCCAATGGGATGTGATATTTATTTTATTACACCGAACATCCGAACATTTGTTTTTTTTTAGAGATCTTGACTATGACCGAATTAATTGCTTATCTCCCTTGGTCAATTACGCATGCGTAGAAGTTAATTTGTAATCGGATTTCCAAGATATTTATTTTTAGATCCACGCGAGGGTGACAGTATACTGTCGCATATGTGACAGTAGAAATTATCTCCCTCTGACGTCACATTACGCTATATAGTAAACTAATCACGTGAGGTGTAATAATATAAAATTATCAAAGCAGGAAACTTTCAAAACAACAAAAGTGGCCCTTATCAAATTTTGAGAGTATATATATTGTCTTACTTTTCCAAAACATTTTATTACACAAAAAATAATAAATCTTCCATACCAAAATATCGGATTCCCTTCTGAATGATAGCTTGCAGATCCTCGGCTGACAGTTTACCCAGATGTTTGCCGCTGGGAGGGAGAGGGGCACCAGCTGCAGAGGGAGCCGAATGGTCCCCGCGGGCTCCCCAGGTCACAAAGAACTCTTCTGTGGACAAACAATATATAATTTTTTATTTCAGTACTTCCTTTAAGCCTTTTACACCATATGCTTTATGCCTATTTACAAGTGAGCAACCAGTGTAGATCCAAATCAGCCAGCTCATTCTTGCCTTCTGATCAGGATCTGCCCTGTTCGCTTTTTGGTTAATAATAACCTAATAAATAAAAAAGCAAACAGTGCAGATCCTGATCAGATGGCACTGATGGTGTAACGGTCCTCTGTTACACATGTTGATGGAATGATGTAAACTTCCCAATGACACATGTTCACACAAAACGTATTATTACATGTAATAATGTCCTCAGTTCTCATTGTTGACATCAATCATTGAACTGACATCAGAAAAAGCAGAAATAAGGTCACCACAAGAAAAACCACTTATACCCTAACTTATTGTTAACAATGTTTTTAAATTGTTAAACTTGTTGTGACATTTCTGAATGGCATAATTCAAACGTTCAAATGTAAGTGAAGTGCATTTACTTTCCAAATCATCCAAGACATTGGCTGACCAGTCTCCCCGGATTACATTAGTGAGTACATTGTCAAACTTGTTCTCTCCGTCTTGTCCCACAATCCTGTCTCGGAACAGTCTGCGCGCCTCGTACGCAAATATCTCAAGAACATGATCGCTGGTGTTCTCCTTGGCTCCGCCGGTCAGGTCGTAACGCAAAAAGCTCAGTACCCATGTGGTCAGGTCTCGAGGGGTGAACAGGTAGTGGCTGTAATCATCCACAGTGAAACGAGACCTCAGCTAAAATAATAGACATTATTTTGAACCAACCGACTGCTGCTACAATGATTCAATAAAAGGTGGTAGGTGTGAGTAGTTAGCTTATATGGGTCAAGAAAAAAATCTCAACTTTGATCAAAAAACAAATAACAGTACCATGGTTATCATTATTCTTTGTGCAGTTTTAATTTTTGCATGTTTTGGACAAATCAAACCTCTAAGCAATGAGAGGGTGGGTGGGGGGGGGGGGGAGGTGGGGTTAGGAGTCTTAAATCAGTCAAATGTCATGATTACCATAATTTTTTAGCGGGTAAAAGAATATATGAAATAAGTTCCTTGGCCATGATCACATACCTCTTCATAGAGCTGTACCATGGAACCAGCCAGGGCATGAACTTTGGAGTTGTTGGCCCAGACCGGGTGCCGGGACAGCTGACGGTGAAGGATAGGTTTCAGGTACGAGCTGTAGATAGCCTGCAGCTGTTCTCGATCTGGGTATCTGAAACCAACAATGGCTTTTTATAAAAGTTTTCATGACAATTTTACATGTTCACTTATCAAAGTTATATTTAGAATTTTAAATCATTTCATGAAAATGATTTTACTTCAATCTATTTTAATAACACCGCTCTACAACTCTGAGAGACTGGCACAACTGGTCCTAATAGCAGGGTGGTCTTACTTTCTAGGGTAGAAACCATGCAACAATGTTAAAAGGGACAATTTAATAGTGGCCTTATTATTGGGATGATCTTTATGATGGGTTTTACTCTATCTACATGTAGTATCTATCTACAATGACCTAAAACATATTTTACAATGTTTTCTAAATTTTGGATTTTTAGTTCACTTATGTAATCAGTAACATATACTGCTACTGTGCATGAACTTATTTTTGCAGGCATAAATTTCTTTGTTTTGCATTAGAAACCATTTTCATGGATTCTTAATTTTTTGGAACTCAATTTTCTGAACTACTTTCATGTTCAATTATTTATTTCACGGTGAAGTAAAATTCCTTGATCAATCTGCTCATGAAATCTGCAAAAATTACTACCCCAGAAATATAATTCATTTTTTAGTATTTGACTGGTAAAGGCACTAAAATACCACTTACCCGATACAGCATATTCTGACCACTGATGTAAACCTGGGTGTAAGTTTGTGTCTGCCCAGTGATGAACCGGCATTCATGCTGGCCACTATCTGTACACCTTCCAACCCCACCCACTCCAAGTTACTGTCATAGAAACCATTGTACGTCACCACCTACAAACAAAGCAATACAAAATAAAAAATGAATGGGTCACACAATTCAGAAATGTATCTTTGCCATTTCTAGAGCAAGAACACAACTTTATTAGTCATTTTCAACAAATCATTATATATTTTTATTACAAGTTTTGACTATTTTGTATATATATTTATGATTTCATGGAAATGATGTAAAGAATGAATCTGATGACATTGATTATTATGCATTTCTCTGGATTTGTTAGGTTATTTCTGACCAAAATGCAACCAGAACAGAGCTTGATCCGACGATCCAGCTGATCTGGATCTACACTGGTCGCACATGTGTAAAAAATGTGTATATATGGAGGAAAGGGTTAAACATATTCTCTTTTTTTCCTGACGAAGACTGACAAAGTAAGAATGTGTAGTATAAATATTTTTTAAAATCCTTGTGTTGTTCTTCATTCAACTATTCATTAAACATATTCTTTAAACTTTCATTCTGCATAAGAAGTAGAAACTGTTTGTATTGACCTGTTGTAAGAAAGCAATAAGCTGACAGGTTCCCCACTTGTCTGGTTTTGGTAGGTTGATATCCTTCAGGTATAGAACCAGTCTCTCACAGTCTTTGGGTCGGTACACTCTTCCAGTGTTCGTGTTAAGTACCATACAAGTCTGACTCAGCTTCTGTAGCACATGGGTGGGGGATGTCTGGGCACTACAGTGCACCACAGCCACCTGGGTTGACCTCAACTGCTCAAAACAGTGACGCAACATCATCCTGAAATTACATTAGTTTTAGTCACAGTTCACATGAATAGTGGCAGAAGATAATTTATCTTATGTTTTATTTTTTACTTTTTATTTTCACTGTTTCCTTCACGTTGGTACCCAAATGCACATAATATGAATGTTTACAAAACAGGTTCAAGATTAAGTATCTGATATCATGACATTATGTCATAAACAAATGTTTTTTGGCGCCATTCACACATATATTCTATCACATTCATGCAAATTGTGCACTTAAAGCATAAAATAAAAATTTGCTTTTATCAATGAAAGATAGTAATATATTCTATTACTCATGAACTCCGGAATTATGAATTTTCACTTATGGCTACGCCACATATTAAAATATGAATTCTGGAGCTCACTCTGTGACATTACTTTTACTGGTAAAAACAAATATCCTCTGTTTTACACTTTAGCACAATGACAATCCTGATCAAATGGCACGGATGTGCAGGCTGATCTGGATCTACACTGGTCGCATAAGCGTTAAAGCGTGTGTAATATGGGGTAAAAGTTTAACAACCGCAACTCACCCTTTACCACAGCCTTCTGGACCAACCAGTATGAATGGTTGTTTGTTGTCTGGGGCCAGCCACGGGGAGAAGAAGTCCATCCCTCTCTGGACGTCGGAGGTCCGGATCACGGGAAGACTTGTGCTGTTGTTGAAATGTTCCGGAGACAGATCCACAGACGTCTATAACAAAATAAAAAAATGATGACAATCAAGATATGTTTAAACAATGACAGAAAACATACATGAGGATTTTAATAAAACTAGACCTTGTCCTTGGGACTCTGATGCCCCCACTGCTACAACAACATTTGTAACAAATGGCCATAACTCTTGTAAAAATGCAGGAAAAAATCTTTACCACCATCTACACATCATGTAAGTTTGAAAGAAATCTGCTCGATAGTTAATAATGAGTTGATGCCACAAGATTTTGGTCACGTACTGATGGACTGACGGATGAACGTACGGACGAGTTGAACTCCATATACGTAATATGCCTCAAACTTTGTGAGGGCGAAAAAAAGATAAATTACACTTTCAATGCCACACAAAAAATCCCCCCTTAACCAGCAAGAGGAAACAATCATTATTTACCCTCTACTTCATGGAATATGGCTGTTATCACACGGGCAAGTAGTGTAGATCCAGATTACCAGGTTTGAAGGTTATAAAGCTGAGCATGGAAACCAGTCTCAAATCTCAAGAATCTGATTGGCTGAAATGGCGACTGGTCGCCATTTCAGCCAATCAGATTCTTGAGATTTGAGACTGGTTTCCATGCTCAGTTTTATAACCTTGGGCACTGGCACATTTGTGTCATCTGATCTGGATCTACACTGTTGGCTGTTCGATTTATAAGGTTATTTCTTATCATTAAGTCACCACTATTGATCCAGATCACAAACAAATGAGCTGGCTGATCTGGATCTACACTAGTGGCTCAAGTGATACAATCAATATATGTGGAGTAAAGGGTTAACCTGCGATAATCATATGGGTCTGATGTTATTGTCAAAGGTATGACATGACATCGCAGTGCAAAACTGTTCTTGTGAATAATAATGCAGTTGTGTTGTGTGTAAGCAAAACTAGTCCATTGTATCCTATGTTCATTCACTCAACTTCATTAAGAATATTGACCATTGATAAAAGTCAATATGAAATTTTCTTTATTTATTAACCCCTTACTCCATATTTAAAGGTTTTATTAATGTATAAACAGTGTAGTTCCATATCAGACGGCATATCTGTGCCATCGGATCAGGATCTACACTGTTCACTTCGTTGGAAAAAATATTTTAACCCTTTCCTGTATAGACACACCTTTATTGCTAGGGCGAACAGTTTAGATCCAGATCAGCTGGCACATCTGTGCCGTCTGATCAGGATCTTAACTGTTCGCTTTTTGATTCATTAGGTTATTTCTGACCAAAATTCAACCAGTGCAGATCCTGATCAGACAGCACGGATGTGCCGGCTGATCTGGATCTACATTGGTCGCACATGCGTAAAAATGCGCATCTATCCAGGAAAGGGTTAATGGCAAACTGTATAGATCTTGATCAAATGGCACAGATATGGATCTGCACTAGTTGCTTCTTGTTCAAAAATAACCTTATGAATCTGAGAACAGTGTAGAACCTGATTAGATGGCACTGATCTGCTGGCTGATCTGGATCTACATGTATACTGTTTGCGTAAGCAATTAATTCATATTTACCATATTTACGGAGTGAAGGGTTAATCAAGAAGCAATCAATATGGTGTCTCAATATCAAATGCACAAATGTATCAAAATAACTAACAGCAAATACATTTAATACAAATAAGCATGTGTAAATGATTGAAAAGTGAACCAAACCTTTTTGCTAAATAAAAGATATACTGGCATACATAATACTATTATACTGTCTAACCACTATGAATACATATTCATTTTAGCTTTCCTTTTTCTTGACTCTAACATTTGAACAAAACTATAACTAGCAAGGAAAGTAAACAAAAAGAACAACTTGCTGAATACAAATGTATACTATAATGTATTGAGTAAGAATAATAAAATATTCAGCTTATTTCTCAATACGTATTTTTGCATACTTTGCCATAAATACATTGTAGTTATTTTTCAATACATACTATTGCATACTTTGCCATTTTTTTCAATACATATTACAGCATACTTTGCCATAAACAGTTTTGTTCAATACATACTATTGCATACCTTGCCATAGTCATTTTTCAATACATACTATTGCATAATTTGCCATAAAGAATTTAATTTTTAATACATACTATTGCATACAGTGCCATCAATAGCTCATTTTTCAAGACATACTATTGCATACTTTGCCATAAATAGTTATTTTTTCAATACAAAATGTTGCATATTTTGCTATTAATTGTGATTGAGTTCAATGGGAATAAATCTTCAAAATAACAGTTTTTTGTCCTGGGCACAGTCTAAAAACTGACCAATCATGAGCTAGGGAATGAGACTGGTCTCCAATCTCTTTTAATTATCTTGGACCCAGAAAAAAAGTCAATGGTACCCCACCTAATTCAAGCAGGCCCTTATGTCAAAGCCTTTGGGACCAATATATAAATGGTATGGCAAATATCACATGTGGTCCTACTTTGTACATGTTATAACATAGAACAATTTCTTTAAATAGGATGTACAGGGCTTTTTCAGGGGTATTTGGGAAAAAGGCCCCTGCTCAAATTGGGATTTTTTTTCACGGTATACACTGGTTTTAAACAGGTTGCATACATAGATTCAAGAAATGTAGGTTTAACAGATCACTGATCAAAAGTAAACAAACTAATTTTGTAATTTGAAAAGTCCCTTGATTACATAGATTCTCTTGTTTGTTTCTATTTTATAGGCAAAATAACTTATTTCTGTTGAAATGGGAATTTTTTCTTGAAATTGGGAAAAATGGTCCCTTTTTGGCATTGGGAATGGGGCCCATTATCGGCCCCATGAGACTAGCTGAAAAAGCCCTGATGTACAATAAACTTTTGGTTTATAAATGTACTCCTCTGTGAGAAATAAGCTATAAGTATAACTATATTTATAACAGATATAACCCTTCATTCCATATATGCAGGTTCCATCTCACGTGCGAATAGTGTAGATCCAGATCAGCCAGTACATCTGGACTGGAGGTTATAAAGCTGAGATTGGAAACCAGTCTCAAATCTCAAGCATCTGATTGGCTGAAATGGCGACTGGTCGCCATTTCAGCCAATCAGATGCTTGAGATTTGAGACTGGTTTCCATGCTCAGTTTTATAACCTTGAGCACTGCACTCTCTGAGAAGGATCTACAATGTTCACTTCGAGGTCAGAAATAACCTGTTGAATCAAACGCTAACATAGTAAATCCTAATCAGACATATTCTTGCCATCTGATCTGGATCTACAGTGTTCACTTCTAGGTCAGAAATAACCTAGGGCATTAAAAAGCAAACCATGTAGATCCTGATCTAATGGCATGAATCTGAAGTCTGATCAGGGCTGAAGGTTATAAAACTGAGATTAGAAACCAGTCTCAAATCTCAAGCATCTGATTGGCTGAAATGGCGACTGGTCGCCATTTCAGCCAATCAGATGCTTGAGATTTGAGACTGGTTTCCATGCTCAGTTTTATAACCTTGGGCACTGGACCTACACTGTTCGCACATGGGGTAACAGCCATATCCCATGGAGTAAAGGGTTAATAGAATGTAACTGTGCATACAGAGCCAGTCAACTGAACACTGTGATACAACATACCCCGTTAACAAAGGTATTGATCTGCAATAAAGGTACAACATAATCATGCAATGTCTGAGAAGCAACAAACAAAATGTAGGGTTAGTATAAAAAAAATTATAAAGTTAACTTTTCTAAACATACGTAAAATAAAGATATACTAACAACATCGATTTGTGGAAAGTTCTATTAAATTGCCTTCCGTAATTAGATTTTGTTAAGTGTTCTTTTTAATCGCTGACAGTGCAATGAGGACTATACACGCCCCTTAAAGGGTGAAATATGACAACACGATGGTGTTAACCCTTACCTCCATAAACATGTGTATAAGGCATGGGTGAACAGTGTAGATCCAGATCAGCTGGCATATCTGTGCCAACTGATCAGGGTCTGCACTGTTGGCTTTTTGATCGAATAGGTTATTTCTAACCAAAAAGCAAACAATGCAGATCCTGATCAGATGGCGTCAGATCAGATACACTGTTTACCCATACCACAAAGGTGTGAATATGAAGGAAAGGGTTAGCCATAACAGTTTTCAACCAGTAACTTACTTCTAAGCTGTAGACCTGTAGTCTGCCCATGTCGTCATCGTAGTATGTATCCAGGGGGCGCCGAGCATCTGGGGGCGATTCCTGGCACATGTGGAACACCTGAAGTCATAATTACAATAAGCTTCTAAAAAATGTTTCGTAAAAAGTACCATTCTGTTCAAATAAATTTATTCTTCAAAACTGCTTAATATTAGACAGTTATTAATTACTTTGTGATTTTAACCCTATTACGCCTTTTTCACATGGGTGACCAGTTTAGATCCAGATCAGCCAGCACATCTATGCCATTCGATCTACAGTGATTGTCTTCAGGTCAGAAAAAACCAAATGTTCTGAAAGTGAACAGTTTAGATCCCAATTATATGGCATAGATGTGCCAGCTGATCTTGATCTAAACCTTTCGCCATTACAAAAATGGCTATTCCGGGGAGTAAAGAGTTATAATAAAATGAGTGTTATCAACCGGTTATTAATATTCTACCATGTAACTTTGCTTTTAAAATCAATATTTAAAAAACTATGGGTAAAGTATAATAACCCTGGGAAATTGACTTGTATTTCTTTGATGTCATTCATATTAAATCATTTAACTTCACTGGATTCTGTCATCCAATAATATAAAATGACAGCGAAACATTTTAAATTGAAATTGAATGACAGCCTAGATGACGGTAACCTGTTAACTATGCCTGATGACCAGGTCAAAATGAGGTATTTCCCATAGCAGAGGTTACTGACAATGGGCAACATATATCTTATAATCAAGAACACTGCAAAATGCAGTTAAAAGTATCAAAACTGATAAATAAAAGTAGCTGATGTTATGTGTATTTACCTCTTTAGCAAAGTTTTCTCTGGAGGCTTCATTGAGATTTCCACCGAGACCTTTGATGAGGCACATGGCAAAGTGGGCCTTGTTGCGCACATGACTTAAATGTGACAACCCGTTCAGGACCACACCCACAAGGCTTGTCTCCACGACGAAATCATTCTGGAATGGAACGATAGTCATAAACCTTAACCCTTTCCTTCATATATATCCATTTAAGGTGTGGGCAAACAGTGTAGATCCAGATCAGCCAGCACATTAATGCCACCCGATCAGGATCTGCACTGTTCGCTTTTTGATTTATTTGGTCATTTCTGACCAAAAAGCAAAAAAGGCAAACAGTGCAGATCCTGATCAGATTGCTGACCTGGATTTACACTGGTGGCACATGCCTAAAAAGGTGCATATAATTACTGAGTAAAGGATCAAAGTTTGTAGAGCATGTTGAACTCTTTCCTCCATGAATATAACTTCTATCCATTGAGTAACTGGTGTAGATCCAGATCAGCCTGCACATCAATGCACTCTGCTCAGGACCTACATTAAACATTTTTTACAATTAAAAAAAGTCATGAGGCTATTTCTGATCAAGCCATCAGTGTAGATCTGGTTCTACAGTGCTCACACATGAGATATCAGCCATATCCACTGAAGTAAAAGGTTAAAACGTTTAACACAGTGTTACCATTTTTACAGACCTGACTATCATGAATGATAAAAATATTCTGAAATTGTGAAATGATATTTTTTCTAATTTAACCCTTTACAAAATAGACATGCCTTTATCACATAGACGTACATTGTAGACCCAGATCAATGGAACATCTGTGCTGTCTGATCAGGATCTACACTGTTAGCTATTAGGTTCGTTAGGTTATATCTGGCCTAAACTGATCTGAAATAGCAAACAGTGTAGATCCAGATCAATGGCACATCTGCGCTGTCTGATCAGGATCTACACTGTTAGCTATTAGGTTCGTTAGGTTATATCTGGACTAATCTGATCTGAAATAGCAAACAGTGTAGATCCAGATCGTATGGCACAGACTGTCCATGTGATAAAAGTCTATGGAGTAAAGAGTTCACGTTGGTACTTGTAATTTGAACTGGGCTGAAGGTTATAAAACTGAGTTTGGAAACCAGTCTCAAATCTCAAGCATCTGATTGGCTGAAATGGCGACTGGTCGCCATTTCAGCCAATCAGATGCTTGAGATTTGAGACTGGTTTCCATGCTCAGTTTTATAACCTTGGGCACTGGTGGCTTATTTAAGTCTAAAATGCATAATGCTGGCCCTAAGATTATAAAACTGAGATTGGAAACCAGTCTCAAATCTCAAGCATCTGATTGACTGAAATGGCAACCAGTCTCCATTTCAGCCAATCAGATGCTTGAGATTTGAGATGGTTTCCATTCTCAGCGTTAAAATCTTGGGACCTGGTTTCAATGTTAAAAGCTGAAAGTTAATAATGTGGCATAATAACTGATATTTTTATTTTTCATAGCAGCCAAGGAAGTTCAAACATGTATGATTTTTAAAAACCACTAAAAATACTAAAGATCTCTTTAAAGTCTAATTTGGGTCCATAACCTGTTATGTAAAGGCTCTGGTATTTGTTAACCCTTTACAACATGGAATACAGCCATTATTATTCCATCCGGGACTAGTGTAGATCCAGATCTGCTGGCACATCCAGGCCAGATCTGGATCTGTACTGTTTACTATTAGGTTATTTCTAACCAGGATGCAAGCAGTATAGATCCAGATCAGATGGCTCAGATTTACCCACTGGTCTAGATCTACATTGGCCACACATGCAAAAACCCGAAGTAAAGGATTAATTTTAGAAATGAATGGGTTAAAAAGTGTTCATATTGATATGACCATCACTAACCAAAATACAACAACCGAACCTTTAAAACCAAGAAAAAATAAAATAATATTAGCTACCTACAAATTCTGTGACAAAATAAAATTGAATGATATCATGCAATAAAAAAAAATAATTAACCCTCTACTCCATAGATAGGCCTCTATTGCATAGCTAAACACTGTAGATTCAAATCAGCAGGCACATTTGTGCGGTATGATCAGAGTTAACACTGATTCAATTGGTTTTTTATCCAAAAAAACTAGAATGTGTCCTCGGACACTGATGCCCCCACTGCTGCAACATAATTTTTAATAACAAAGGGCAATAACTCGGGTAAAAATGGTTGCAGGAAAAAATCCTTTCTTTACGATCATTTACACATCCTGCTTGATCATCTGTGCAAGTTTAAAAGAAATCCGCCTTATAGTTTAGGAGGAGTTGATGCCACAAGATTTGGGGATGTACGGATGGACAGACAAGTGCAACTCTATATGTCTCCCACTTTGTGGGGGCATAACAAACAATGTACACCCTGGTCATAAAGCACAAGTGTACCGGCTGATCTAGAAATAGACTGTTTGACCATCTGATAAAGGTTGTAATATATCAAGTAAAGGGTTAAAATTTATCATTCACAATGTGCTTATTGAACTAACTAACCATGCATACGTAATACTATTTGATTCATATAAACAAACTTAGCTTCCTTACCAGAGACTGTCAGGCACATTGTAAAATGAAAGAATGCAAATTATTCAGTCACTGTAAAGCAGAATATTTTTAACAATTTAACCCTTTTCTCCATAAACACGCCTTTTATGGCTTGGGTGAATAATGTAGATCCAGTTTAGCTGGCACAGCCGTGCCGTGTGACCAGGATCTGCACTGTTTGTTTTTGATTTATCAAATTGTTTCTGACCAAAAAGCGAACAGTGCAGATCCTGGTCACACGGCACGGCATGGATCTGGTTGCTCATGCGTAAAAAGGCGTATTTATGGAGTAAATGGTTAATCCTGGACTGAAAAAGATATAATACAGAGATAATGTAAAATATCACACTGGTTGTAGCGTCGTAAAAACATGAACATGAGACATGTTATGAAAAAACTATGTCTTCTGTGATATATAAACTTTTTCAGCATTTGCTATGTTTAGAAAGAACACAACATTATATTTCATCTTCTACAAAACATTATATTTCATAGTTACAAATTTTGCCTGCATTAAACATGCATTTCTAAAAAATGAATATGATCATTGATAATAAGTCTGCTCAACTTTATAACATCATTGTAAGAAATGATTTAATTTTTTAACTCTTTCATCCATATATACGCATTTTTACGCATGAGCGACCAGTATAGATCCAGATCAGCCGGCACATCCATGTTGTCTGATCAGGATCTGCACTGGTCGCATTTTGGTCAGAAATAACCTAACGAATCCATGCCGGCTGATCTGGATCTACACTTTTCACACACACAATAAAGTTGTGTCTAGAGAGGAAGGGGTTAAAGACACTTGTTCACCTCAAATATTCAATATATTACTGTATTAACACTCAAAGCGAATACAGAAAAAGCTATTTTATTAAATTGCAAACTGATTAACCCTTTTCTCCATATCTATGCCTTTTTAAGCATGTGCCACCAGTGTAGATTCAGATCAGCTGGCACAACTGTGACATTTGATCAGGATCTGCACTGGTCAGAAATAACCTAATAAATCAAAAGCAAACAGTGCAGATCCTGATCAGATGGCATGGATGTGCCAGTTGATCTTGATCTAGACTGAATTTGCTTTTATCAGGCTATCTGGCCCAAGTTCATAAAACTGAGCATGGAAACTAGTGTCATATCTTAAGCTTCCAATTAGTCAATTCTGAGACTGCTTTTAATTTTAACTGATCAGATTGCTAAGTTTTGATATTTGTCTCAATCAGATGGCTAAGATCTGATACTGGTCTCAACCAATCATTTTGCTAAGATCGGATATTGGTCTCAACCAATCATTTTGCTAAGATTGGATAATATTATTGGTCTCAACCAATCATTTTGCTAAGATTGGATATTGGACTCAACCAATCATTTTGCCAAGGTCGGGTATTGGTCTCAATCAATCAGATTCCTATGATCTGATATTGGTCTCAACCAATCAGATTCCTATGATCAGATATTGGTCTCAACCAATCAGATTCCTATGATCAGATATTGGTCTCAACCAATCAGATTCCTATGATCGGATATTGGTCTCAACCAATCAGATTCCTATGATCTGATATTGGTCTCAATCAATCAGATTCCTATGATCGGATATTGGTCTCAATCAATCAGATTCCTATGATCGGATATTGGTCTCAACTAATCAGATTCCTTTGATCAGATGTTTGTTTCAACCAATCAGATTCCTATGATCTGATATTGGTCAAAACCAATTAAATTGCTTATATGCTAAGATCTAATATTGGTCTCCATTCCCAGTTTTATAAATCTGGAGCCAGATTTCTGTATTAATAAGCAGGGTATGCCAGATCCACACTTACAAGCATAAATACTCAATCTCACTCTTTAGAATAAATTATCTCAATCTTAGCAAGTTCTTTTTATACAAGGAAACTTCAAACAACAAATGATCCAAACAATTTTATTAGCCCTCTTTTCTATGGATATGTCTTTTATTTCTTTTGTGCCCAGTGTTGATCCAGATCAGCATGCACACCCATGAAGTTTGATCAGGATCTACACCGTTCACTTTTAGATTCATTCGGTTATCTCTGTCCAAGAAGCAAACAGTGCAGATCCTGATCAAAATGCATGGATGTGTTGGCTTATCTAGAGTTACACTGGTGGCCCATTGGAAAAAATAAGCAACATCCATAGTGATGGGCTAATCGTTCTAATTATTACTGTGGTATCATTTATTGTTTTGCACACTATCCACAAATTACATTTGGTTTGGGCACAGTTGAATTATTTTTATGAGTTAGATTTTGATGGGATTTGAATTTGTGCAAGTTACCTAGCACTAAATACGCAAACTTAAAACCCTAGCAAAAGAAAATTTTAATCTGTGCATTTTCTCTTGCAAGAAATACGCAAAATTCAACCCAGGCAAAAGAAAATTTGAATTTGTGCACTTTCCCTAGTATGAAATACGTAAAATATAACCTGGGCAAAAGATAATTTGAATTTTTGCACTTTTCCAAGTGCGAAATACACAAAAATTAAACCCAGGTAAAAGAAAATTTGAAATTGGGCACATTCCCTTGCTCAAATTTCACAATATTAAACTCAATGCAAAAGAAAATGATACCACAGTATTTGTATTGTCTGAATAACTGCCAGGCAGCATATAAATGTCTCAAGCTTCACATTCAAACCACACATCCTTACTTTTATCCTATTCTAAATAAACAAATTTTCAAATATTTTAAAACATTTAAAGTTCAATTTTATTTATAACAGAAGTGGGAAAATGATAGCATTTGCTAAATCATAAAAGCATTTTAATTTAGTTTTGTTTACAGAGCAACAGAATGCAGACAATTAATTATAGGGTAAAATTGGTCTTATTAGCTGGAGGGTCTTTATTTAGGGTGATATCTGGTGCAAATCTGTAAAATGAGACAGTAAAATTGTGGTCCTAATACAGAGGTGGTCTGAATTAAGAGAGTGGTCTTTAGTATGGGTTTTACTTATCCTCCATCTAAAATTAGTAAATTCCCTACGCTGACAATATTTGTCAAATCTATGAATTTTTTAACAAGAAATGTGTCAAAAATCTAGCGCGACACCGTGTGACGTGACCTGAAGTCATATTTGGCATGCTTTAACCCTTTCCTGGATATATACGCATTTTTACGCATGTGCGACCAGTGTAGATCCAGATCAGCCGGCACATCCGTGCCGTCTGATCAGGATCTGCACTAGTCGCATTTTGGTCAGAAATAACCTAATGAATCAAAAAGCGAACAGTTTAGATCCTGATCAGACAGCACGAATGAGCCGGCTGATCTGGATCTAAACTTTTCGCCCTAGCAATAAAGGTGTATCTGTACAGGAAAGGGTTAATGTATGTACGTTGACTTCACTTCCATTGTTGACATTAATTTGAATAAAGGTACAGAACCTGACACAAAGCTTAGTGTTCCACTATGATCTTCATTACAGAGACCACCCCTACACAATATGCTAGAGGTTCAAGCTACCTGTTTAAGGACCCAATCCAGAGCCTTGTAGAAATAGTCCTCGATGTAACCGGCCAGCACCTGCTGCTCGGACTCGGGCACCCCGCTGATCCAGGAGTGTATCAGGGCCTTCACGTCAGTATCCTCATCACTGTTGACAGAAAATAACACTTTTGCCTATTAAATCAGGATATCTAAGATTATTCAACAGTGCTTCAATAACTCTTACCCCAAAATTGATGATAACTCTCTTACTGTGGTCTAACTGGACTACTGTAGAATTAATTAATTAATTCTGTGGGGATATATTTTAGCAAAAGGTCAAAACACAAATGATATATTTACGAAAAACAAAAATTCATGCAACTGTAGATTTCTATCATGATAATTTCATTATTACATGTTGTCATTTCACCACAAAATTCAGAAAAAAAGTTTTGCTCTTATATCACTATCCATGCTTACACCCTTATATTTTCAATCCATGCAAGATTCATGCCATGTGAAAATGTGTCTATGGCATGTCAAAACGTTAAAGCAGACAATTATTATACATTTCATGCAAATGAATATATAATGTAGTCAAAATTTTCAATAAAATCATAAAATGGTTTAGTAAAAAATGAAACATAAAATTGTTCTGTTTCAAATAAAAGCAAAACCAGAAAATGCTAAAAATATCTCCCGAGACACATTTTTATAAGACACGGCTTGTTTAACCCTTTCCTCCATAAATAAGCCTTTTATCACATGAGCAAACAGTGTAGATCCAGATCAGCAAACATATCTGTGCAGTCTGATCAAAATATGCACCGTTCATTTTTTGGTCAGAAATAACCTAATAAATCAAAAAGCGAACAGTGCAGATCCTCATCAGATGGCACATATCATATGGGCATATATATGGAGGAAAGAGTAAATGATATTTTAGTATACCTAAGGAAGATCATGCCCATTCTAGAGATGGTGGCAGGGGAGGCACAGCTCAAGTCATGTGTCTCAAACAGGAAGTTGACATTTGGTCCAAACTGTATACGTTCTCCGGATGGCATGGTCAGCAGACGGTTGTCATCCAACACGGAGTTCAATGACTCGATCCATTCTGGGTCTATGTCACCATCGCAGATGATCCATGACTGGACGTCTGAAATAAATTTTACACCAGATATTTTTTCACTAAAAGCAACATCTGAGTATAATTCTCTTCATTTTTTTTCCATCAATTTCGGCAGTACTTGTATTTTTGGTGACTCTAGTTTTGTATATATGAATTTTTTTTCCTATATATAAATGGGATTACCCTGTAAAAGGAGCCTGAAAAATAAACTACATTTGAGTGTCTAACGATTAATAAAGATTACTTTATCTACTAATGAAATACATAATGTACGAAATCATTTCATCACACTGTGTCAAAGAATTAAGTTGTAAATCTGCCCAATTAAGAAATAGTATTATGGGCCTAAGATTGGAGAGCAGTCTGGAAACTCTAGCATCTGATTGATCAGTTTGGAAACAGAGTTAAGTAATCGCAAAGCGTTCCGGGCTTCACAGACTTAAAACAACCAAAAAAATAATTTCGATAACCTGATGATCGTGATAACAAAGTTATTCATTCATTAAATAAAGGCATTTACTAGCACAAACTCAAAACTCACCTATTGGTTCTTTGACGACCTGCCTGGCACTGTACGTGAGCACGCCATCTGTCCATTCTCTTGTGTCCATATCTATCTGTCCCAGTAGCTGTGTCCTTGGCATCGCCTTAGGGTTCATCGTGTAGTGCTTCACAACCTTGTTCAGCTTGTGGAGTCCAAGTCTCAGTATGCGCCACAGTGTGGACTTGCCGGAACCGCTCGGTCCTACCACCACGACACCGGTCCTCTGTCTCAGCTGCTCGTACAACTCTAGGGCCTTCTTGATCTGAAACATGGACACTTACATACAGAACATGTTCACCCATACAAAAAAAAGTATCTATGGAGAAGAGGGTTAATACACAAAAATCTTTCTAGTGATTTTACAGAAATTCTAGAACATTAATGGTTTCTCTCTTTTGAATCAGTTACATAAAGGATTGTCAAATAACAAATTCAAATTAACCCTTTCCTCCATAGATACACCTTTATTGCGAGGGGAACAGTTTAGATCCAGATCAGCTGGAATATCCATGCTGTCGGATCAGGATCTAAACTGTTCGCTTTTTTATTCATTATGTTAATTCTGACCAAAATGCGACCAGTGAAGATCCTGATCAGACGGCACGGATGTGCTGGCTGATCTGGATCTACACTGGTCGCACATGCGTATAAATGCTTATATATGGAGGAAAGGGTTAACAGACATCCATATTAGTGATGATGAGTTAAATTCTTTACATTAGCTCAATTACTTACTTCTCATAAGGATTGATCAAATGGATTTTTTACAGTAACCTTGACTTTTAGATAAGTTCAATATTGTTACCCATCTCTTATTAAAAGCGATATTTTGATATTCACAATATATTTAGTAATGGCAAAATCAAATATGATGTTAAGTTATTGTGATGGACAGACTGACAGACAAAGTAACCTTTTTTTTTTTCAAAAAACAGAGACACAAACTTTAGTTTCCAGTAACAGAAACCATGCAAGTTATAAACCTCTACAAATGATAATAATATTGTTAATAACAAAAATCCCCCCATGGTTACCTGCATCTCGTTAATGACGAGGTTTGTCTCCTTGCAAACATTCCTGATGGCCTCAGCCAGGGTTTCATACTCAATGTCCTTGAATTCTATGTTCGGGAACACATCTCTCACCAGTGCATCAAATCTGCATTCAATATTCATAACTGTTAAGGTTTTCTCATGTTCATGAACCAGTCATATACTAGAAATTTATTACAAGAAACATTAAGAAATGGCAAAATCATAGCCAATATTAAGTTTTCATATTAGTGGGTAGTTGTGGCTTCTTACATTAGTGGGTACTAACTTTTGTGGATATGTATGTAGATTGAACCAGGATTAAATAACACCTACAATAAAAATTTTGATTCAAATGTAAAATTCATTTTTTGTAAAAATGACACTCACATATTAAACAATCAACAAAAATGCTGTTATACTGAAATCACAAAATTTCATGCCTACATCTATTGTAAACAGGTTTAACTTTCCTGCATCTGCCATGATCATAAAACTGAAACCGGAGACAAGTCTCCTATATTAGTTTTATGATCTTGGGCCCTGTTACTATACCTGATGCTGTCAGAGAATGTCAGTTTGGAGATGGTATTGATTCTCAAGGCCTGAACTACCAGCTTTGCTTCCATTCCTCCGTCCACCTTACCTGCAAAGCGATGTCAATACAATATCTGACCTGACACAACAAATTGGGGCAATAAATGTAGACCATGAATTTTAAACTTACATAGTCCAAAAAAGCTCTAAACTGCTTTCTAGACGCATTAACTCTTTACTTCATATATACACATTTTAACATATGTGGGACCAGTGTAGATTCAGATCAGCATGCACATCCATGCCGTCTGATCAGGACCTGCACTGTTCACTTCTAGGTCAGAAATAACCTAAAAAGGCAAAAAGTGAACAGTGCAGACCCTGATAAGATGACAATGATGTGCCAGCTGATCTGGATCTACACTGTTCGCCGATGCAATAAAGGCATACATATAGAGGAAAGTGTTAAGAATGCTTTTTTGGGTGAACAGTGTAGACACAAATTAGACCATAATTGTGGAAACGTTGGCTGATTTAAAGCCTTATTTTGTCATGATGTGTAACAGATAGTAATCAGTTCCTGAAAAAAACAACACTTTTTATCTTCCTTTTTATCACAGTACATTTTAATTTTTATTAAATATCAGTTTTAAATTTTGACGATTATACCCTCTACTTCATGAATATGGCTTATATCTCAGTTCCACCACTGTAGACTTAGATCAGCCTGCATGTCTGTACAGTCTGATCAGGATATACACTGTTCTCTATTACATTCTTTAAGTTATTTCTGACCAAGAAGTAAACAGTATACATGTAGATCAAGCTCAGACTTCATGGATGTGCTGGCTGATCTTAATCTACTCTGGTTGCAAATAGGTTAGAAGCCATATACATGTTCATTGAGTAAGCGTTAAGCACTCTCCACAAAGGACAATAAAGTCTTCTCTAGCACTTACCTGATTTCTTCTTGTTCTGTAGGAGGTTACCGCATCCCCTGAGCACAGTTTTTAGGGCTCTCAGACCCCAATCATAGTGCTGCTGTGGGGACAACAACTCCCTGGAATAAATAGACATTTGTATGCACAATGATAAACTGGTACATGTATTATACATTACACATAACAGTACAATGATAAACCAGCACAAAACATGTTTTTTTAATGTACAAAATTTCATTTAAAATATTAATTTAAATATATTTTTGGCCATATAAGAATCTTTATTTGTTTACACATTAAGAGTTTTGCCTGTAACATGTGAAGTATTAAAAGTGAAATCCAGTATCCAAAAACCAATCAAATAACGAAAGTATTCACATACCGGTACATAAACATGTTATGTTGTCAATGGTCAAGTTAAAACCATTTTGAAAACTGAAATGCTGGATTTTTGACGTTGGAAACACACATTTGTGTTCAGATCTTTGATAAAAAAAATCTATTTTGAATACAATTGGTGTATTTGAATGGTAGCAAAAAGATACTAGATGGGTGTTCAGTTGAACACTTGTGTCGCCCTCTGGTGCTGTCAGAATAAAAATGCAAGTAATAAAAGGGGCATTACTCCAACAAATGTGACCTTGACCTTAAGAATATAGTATCTTCATGAGTGTATTGTCATAGGGAATATAATTTGAAAGTTTGATGAAGAAATATTAATAAATGGCAAAGTTATAGGCAATGTTAAGTTTTCATATAAAGGGGAATAACTCCATCAAGTGTGACATTGATCTAAAGAATGTGGTATTATCAGGAGCATGTTGTTAAAAGGAATATAATTTGAAAGTTTGATGAAGAAATATTAAGAAATGGCAAAGTTATAGCCAATGTTAAGTTTTCCTAAAAAGGGAAATAACTCCATAAAATATGACCTTGACCTAAAGAATGTGGTATCATCACGAGCGTGTTGTCATAAGGAATATAATTTGAAAGTTTCATGAAGAAATATTAAGAATTGGCAAAGTTATTGCCAACGTTAAGTTTTCGTGTCTAAATATATAAGTACAAAAAGGGGCATAACTCCATCAAATGTGACCTTGACCTTGAGAATTTGGTAGCACCTCGAGCGTGTTGTCATAAGCAATATAATTTGAAAGTTTGATGAAGAAATATTAAGAATTGGCAAAGTTATGCCAACGTTAAGTTTTCGTGTCTAAATATAAGTACAAAAAGGGGCATAACTCCATCAAATGTGACCTTCACCTTGAGAATTTGGTGTCATCTCGAGCGTATTATCATAAGCAATATGATTTGAAAGTTTGATGAAGAAATATTAAGAAATGGCAAAGTTATAGCCAACGTTAAGTTTTCGTGACAGACGGACCGACGGACTGTCGGACGGACGGACAAAGCGGTCACTTTGTATCGCCATTTCTTCGAAAGGGCGACACAAAAACTGGTATTATCTAATTTTGCAGTGACAAAATTTCATGCATAAATTTATGCAATTTTTTTTCTATTAAGACATATCATTCTGTGGAGAAATTTAGGGCTATAACCCTACACAAACAGGTGAAATTTAAACCCGCAAAATATATCATGATACCACAGTACTAGATTTAAGACAGCAGCTTACTTGGACAGATTGAATATGGCGACCAGTTTGCGCCCAAGGCCCTTGGCCTGCTTAAAACCTTCAGAGAACAGGATGACCTCAGCAATCTGCTCGTTGTCTGGCTTGGACATGGCCACTGGACGGAAGAGTTGCTTCAAGTTGTCAGGCAACTTCTGTCTGCCTCCGTACCCTTTACCTGCCGGGTTCATGGTGATGAAGATACCAGAATTGTGGTCAATGTTCACCTGTATGTGGAAAAAAGACAATTTACAATCATTATAAATGTGTGTACATGTATCTATAAGTGTGAACTTTCTAAAACAAATGGGTGGAGCTGACACTAACAGGTGGAGCTAACACAAATGGGTGGAGCTAACACAAATGAATGGCACTAACACATGAGTGGAGTTGACACTAATAGGCGGAGCCAACACTTTTAGGTGGAGATAACTTAAATGGGTGGAGCTAAAACAAATGGGTGTAGCAGACTAATAGGTGGAGCTAACACAAATGGGTGAAGCTTACACTAATAGGAGGAGTTTACATGATTGGCAGAGTTAAAACAAATCAGAGATGAAACAAATGGACCTTTTTTTGTAAATTATATGGTAATCCCGTATTTTAGCTATGCTAAATTATTGTACTTAATTATGCATCAGGAATCAGCAAACTGCCAAATATGATAATTAACTTTTGGCTAAAATAACTATTCACATTGAAATCCCACCCACTTAAATCACTAAAATTAAGCTAGATATGCAATACAGTAAAACAGAAACTATATGAAAATATCAGACTACGTATAGAAATCTACAGCAAACAGCAGAAATCTTAATTAATTGCATAAAAATCTTAACTTCATTGAATTAATTTCTTTCACCATGCATTCCCTCTTCTGTGATAGTATACAATAATTATCAATAAATTTGATTGATAAGTAAATTAAAAACAGAAGTTAAAAGAATTTGTTGAATGAAAAGGAGATAAAAGACCAACTCACATTTCTGCCAAGGAGCTCGGCATTGGGCAGTCTGTTCTTGATGGCATCTTGTATAACCTGGATCTGCATGGACACAGCAGACAGCACAGCCTCCTCTAATCTGTTAAACTCATCAAAACATCCCCAAGCTCCACACTTCACCAGACCAATAAATATACGACCCATGGACTTCACATCTATACCCTACAACAAGAAAACTCTTGTAATAAAGGTATCAAAATAAAATCATATTCTGAATTTGCATCCAGCTGATCTGGATCTACACTATTCACCATTGGGATAACACCCTTATCGAGTTTAATGGAGTAAAAGGTTAGGCTGGAAAAGACATAAAACTAAGCAGTGATCGAGCATGATAAATATTATGCAGTGATTGATAAATATAAATATCGCGAATAAATGGTGAGTTTTGATATATCCGATAATAAGTATCCCTATTGTCGTCAGACTCGAAAATGAAAGCATAAAAGTATAGTTTATTACCGTGATCACGATTTCATTAAACACTTGCAAATGATACAGATAAATACCATTGTCCTTACCGAGGTATAAAGCAATTAATTATCAATAATCATTATATTGTTATGCAAACTGCCTTTTGTTTAGGTGCGAAATATAACAAACAGCGATGACAAAAGCTAAATTGGTATTTATCTGTATCATTTGCAAGTGTTTAACGATGAAATCGTGATCCAGTATTAAACTATACTTTTATGCTTTCATTTTCAAGTCTGACGACATCGCGAATTCATAAATACGCGAATAAAGAAAATTGCCGAATTTCGACGAAAATCGCGAAATTTTGACATCGCGAAAATAATGCGTTTTACAGTATTGGAACAACTTGTTTCAAAATCAATGTAAATACATGTAAGTTTAAACTTAACTAAGCTTCATACCTCATCACAGTTGAAGACAAGCACTTGTCTACCAAACAGTCCTCCGAGCGCCTTTACAGACTCCGTCTTTCCAGTACCGGCAGGACCATAGGGGTTTCCTCCAAGACCCATGTGCATTCCTGAAAGATTGATACATCAAGCTCAATACATGTACTACTGACAATAATGATGATTTGACATGAGAGGTATGCAAGGTAGTACAAAAGCATCAACAAGAAGGTCTGGCTGTGCCTAAGATTATAAAACTAAGATTGGAAACCAGTCTCAAATCTCAAGCATCTGATTGGCTGACTAGTCTCAATTTTAGTCAATCAGATGCTTGAGATTTGAGCCAAGTCTCCAGTTTTAGTTTGGTCAGTTTTCATGATCTGATACATTTACAGTTATTCATATAGTCATAACATTCAATAATAACTTAAAGATCATAGAACTAAAATTGGAGTCCAGTCTCAAATCTCAAGCATCTGATTGGATGAAATGAAGATCAACGATATGATATAACTGAAATATATTTAGTAAAGATTTAAATAATTAATTTTATACCTACCTTGTGTAAGTGTGAGGTAACACTTGTCTGTCAGTGGTGTATGTACAAGTTTCTGGGCGTTACCCTGGTACTCGTATGTGTACTCGAACTCTGCATCCACCATACGCATAATACATATATTGTCTCTTCTCATGTAAAACCTATACCAGAACAAATAGTCTACATATCAATTGTATCAAAAAAATATCTAGCACAACAGTAAGTGATTTTTGTCCCTTAAAAAGTTCTTTCTAGTCAGACCCAGCTTTTAAAAATGACTGGGGTGCAATGCAATGTAAATTAACAAATTACAGACACAAAGTGGCAAATGAGGTAGGTGCCATAGGCACATATATATATATAAAAGTCTTAGCTTATCGAAAAGAGTTGAGTACACCTAATGAACATTTCTTGAGTATGAGCATGCCTATAATATACCAATCAAAATTTGATAAGGGCCACTTTTGTATTCTGTAAGTTTTCCCGCTTAAAAAACTTCACACTCAATTAAACTCAGATTAATTAATATCAGGTTTCAGTAACAAATCAATTACTGATAGAGAGCATGAAATATTTTTAGTATTTCCATTGGTCATTTTATTCTCTGCTCTTCCACAATGTCATACAATGTATACCGGTATTTGTCTTCTTAAAAGTACAGCAACAATAAGGTTTTATAAAACCTAGACAGAAAATAATCAAAGATTTAGGAGGTTAAACTAGCTAACCTGAGTTGCTTCTGCCAGATCCATTCACCAACATTGCGGATATTTGCCTTTAGGAGGTGGTGTATCACGTCCATGTTGTGGATGGTATCAAGGATCAGGGCCTTCAGTTTGAGGTCCAGCACTCGGCCTTCCTCGTCCCCGCCTGCCTCCCCAAGGTCCACGCTGGTGTACGACTCCAACTGGCCCTCCACGTCACGACCAAAGTTCATCAAGCTACCGTTCTTGATGGCAGCTTCACAGTTCTCACTGAATCGAATCTGCTCAGCCAGACACAAGATCTGTGAAAATAGACAAAATAAAACATTATCATTAACCATTTGCAAACAGTAAATACTAGGACAGGTTATTTGATGATTATTTTTACCAGCATTATCCAGTTTGTTTAAATTTATTTGCTATCAAGCAAACTTTAAATACTAGGAGAGGTTCTTTGATGATTAGTTTTACTAGTATTATCCAATATGTTTAAGATCAGTGGTCTAGGAATAGTGTCGGACTCCAGATCCAGAGACTGCGGGTTCGAATCCCACCAGGGATGAGGTTAGTCTGCAGTTTCCTTAATCCACATTCAGCATGAGTACTGGTTGGAAACCCAGGAATCAGTCATCGAGCGTGATTTATATTAGTTGGAACAAGTTGTTTCACAATTGATGTAAAATAAATAAGTTTAAACTAATATGTTTAAATTTATTTGCTTTCAAGCAAACAGCAAATACTAGGAAAGGTTGTTTGTTAGTTTAACAGTATTACTTAATAAGTTCAAATTTATTTGCAATCAATTCAACACCAAACTCTAGGACAGGCTCTTCAATTACAAGTGTTTACATCATTAGTTAATCAGTTACATTTTGATTTGCAATTAAACAAACAGCAAAAACTAGCACAGGTCACCTGTGATGGGAATTTGTTGGGGTCGAGTCCTCCCTTGCTCTGTTTGGCGTCCTTGAGACACTCCATCAGCAATTCCTTCAGAGTATCCTTCATCTCCTCAGACAGTCGGCCCAACCATGACTGTAAAACACAGAATATACAACTTAAACCCTCTTTCCACAAAATTATGTAATGGACTGACTGTTTTAACAATTACAAATCAAAAACAGACTTACTGAAAAAAAATAACACCAAACAATCAATAACAGACTTACCACAAGAGTTAATACTTACAAATCAATAACAGTTAACACTTACCAATCATTAACAGACATACCACAAGAGTTAACACTTACAAATCAATAACAGACTCACCACAGGATTACCAATAGATGACAGACACACTGCAGGAGTTACATCTTACCAATCACTAACAGACACATCACAGAAGTTAACAGTTACAAATCAATAATAGACATACCACAGGAGTCAATACCAGTCAATAACAGTCTTACCACAGGAGTTAATTACCAATTAACAAATGACATACTAAAGGAGTTCACACTAACCAATCAATAACAGATTACAAGTGTTAACATCATTATTTAATCTGTTACATTTTGATTACAAGTGTCACTTTTGAATATGAACTTCAAAATGATTTGATCTAATAAATAAACATCATACCTCAACTTCGGGCACAATCTTGACCTTCTTCTTAAGAGGCACCACTTCTCCCTCGAGGGACTTCATGGCCATAATGTGATGACACTGTTCGTCAAACACAACACTGTGTATCCCAGCAAACAGCTTCTTCAGATGGGTCTGGATCACGTTGGGGTTCGTCGACTGTCCGAGAATCTCCAGTAAATCATCATCACCGATGAAGTAAAATCTTGGAAACATTGATCTCTTCTCCTGAAATGTCCAAACAAAAAATTGATATCTTCAAGAAAAAGACCATCCTGCAACAAAATTTTAATATTTTTACTTCAGATCAAGTATTTTTGCATAATTTTTTTTTACTCATAATTAGGGATGGCAACGAATGTTCGAATATTCGAATATTCGAATGACGACGGGACATTCGAATACTTTTTTAATATTCGCATTATAAATTTTGTAAAATGAAATATAAAGAAAATTAAATAATTTTAACTTATTTCGTGTAATGACTTCTTGTTTTCCCCCTAAACATGCTAAATTCGATGTGCAATTAATAGAAACACCTGGTGTTATTATAAGACGTGTCATAGTCAATATATTGGCCCCCAATAAACAGCAATTGGCAGTTTGAGTGACCAGTTAACGTCAATTATCGGCGATTCTGGAGAACAATACATATCGGCGTTCTGCAATTGAGGTGCGAAATTAATAATGCGTGTGCATATTATAATTAAAATTGAAAACAACAATCATTGGATGAAGCAAAAATAAGCTGCATCCAATGATTGTCATAATAAAGATAATTTGCATAATCGGTATCACGCGCATCCAATCCCGTCACGTGCAAATTCAAAATTGCTCCAGGAAGAAACATACATCACACAATAGAGCTTATGTAAAAAGTAATGATATGAATTAATTCAAATAAAATTAAAATGATAAACAATGTGTGTTATATTTTGACAATCGGCATTAAGACCGTGACGACAACGATATTACCATAACATTACTCTGTCCCTGAAATGCACGTACAAAGAAAACGAAAGTAGATTGATCTTTTATAGTAACTTCATGTTATTAATCTGCAAGCGGACATCACATGAACCTTAAATGTTGGAATTGAGATTTTGTCTTTTTTTAAGCTTGACCTGATGACAACGTTGAACGGTTGAGCGTTATTTATAATTGGAATGCCGTTATACAACCGGAAGCGCCTGTTTACTGACTCGTTCAGCAAACTCCAGCATACTTTGAGCAAAGAGATCGCAAATCAACATATCTATCGAATATTCGAATATTCAAATTCTTGCACAACCGAATATTCGAATGCCAATTTTGCTATTTGATGCCATCCCTACTCATAATCAACTTATAAAACCATAATACATGTATTATCCCATTATTCCATGGATATGTCTTTGATCACATGGGCAACCACTGTAGATCTAGATCAGCTGGTGTAGATCCAGATCAAAATACATGAATGTGCTAGTTGATCTGGGTCTACACTGATCGCTCATGTGGTCACAGGAGTTAAGGGTTACAGATCACTCTGTTTAATCTAGTTCCACTTTATTTTTTGTTTTAATTTTTATTTATTTTGTCTTAGGATGTTACATTATGTCCTTTGGATAATGTTATGAGATTTCCAATAAATGCCATCAAAGATGCACAAAAGTTAAAGCTGGCAAATTACCGTGTTAAATCTTTACTCGATTGATACATCGCAATCAACAAAGACTTTTCTAAGTGTTTTACTGACCTCCAGGAATTCATTGAGTGACTTCTGACATCTCTGTAGCTGATCTAACATTGTGGTCAGCTGATTCCTGAGACCAGCTTTGTTCACAAGGGACAATACTCTGTTGTCACGACGAACATCCTTCATTATAGCTCTACAAGAAATCAACAAATCATTTTATTTTCTTAACCAAAATAAATCTTTGGTTGCAATTGATTTGCAAAGTCTTTTCAAATAGCTATTCAATTCCATGTACAAAAATGGATTTAAAATGTAGGAATATGGACAAAGATGACCATAGATTCTCTAGTTCCCTATTTGATTACAACAATAAGCTTAAATGGTAATAAATAATATACTCGAGGGATAAAGAAATTCAGGTAGATGTTTTTCAAACACCCTGATCAAAAACAATTAAAATCTGCAAAGGTACTCTCTAGGTTACAGTGCACTTGTGAACTCCTGAGTTAGGTATTTTCACTCATGGCTTTGCCACTCATGAAAATATGAATTCCGGAGCTCACTCGTTGAAATATATTTCTTTCTTCCACTGGTAAAAACAAATATCCTAAATCACTTAGCCTGCCATACACCAGTACCTGTAGTCATCATCCACTCTCTTGAACCGACCCTGCTCCTTGGGCAGAGCACCTCGCCCAAAGATTGGCTCCAGGTAGACCCACTTTCTCTGGATCTGGTTCAGGTTGTGCAGGTACTCATCCAGGTCAGCCAGCCGCTGCTCCCACACTGATGCCTTGTCCTCAAAACTCTTGTAGTAGGGGGAGTCCTTGAGGGACTGCAGCAAGCTCTGGTTGTCTCCAACCTGTTATAAAAATAGTGCTGATGTAACATCACTCTAAAATCAGCAAAACATTTAGAACCTATTAAAGAGGACTAATATCATCCTGATTTTCCAATTCAAAATCTTAATTTTGTAGGTCTAGGAAAATGTAGGTCTAGAAAATTCTGTGAGATATATTTTTATCTAAAGTCATGATGAAATTTAGTGCCGTTTCAAAAAGACCTTCTTCCATGTTCTTTGAATACCTGTCCTTAATAAGGATAAGCACAGGAAACAGGTACACTCAAAGTCATAATAGTGGGTCAGTATCAAGCCTTTCTGTCTATGAAATCTCTTGAATCTCTGGCCAATCTGCAGAGTTCCCTGATCAAAGCTTCCAATGTCAACATGCCTTAGTTGTTATTGTTATCACTTAATGAATCAAAAAGATAATGCTCATTTTAAGTTTCATATCATTCAATCTGGAAGTTAAAATCTAATTTGAAGTATCTTCATATATATGCATTGTTTGCAACCAGTGTAGATCAAGATCAGATGGCACATCCATGCTGTGAGATCAGGATCTACTCTAGTCACTTCTTGTTCAGAAGTAGATCTTAATCAGACAGCATGGTCATGCCAGCTGATCTGGATGTACACTGTTCACCCATGCAGAAAAATCTGTATCTATGGAATAAAGAGATAACTGACCTGGTTAACAAGATCCTTCCAGTCCTTGATGAGGTGTATCACGTTCTTGTTACTGTCCTCGTACTCTGTCAGCGTGAACTGAGCAGCTGCTCCCCACAGGTCCAACTCCCTGATGGCTTCTCTAATGGTCACCTCACCCTGGGCTCTCTGATTCAATTCCTACAAAATTCAGTGCAATTAAATAATTACTGTAAATGTAAACAGTGGCTTATCTCTTATTCCAGCACATGTGTGAAAAACACATCAAGTTTATATACAAATTAGATTATTTCTGACCAAGAGGTGAACACTGTATGTGCCAGATGTTCTGAATCTACAATGGTCACACATGCGTATTATATAGAGTAAAAGAGTTCAAAAGTTAACCATTTCCTCCATAGACACACCTTTATGGCATGAATGAACAGTGTAGATCCAGATCAGCCAGCACATTTGTGCCATCTGATCAGGATCTGCACAGTTACTTTTTGATTCATTAGGTTATTTCTGACAAAAATATGACAAGTGCAGATCCTGATCAGACGGCATAGATGTGCAGGCTGATCTGGATCAACACTGGTTGCACATGCATAAAAATGCGTATATATGGAGGAAAGGGTTGAAAAGTTAAACGACATATAACAAACCTTGAGGGTATCAGCATTTGCTATGATATGATCACTAGCTTGTAGAACATGGCCAAATGTGAGCTTCTCCAGTGTGGTGCCGCGTGGCATCTTTAGCAAGCGGAACAGCTCCAGCCAGTGGTCCTGCGAGAGAGGTTCACCTCGTACCCACTTCAACACGGGCAAAACATTCTGTAACACACAAAATTAGGTGTGAGGTAAAATTTTATCAGTACAAGTTTCATAACTCTTGACTATTTTTTCAAAGTAATGCCCCTTCTTAACTAAAAATTTCTGTGTTACTGATCATGCTATGGACTGAGATAGCCAAGACAGCTTAAGTCTGCTCATAAAAAAAGTCAGAAGTGTTTTCGGTAAGTTAACTTTTTACACCGTCAATACAACTTTATTGCATGGAAGAACAGTATAGATCTTGATCAGCCGGCACATTCTTGCTGTCTGATCAGAATCTACACTGTTCACATTCAGCTTTCTGACAAAGATTTAACCAGTGTAGATCCAGATAACACAGCAAGGATCTGAAAGCTGATCTGGATCTATGCTGGTGGCACACAGGTTAAATGACCTATATACCGGGTATTTAGTAAAGGGTTATTGGTTACCAATGTCATGTTATAATGAGCATGTAGTGCGAATCAAATCTGTAGAATACAGCAATACCCCCTAGCCTAGATAGTATATACAGGTGATCATGTCCATGCAATTTCCAAAGTGATCTCAAAACTAAGACCCCTTTTGCTACCAATATTTAACAAATTGAAATGAACTTGTCTTGTTCTAACAATACACTGTTTACCACGAGAAGTATTTGTGCACCTTGTAGGTTTAGCAAATTTCACCATAAAGCACAAGAAGTATTTGTGTACCTTGTAGGTTTAGCAAATTTCATCATACAGAACAAGAAGTATTTGCGTACCTTGAAAGTTTAGCAAATTTCACCAAACAGCACAAGAATTATTTGTCAACCTTGTAGCTTTAGCAAATTTTTACTGAACAGCACAAGAATAATTCATGTACTTGTAGGTTAAGCAAATTTTCAGCAAACAGCACAAGAAGTCTGGGTATACCTTGTATGTTTCTATGTCTTTGTGCAGCCTGACGGTCATGGTGGTGGCCTCTCTCTCCTTCAGCTTCTCGTACCATCCACTGAGGAACTCCTCAAACATGTATGTCTTACTCCTGCAAGCATTAATATAACCTTTATTAATGCCTGTTTAACTAGTGGTGATTAATACAAAACACTTAATATCTTTGATATTTATCTGTCTAGTCTCACAAGTTACATTTATAAGTAAAAACAGAGCACTTTTAACACTAATTTTCTAACCCTAACCCTTGGCCTTAACCCTAACAAACTCCTAAAGTAGTCAATAGATTTGCTAAACATTTATAAAAATGATTCAGATAAAAATAAGGTGGCTTACTATCCCCTAACACTATTAATTACTACTTAATATGTCCACTTTTGTTTGGAAGAACTGTTTTCATTACGATAGCAAAAAAAATATGGACAAAATCACATTTATCTTCAGCATAAATATATTTTAAAAGGAATACTATATACACTATATAAACTGGCATCTTTAAGTTACGCAGTGATCAAATTTCAAGCAGAAGGCATAACTGACATTTTCAGGCAGGCATAAATTGCTGCAGTTGAATCATTTTCATAAGAGATGTAGATATTCAATGGTTTGAATAAGCTAGGATTTGATTTTGTGCACTATACCTAGTGAGAAAAAAGGCGAAAATTAATGATACCAAAGTAGATAATGGATGGCCCAATTCTTGCAAATCTCAGGCTGTTCCCTTAACCTGAAAGTAATCCCCCTTTCCCATAAGGTAACCCCATTTCCCAGAAACTAATCCTACTTACCAGAAATTAAACCTCCTTCCCAGAAAGTGACAATAACAGAAAGTAGTCCCCCTTACCTGAAAGAGATCCAATCCTCTTTGGCCAGCTCTTGGAGCCCAGTGTTAAACTCCTCCAGCAGGAACCACATGGCCTCATAGTTGGACAGGTCCTTGCTGATCTCCTCTGCCAGCTCAAAGTTTGGTACAGTCATCTCAAAATGCTCCAAGTCACTCCTACAACAAATAGGTAGAGAAAATGTTAGTTTTATTCATTGAAGAGATAACATGTACCTATATTTCATTAGTTATGGGAATGAAAAAAAAATCACTTATGATGCATTAAAATTCTGACGAATTTCCATTATTCTTAGACCTCTTAGAGGTAAACTTTACATATAATCATTTAAACATGTTGAACTAGTAGATGGTGCATGATAAACTTTAAAAATGTGGCTAAAAATTTCCATTTTAACATTTTATTTAAAATATAGAGAACCTTGGATAAGTAAACTCAAAGACATGTTTGTTGCAAGTAGAAATTAATCTAGTATTATTGATATTTCTGCATATCTTACCAAGCATACATCTTTTCTGTATTTGTTGAACTTAATTCACATGGGTTTAAATAAAAATTAATTTGACCTTATGTCTGTTGGTGCACAGTCATTTCCAATTAATATGAATAGATCAGCACAAACATGCACACATAATATAGGTCTGAGTATAAGTAAATTAACCATTTAGTCCATAGATACACCTTTATGGCATCAGCAAACAGTTTAGATCTAGATCAGCTGGCACATCAGGATCTTTACTATTTACTTTTTGATTCACTAGATTATTTCTGACCAATAGGCAAAGAGTGCAGATCCAGACCAGATGTCATGGATGTGCAAGCTGATCTGGATTTACACTTGTTGCACACAGGTTAAAACATGTATGTATATGGAGTAAAGGTTAAGACATCCACCAAAAAAGCACAGATCCAGAACAGACGACATGGACGTGACAGCTGATCTGAATCAACACTGGTCACACGCACTTTAAACATGTATATTTGGAGTAAACGGTCAAGACCACCAACTTACAAAAGTTTTTTCCTGTTTTCCTCCATCTCCTGGAACTCTTGTCTCTTATCCTTGATGATCTGTATCGCCTGCTTTGTCTTCTCCTTGTCCCCCTCGAGAGCTTCGTCTCCTGGCTTCAACTGGTGCCAGCGTGCCGCAAACTTGTCGAGGTCTTGTTGGAATGCTTTCACACGAGAGTCTACATTACCTTTCATTACCTCAACCTATGTAAAACAGAGATGGAAATAAAAATGCATAGTGTATAAAACTTGTACTGTTATACAATCTAGATGGCTTACAAAATAACAGTTAAGATCACCTCTGGGACTGGACAAAAGTCGGGGTGGTCTTAATTCTGAAGACAAGACTGTTGTTAAAAAGGGACATTAAAATGGTGGTCTTATTACTGGGGTAGTCTTAATTTCAAAATGGTCTTGATGAGGTAACTGTAGGTGATATGTCACTTGAACTACTACTGCTTAACCCTTTCCTCCACAGACACACCTTTATTGCATGGGAGAACAGTTTAGATACAGATCAGTCAGCACATCCATGCCATCTGATCAGGATCTTAACTGTTCGCTTTAAGATTCCTTAGGTGATTTCTGACCAAAAAGCCACCAGTGCAGATCCTGATCAGACGGCACAGATGGATGGGCTGGCTGATCTGAATCTACACTGGTTGCACATGCATAAAAATGCGTATATACGGAGGAAAGGGTTATAGCTTTTTATCTTTTGCAAATATTTACAGATGGCATTGAATTGCAAATCTTAGTTTGCATGAATAATTTTGCAAGATTTCAAGAATGAAAAAATTTCAAATAAAATAAAAGCGAAAATAAATATTCTTGACCTTGCCAAAACACGAAAAGGTTTATGTCCAAATATTTACTGGTTTCAAGTATTAGAGACTATAAGATATAAATAGATAATAGTTGTACCTGTTCCTTGACCATGAGTTGATGGCTTTCCATCATGAGCTCAAATTTGTCCCAGCGTGCCAGCAGCTGATTGAGCGAGTCCACACCACCACCAGCCACTGTACGTAACAACTTGTTCTTTGCCTCGGCCTGCTCGAACAGTGGCTTGATCTGAAAAAAAAACAAGCAAAAAATGAAATTTACTGCGGTGTTATTTTTTATTCATTTGGGTTTAATTTTCATGTATTTTGTACTGAGGAATGTTAGCAAGTTCAAATCCCAGCAAAATATTACCATATAATAGCATGTCTCATTAGCGTAATTCAACTTGTGAATTTGTGCCTACACAAAAATGTAATTTGCGGAAACTATGCAAAAATTCATCCCCTCAAAATTAATACAACAGTACTTTAATTAACTACTTTCCATATGCTGGAAGCTTATTTTTAATTTAATAATGCAATATTTAATATTTTTCAAGTCCTTTTCTATAACAATATTTTTGTAACTTCGCTAAAGTATCTGACCTGTTTCTTGGTTTGTTTGAACTCGGCATGTTTGGCATTGGCTTCACCAATCTCCTCCGTGGTCTGGGGACGTTTGGACAGCGTCTCCATAGACGTGTTGAGGAAGGACTCGATCTCGGTGACCTCCTTGCTGATTGCCTTCCTCAAGGAGTTCATAAGGGCATCAAACAGTCGCTGGATGTGGTCATCTATCACTGCCTTCACTGGCATAGTGTTTACAGTGATACAATCCACCTTGATCTCACTGAAAACAACAAAATATAGAATATTTACACAATTCAACTTCATTCTCTGTGATTCTTATCCACCTAATAAATTATTGTTTCTGGTGGTTCCCAGTGTGACCTATGACTTCAAATCTGTAACCTGTTGTCAAGAAATTTTGTTTTCTATTTGTTGATTACATGCGTTCTTTTTTCAGTATTTGCGACTGTTGAGAAAACACTGTATAATTTATGATTGAATGATTTTGGGCACTTCAAAACCTCAAAATAAGACGTTAAAAGAAACACATCCCTAGACCAACGGTGTGACACCAGTTACATCCCTAAGATAAAGTATACACAAAATTCGAATAATGTCCTAGACATGCTAAATATACAGTTATATACATATGCTACTTAAACTGAACTAGCAATCTGATTTGAAAAAAAAGATCAAATATTGTCTATATATCAGAAAAAAAATTTAGAGCATTTTTTCTTTCTTTTGCTGTTATTGGTAAGACTTTGTAATACTGTAAAAATATCAATATTTCTGTAGAACTAATTTTCACCGATATATCTATAAATTTAAAACCACCACAAAATAAAGAACTGAACACAAACATTGTTCAGAAAATTTAATTTCACAAAATAACCACCCCATGAAAAGGGTAACTATTATAAAACCACAAAATTTTATGCCCATGAATATGTTAAGTACATCTACAGTAAGAAACAATTGTAAGTCAGAGAAATGAGTGACTACATACTTGGGCAGTTTCTCAGCATTCTTGCCTCGTATTTTGAGGGCTTTGAAGTTCTTCTCCCAGTCAGACAGGTCCTTCAGGTTCTCTCCAATGAACTCGTCCAGGTCCAGGGACCCCAGCACCACCCACTCCTGCAACACAGCTTAAAAATGACACGTTTGTCCGTTTCCTCAATATAGATGCACATCCAGATCATTTGTTTATCTGTGCCATCTGATTTAGATATGCACGGGCCACATCATGGTCAGAAATAACCTTATGGATCTAAAAGCCAACAAACTGGCCAGCTGATCTGGATCTACACTGATTACCCATAACATAAAAGTTATAAATCAAAAAGCAAACAATGGAGATCCTGATCAGACAGCACAGATGTGCCAGCTTATCTTGATCTACATGGTATTCCAATACTAAATAAGGTGTATCTATGTAGAAAAGTGAAGCCAAAAAACCAGATTTATTTTGAGAGAGAGACATATCATACAACCCACCTTGAACTGTACAAGTACCCCGCCCAGTCTGCTAAAGAGTGCCTCTCCTTTCTGGTAACATCCAATAAAACCTTCAGCATGCCTGTCAATAATGGCAGAGAAGATGGGCTTCTCTGTACCGTCCCCAACCCCTCGGAACACATTTGGGATTGCAATAAACTTCCTCAACTCACGGAAGTACTTGGCCTTCACCTCTTCAAATGCTGGGTTAAACTGTAGATGTTTCTGTCTGTAAACATAATGTGGTATCATTTATTTTCAAGAAGGTAGATATTTTCATGCAAAAGCTTTTAAAATGACATATTCACACAGGCATAAATTTGAGCAATTACTTTTTTTTATTACAACAAATTTTTACATGGTGTAATTTCACTAGCATTTAAATTTGAGCATTTACCATAGCATGTCATAATGTGAAATATAAACAATTTACAATTAACAAGTACATTAAAACCTGTGCTAAAGACCATTAAAGACCACTTGTAAATAAAGACCACATTTTATTAGTCTGGCTGACTGATTTAAAGAAGAAATTAATCTGGGAAAACATAGACCCACTACCTTCAAAGACCTCTTTTGGGTTTTACCCCGAGTGGTTTTTGAAGACAGGTTTGACTGTACCTGTAGGTGAGATCCACTTTGATTTCTGGCAAGTTCTCATTGAGGGATTCGAGTCCCATCTTGTACTGGAACTCTAGAGCCTTGTACAGCTGACGGTCCCAGTGGGACTTCCAAGGGGCCATGTGCTCTGGTGGAATGTTTTGCTGAAATAAAGGCAGGATCTCTATTAACCCTGTATTCTATATACAGTCTAATTGCGATAACTCGAAGTCCCAAGGGACCGATGATTTACTTTGAGTTATCGCGAACTTCGAGTTATCGCTACTTTGATTTTTCCAGAATAACATACGAATATTTAGAAAGTAACGACGTGCAATTATTACGACACCATACGGTAACAAATGTTTGTCGTAAAGTTTGCTCAATAAAACAATGTGTTTTAAATTCTTGTATTACTCGTTTTTTTTCATGATTATATACAAAAAGATCGACGAAGAAAATTACAAATGATAACAAATATCATTGTAACAACACGAGACATACAAGTATACGGCGCATCATCATTCAAATATACACAATAGCGTTACGACCTACATGCAGATATATTCACAATAAATTATGAATAAAAACAACCAGTACACATTTATTTAAGAGCAACAACAGATCATGACATGCTACAATAGAAATAGAAAGATTAGTTGTTTTCCGATCCAGGTATCCTCCCAGTTACCCGGGCCCTTCGCTGGATTACTCGGAAAAATGTATTAATAATTTTATTCTTTTTCGTTATGCCGTATGCGAACTGTCGTTTGCTGATTGATACAAGATGTAGAATACAGAATTCAGAAAATTAAAGGACGTTTTATAGAAAGAAAAATTAACAACTCCAAATGTTTGCTTGACACTAATTTGAGACAAATCACTGTTATTGTTTGCTTCACACACATATCATTACAATGACGTGTCACTAACAACTCTTGTTGACAAGTTGGCAATAAACAAAAGACTTCGAACAACCTCGCGGGAGGTGTGAAAAACCGTGTCAGTAAATGTACTTCGAGTTATCGCAATTAAATTGTTCTTAATTCCTATTCAAGGGACTTATTAATATGTTCGAGATATCGTGAATTTCGAATTATCGCGTTTCGAGTTATCGCAACTTTTTTTAGTTGAATATATAAGGAAAATTGACGGGACCGGCGGCCGACTTCGAGTTAAACCGTCATTTCGAGTTATCGGGTTTCGAGTTATCGCGATTCCACTGTATACGCATTTTATCAAATTTGCAACCAATGTAGATCCAGATCATCTGACACATCCATGCCTTCTGATCAGGATCTGCACTGTTCGCTTTCTTTTTTACATCTGCGCCATATGATCAGGATCTGCACTGTCTGCTTATTGGACAGAAATAAGCGAATGGATGTACCGGCTCATCTTGATCTACCTTGCTAACAGGAGAGAAACAGCTATCAGAATCTCCCTTCTAATTTCATTTAAGCCTCTTCTACTCTGAAAATTAATGAAACCACTAATGGTGTATTATAAGACAGGCATATTTTTGCAGTGATTTCCAACATGTTTTATTGCAAAATACCACGGCCCAAGATCATAAAACTGAAACTGGAATCGAGTCTCAAATCTCAAGCATCTGATTGACTGAAATGGAGACTGGTCTTTATTTCAGCCAATCAGGGCCCACAATCATAAAACTAAGTTTTGAGATCAGTCTCAAATCTCAACGATCTGAATGGTTGAAATGGCGACTAGTCAGATGCTTGAGATTTGAGACTGATCTCCAGATTTAGTTTTATGATCTTGGGCACAGGAGCTTGAGATTTGAGACTCGTCTCCAATTTTAGTGTATCAATATCTAGTCCTTAGCAGTTATTTCTAAGAAAGTGTATTGTAAGACAAGCATACCTTAGCAGTGATTTCAGACATGGTGTATCTTATATCAGTGAGGATTTCCTTCCACTTCTTATCATGTCTCAACAGATCAACACTAAACAACTGCTGAACCTGAAAAGTAAAGAAAAGCAATGTAAGTAAAATACATGGGTAAAAGTTGGGAATTCTGAAAATTTGTAAATTTTTATATTGGGGAAATTAAAAAAAAATCAACCATTTTTTGACACACAGAAATCTGATTTTCAGGCATAATCCTGAAAAGTTCAACCATGAAAATATTACCGTTAAATCATTTTATTTTGTGGGGGTTTAATTTGCCCCTACGGCAAGAGCAAGAAATTCAACCCCAGCGAAATTAAACCATTTAACAGTGTTTCTATACAGGAAAATACAGTTACGAAAATTTATGCCCCCGAGAATTTGTTATTTACGGGTTTTGCACGAAATTTCATTTCCGCGAAATTAAATGATACTACAGTATATAACCAATTTCCATAACTTTTAACCCTTTACTCCATGGGATATGGGTAATATCTCATTGGGTGAACACTTCAGATCTTCTAAAGTTTCTGCTGATGGATAAACAAAAAGACAAATGAAAATCATCAAACCACAAGCAAGGATTTGCTGCACAATCTGCCTTAAAAGTCTTTGAAAAAGACAACTAGATGCCTGCTGGAAACATGTTGTGCCTGTATTGGTATGACCTTTGACCCCTGACTGTGACGAACAGACAAACACACTCAAGCACTGAGGGATGGACATACACCAAACAACCGTTGTGACAACTAAGCCAAGCTCACCCTAAGCGCGCTCGACAATAAGATAAAGTAAATGCGGGAACTTGCTTTGTCCGAGATGTCAAAGTGAGACTTTCTCAGTTTCCTGTTCGTGGTAGTAAGTCTCTCTGCCGCGGCCTGCAGCTTGTGGATGTAGATCTCCAGCTCCTCTGGGTTATCCCATGTCACCAACACATCCTCACCCTTTACCTTAGCCCCTGAAGAATACAAAAAAAACAGCTTAAGATTAACTCAGTCCCGTTGATCATAATTTTATTAACTTTTTGCATGCTCAACTCAATTCTGTTCTTAAACTTAACATGCCTGGAACATTTACAGCCGTCACCAACACGTCCTCACCCTTTACCTTAGCCCCGGAAGAATATCATATAAACAACTTAAGTTTTCTTAAGGTAGTGTTGTTTGTGCCATGTGGAGGCAAAAGTCTCCCCATACATTCAATCATTGCTGTTATCAGTTACATCCTTCGAAGGTAGTTAAGCACAACACTTCTGTACTATGTTTATAGTACTTCTAAAATTAATTTTGTTCCAATATTTTGGCTAGTTTTAAGATGGGCAAGTAAAATATCCTGGCCAATATAGATTTGAATTTTGTTTAATCACCCCAAGATTATAATTCCTGCTTTTTTTTAAATTTTACCTTTGGCGCTGTCTGTGATATGCAAGATTTGTATTCTCAGATCCCATTAAAATTCTATTTGGTTTAGTTCCACCCATTCTTTTCTGATTTAGGGCAAATGCATTCTTTTATCTGGAGACCATACACCGCTGAACATGGAATGGTATTAATATAAAAATACCCCATTAAAGGTTCGATATTTACTACTATCGCTTGGGGTGAAACAAAATTGTACTGTTTATTATAATTAGTGGAATTATTGAGTTGCGTTCAACATGGGGCAAGGCAGCATGGGTAGTAATATGCATTACCATTACTGTCCATTAACATACAAACTCAAATGTCAAAAAAATGACAGAAGACACCTTTTTCAGAGACATGCCTCATATAGGCAGTCATCGAAACAAAACTTGAGACAAGATCTTATGAAATTGAAGATTGGCATTGTTGTACATGGATGACAATTATTATACCTGTTTTGGGGTTCTTGGCGAGTTTCTCAAACTGTAGAGCAGCTTCCAGCATCATGGTCTTCTGGCTGGGGATCATCTGCTGGTCTATAGTGTTGTAGAAGTGGGCAACCTGAAACATCATGTAGATATTGGCCCAAGATCATAAAATGGAGATTGGAGACCGGTCTGAAATCTATAGAGTAAGATTGGTTGAAATGGAGACCAGTCTGAAATCTCAAGAATCTGATTGGTTGAAATGAAAACTAATCGGAAATCTCTGGAATCTGATTGGTTGAAATGGAGACCAGTCTCAAATCTCAAGAATCTGATTGATTGAAATGAAAACTACTCAGAAATCTCTGGAATCTAATTGGTTGAAATGGAGACCAGTCTGAAATCTCTAGAGTATGATTGGTTGAAAAGGAGACCAGTCTGAAACCTCTAGCATCTGATTGGTTGAAATGTTGACTAATCTCCATTTTGACCAATCAGATGCTTGAGATTTAAGATGCTTTGGAAGTATTTATTTAATAATAAGTTCTTTTAATTTTCCCACATGCAATTTTCAGATACAAAATCAGAAATTAAAATTACATTGAAAAGTAAAAGGCTTTAAATGGTTTCCTTAACCCTTTATACCATGTATATATGTTTTATTGCTTGTGCAAACAGTAAAGATACAGATTAGCTGGCACAACATTATCATCTGATCAGGATCTACACTGTTCACTTGTTAGTCTAAAATAACTGAATGAATCAAAATAAGCAAACAGTGTAAATCCTCATCAGAAGGCATGGATGTGACAGCTGGTCTGGATCTACACTGTTAACACATAAAATAAAACCAGTAGTGCCTGTTATAATTTCACCTTTGTTTGCAGTTCTTACTTTTTGTATCAATACTTGGGAGTTACAAACAATGATTTACCTGTTTCAGAATGCATCCATGTCTGTAGAATTTCTGAGCAGTGGCTGCCACATGTTGTATCTTAGCAGGGACAGCAAATCCAAGGGCAGACAACTGCCTTACTTCCCTCATCAAAGTAACCAGTCTGTCACCATAGTTCACACGGAGTTCTCCGCTCTTGGTGTCAAGCTCCATCAGACGACCATTTGTCTCCAAACTAAAATAAGAGTCAGTTTTATACAATGATTTAAACCCTTTACTCCCTAGATACACCTTCACTGCCTGTGTGACCAGTAGATCCAGGTCAAACAGCCCATCTGTGCTGTCTGATCAGGATCTACACAGTTTGCTATAAGATTCACTAGGTTATTTTTGACCAAGATGTGACCAGTGCAGATTCAGATTAGATGGCACAGGTGTGCCTACTGATCTGGATCTACAATGGATGTACACATGTTAAAACATGATTATGTAATTAATACGAGAATAACAGACCATACTTATAACAAGTTAATGACATTCCCTCTATTAGTATTTTTTTTCATCTGCATTTCCAGTTAGTGGCAAATTCAAGCCGAGCGTAATTTATCATATTTTCTCAGTGATCTAAGGAATTTATTTATATGCCTTTTAACATGTGTGCGACCTGCGTAGATCCAGATCGGCCAGCACATCCATGCTGTCTGATAAGGATCTGCATTCACTTTTCACTGTTCAGAAATAACCTGATAAATCAAAAAGCTAACAGTGCAGATCCTGATCAGATTGGACAGATGTGCCAGCTGATCTGAATTTAAACTATCTGCCTATGCTATAAAGGCATGTTTACCAGGGAAAGGGGTAAATTTGGTCTGAAATCAAATGTACTTGGAAAATGCAGGTACTTCATGATTTGTCAACAGAAACACCTCTGGATTCCTCGAGTTAGGTGGGTCACTGTAATTTGAAATTAACGTAAATTCTCAAGCATAGGCCACACTTTTTTTAAATCCGATTTCACTGTTTACAGGTTAGGAGTGTGGCCAATAAACAGGTATAGTACTACATGTAAAATTTGAATGCAACTTTTATACTGAAATTTGTTGGGTTTTTTTTGTTTTCTTTTTTTTGGGTGGGTGGGAGGGGGGTTTCTATGCTTCAGTGCAACCAATACATGATTGATTACGGTAAGGCAAAGAAACTGAATGAAACCTGTACCTGAGTGGTTTCTTGTGATCATCAATGAGAGACTGTATCTCCCGCGACCATTCATCAAACGCCTCCTGTCTCCAGTTCACCATCTCGTCTCGGAACTCTGTGGCCTCCTTCCGGAAACGCTGGAAACCACTGAGGTCACTCAACAAAGTCTCTGCTGTCTTAATGTTCTCTTCAATCTGTATAAAATACACAGTAATGTGAAGCAATACAATTGAAAAGGTTTCTTTGATACTATTTTTGTCATGTTAATTATGACTACTGGTATATTTGAACATAACTTCAAATTATTAACTACATGTATTTTTGTATCACTCAAACTTAGTAATTGCTGACTCTAAAATGTTATTTTTATTGCAAAATGCATAACTTGCAATGCCTTTATCTCAACTTAACCCTTTACTCCATACATATGTATTTTAGCACATGCGTGACCAGTGTGACTTCAGTAGAACTTGGGATCATAGCCATATCCCTTGTAGTGAAGGGTTAATTTAAAACAAACTCATGATTTTAAATGATATTCAAGTTTTGATTTTTTTCTCTCAGTGAAAACAATTAAATTACCTTGGCTTCAAGTTGTCTCACATACACAATGGTGTTGACAAACTCCGGTAGGTTTTTGCCTTTCGGAACTTTGCCGCCGCTGGCATCAGAAAAACTCTGCTGAATGCTCTTCTGATGTACAGTCAGCTGACCTAACAATGTCTCTCTGAAATAGGGATGGGCAAAATGAAATTGCGATATTTTACTTACATATTGCAACATACTGTAATATATGCAATTATTTATGAATGATAAAATAACATGCAAAAAGTCAACAAATATTAGTATTTTCCTAACAGTTTTTTCTCAGGGAATTGCTTCGAGGCCACTTGGGAGAAATAGTCTCTATTATTTCCTAAACTTCTCCCTCTACTAAGCCAAGGGAGAAGTTTTTCTTTATATGTTTCTATATCTATATAGCATATCTATATAGCAGAGATGTGGAGACAGATCTGGATCTACTGGTCGCACATGCCTTCAAATGCATATTATATGAAGAAAATGTTATAGAAAAATTTAAATCATTAATTGTCTTACAGCAAAATGACGTAGCAAAATTTAGTATGCATTTACCTTTCAGCAACCATTTCCTTGCTGATGCCTGGTCTCTTGATAAGGGACTTGTACCTCTGGAACTCCCTAAGTAGCTGAAGTAAATAAAATACACAAATTAAGATCCCTACAAAGAAGGATACTGTCCAACATACATAAACATATATAATGCAATCAATATGAAAGAAGACATGTCTTTTTTATGCTTTCCAGTGAATTATAGAATTTTCTTGATAAAATAAAAGTGGTATTCCACTGTTTTCAAACTGTGGAATAACATTTTTATTTTCATTGTTGTTTTTTGTTCATTTTGGTACTTATATTTGCGCATTATATCTTGAATGACCACATTTCAAAAAAAAGGTTCAGGTATGAGTATTTGACTTCAGAACAAAACATCATAAACAACTGTTTTGGGGTAATTTCATGCAATTTTATCAAAATGCAAAATTATAGACAAAAAGCATAAAATAAACAGAAAATTTGTTTTTTTACCATTGAGAGATAGAAATATATTTCAATCATGACCTCATCCCGCTGCCTGCCTTGCTCCCCCACCCCACCCCACTCTGTTAACTCTTTCCTCCATATACTCACCTTTATGGCATGGGCGAACTGTGCAGATCCAGATTAGCCAGCACATCTATGCCATCAGATCAGGATCTACACTTTAACATTCACTTCGTTAATTCTGACCAATAAGTGAAAAGTTTAAATACTGATCAGACAGCACGAATGTGCTAGATTATCTGGATCTACACTTGTCGCACATATGTTATGATGCATATATATGGAATAGAGGGTTAAAGGGAAATTATCAGAGTGGATCATTAGCTCAGTAGCTAGGATATCTGCCTCTGAGTACAGGGATATCTGGTTCAATCCCGCCCTACTCCAACTAAAATTACTAATAGTCTTTCGAATGAGACTTTAAACCAAGGTCCAGTGTAGTGGTGCTATACACCGGGCACTTAAAAGAACTAGAGACGATTCTGGAATTAGAGAGTCCTTGTATCTTTCACTATCCTCCAAAACCTCAAAAGACTAACACTCTTCTGGAGGCATCGCTCATGTGGGCTTCTAGTAGTGACAATAAATAAATCTAAATACACACAGGGAAATTATTAACAAAATCTAGAGTACCTGTTGAGGATTTCCCTCCATCTGCCGGAACTGTTGTCTCAGTTTAGCTACAGTTTTCTGCTCTGCAGGGGCCATGATTCTCTCATACTGACTGACAGCTGCTGCCCACAAAGGGGCTGTGTAGGGGTTATACTGAAGTGGGTTCAGCCCCATGAATGGATTGAAGGCATCATCAACTCGGAGTTCCTTCTGCTCCTGGGAGGTCATCAGCCGCAGCTGCTGGTCATGTACAATACGAAGATCCAGGATCTGTAAAATATAGCCTAACAATAAATACCTTAAATTTGAAAAACAATTCCATTTTACAGCAAAAGCAATCATATCATTGCATGGCTCACTAACAAGGCTGAAAAAAATGTTTTAACTAGGTATCTGCTACTCTTTACTTCTTGTGTTTTTTATCGCATGTGCAACCAGTGTTGCTTCAAACCAACTGTGCCATGCACTGTTCAGTTTTTAGTCACAAATAACCTCATAACCTAATAAATCAAAAAGCAAAAAGAGCAGAATCTGATCAGATGGCATTGATAGGCTGGCTGATCTGGATCTACAATGCCATCAATGCATTTTTATGCAGTAAAGGGTTAACCACTATAATTATGGTTTATGCAGGAGAACTAAGGTTGAGTGGTAAATTTTGCAAGAAAAAAGATAAATACTGTGTTGAAATATGAAGTAAATATCTTTTTGACTCCTGGAAATAAATTTTAATGAAGTCAAAGCAATTTAAGAAGTAAAGTTCCTTGAATACAGCCTATGACTCATGACTACCTGATAATGTCCCTTTGAAAGTTCTCAGCAGCAGTCAAATGACCCCTCTTTTTAAAAAGCTATTGAAATCCCCTATTGTTATATGCATACCTCTTCCAATCTAGCCGCCAGTTTTTTCAGTCCCTCTGGAGAACATTTCTCGCCCTTCCAGGGGTGGATCTGGTATCTCTTCCAGAACTGCATGGTCAGGGTCTCACAGGAGGCGATCCACCGCTCGCAGATCAGCTGGCCGGAACGCAGGGCCTCCTTGATGGTCACAAACTGACCAGTCCAGAGGTTTTCTTCAGCTAATTTCCTTTGAACGTACCTACCCAGTGAGCCAGCTTTACATGAAATATAAAATATTGATATACAAATCTGACATGCAATTTCATCAATCTAAAGAATGGAAATTCATCAATTTTAAATTATTTTTATTTTTCAAACATGGGGCTTGTTTATCAACATCAATGTTCTATTTTTGCTTGATCTACTAAACTTTAATATGTTTTAACATTTTACTCACACAATTATCATGATCAGAAGATCATTTGAGTACTCCAGTACCAATTTTACTACTTGATCACTAGTTTAAAATGTTATATCAGAAAAGATAGGAATGCTTTATGTTTTTGTATTATGGTTTTGTTTCACTGTGCTATTAACTATAGTTGATGTAAATATACTAAATACTTGTTGTAATTCAGACTTCCTGAAAGTTAAAAAAAGTGTCAGACATTTGGTCAGAAAAAATGTGAAAACTTGTCTGACCAAAACAAATTCTGTCTGACCGAAACATGTTAAAAAGGAATTAGCAGTTCAAATTTTACTGACACTTGTTCTGATAACATAAGAAATCATGTCAGACCGGCACGAATTTTACAGGACAGGTCCGTCAGTCTGGCAACTTTCCAGAAGTCTAGACTAATTAATTGTGATGATACATTAAAATTGGAAATATTATTCATTGTAATCTGTGTCTTTGTTAAGTGTACAGTAGCCCATTCTCACTTACCAACCATCGCTCGTTCAAATTACCAATCACTCAAACACAATCAGCCAGTCCCATAAAGTTCGAGCCATCAGAGTTGACTGTATAATATATTTTAAATATCTGGATAAAACATGAATTTACCAATACATTCCATAAGATGTTTCATTCTATTTTCTGGGTAAGGATCAAACTCGGTCTGCCTCCAAACATCATCCAGTGTATCCTGGGTAATGTCAACCATCTCGAGGGCATCCTGCAGTGGCATAGATTCCAGACCACCATAGTCCTTTGAGATTGGCTTGAACAGCTCCACAAAGTGCTCTGCCCGATCCCTGGCGTCACCCTTCCCTGTCCGAGCCAGGTCAGCCCAGTATTCAAACTCATCTACAGGACTTAGTATACCTGAAATGGTCAGGACCAATGCAATGTTTAAATGGCATAACCAAGCAGAGGCTTAGAATATACAATAAAATGTGTCCTGACCTGAACCCATCAAAGTCTGCCTCAAAAAAATTCCTATTTATTTTGTATTACACCATGGTGTAATATACATGTACAACAGGGATTCTAAAATTTCCAAATCCCAATCGGACATTTGCCGCCGAAATTCCCGCCATTACGACCGACCCCCACCCACCCCAGCCAGCATTATCCCCCCTTCCCCCCCCCCCCCCAATATCATCCACAATCACACCGACGCCGATCAATTGTCCGATCTTTATTTAATAATTTTCTACGTCCCACACAAAATAACATTTTTACCGTCATCAAAGTCTCAATAAATCGGTAAGCTAAAAACGAAACCGAAAGTAAAGTTACATATGCACCGTTTACGTCACTCGTAAGGAAAATGCGTTGTGCTAGTCACTACGGGAATTAACAAAGTAGTCAACTTTTTGTGAAAGGCAACATTTTTAGTAAAATCTGCATTATATACGTTTCTTAAAATTTGAGTAATTGCAATTTTAAACGTCCTTTTTATTTTATTCCGTCGTCGGTCAATTAGAATTACGCACATCGAACAAACTCATCTGTCTTTAATTGCAAACTGTTATATTGTTTTCGTAAATTATGACAATCACAAATACTGAGTCTTTTAATTCAGTCATCAAACATATAGTTTGTTAATTACCCGCCTTTGACTAGCCGCAGTTCAATTGCAAATTAAATCAACTCGTCCGTTGTTAAAATGAGACCGACCATTTCCCGTTTCATCTATGCCGCAGGCTATTCTAGCGGCGTGTAGTGACTGTAGTCATGGTAGCAGAGTTGTGCAGTCGGTAATTGACAGGTTTATAGCGGATTAAGCGTGAAAAAATGTACATGTAGGTAATTTCCTTAACAAGTTATGGGCCACTAAGGGAAACTTATACTGACTGAAATTTTCATGACCGATTTTTCTTACCAATTTTGAAATTTCAATCGGACATTTTTACCGAAAATCGGTCAATGACCGATTTGCCAACGATTTTAGAATCCCTGATGTACAATCATATTTTAGTTGGTAAAAATGCAAATCATGTCATTATAAGATCCTGATTTTTTTTTAATTAAAAGGCATAAGTGACCATTTCACTTTGCACAATTTACATCCTTTTTACATCCTTTTACTCAATGGGATAAGTTATGGCTCATATTCCATGGGCAAACAGAGTAGATCCAGATCAGCCAGCACTCTGTGCAATCTGATTAGGACCTACAGTGTTCTCTTTTTGATTCCTTAGGTTATTTCTTACCAAGAAGCAAACAGTGCAGATCCAGATTAAATGGCATAGATGTGCCAGTTGATTTAGACTACACTGCTTGCCTACTTGTGTGATAAAAATTGTATCTATTGAATAAAGGGTTAATATTTAAAATCTAAATAAAGTTCCTCTTTCAAAGGCAATCCCAAATGCATGTGTATTTGTCATACTTCCCAAGTTTTCCTCTCCTCCATCTTTGCCCCTGAATGAGGGGTCCTGTTTCCTAAGGGCACTGCCAAGACCTGCCTCCAGTTCAGCCAGTAAGCTCTGGAGCTTTGGGTCAAGGTTTTTGCTCCATTTTCCATCCTCACAGAGTAATGGGGAATATACCTGAAGAATTCAATTAGTAACTTTTTTAATCACAGTAATTCCATTCTTTTATTTAACATTTTGGCCTAATGGCCTTTATCAAAATCAACAAATTGCATACACTTCTACATTTTTTCGTGCCACATAAATCATCACTGGAAATAAACATAATGTATAACAGAAATGATGTAAAGCCGACAGCAACTTTATATGAGGACTCACCAAAATCATGCTTCACATTATATTAGTTTTAATTATTTATTTAATTATTAATGTAAACAACCCTAGGCCAACCCATTATTATTGTATCATCTTAATTTGATAAATACAATAATACGATACATAAAGTAATTTTTTTGTAATTTTTTGTTTCAATAGTACAATTTCTGTAGTGTACTACATTCTCCCTCATAAATGCTCTCTTGTTAACCCTTTGAATCAATTGGCTTAAATCCATTGGATATGGCTGATATAATATGGGTGACCAGAGTACATCCTGATCAGCTGGCACATTCGCATACAGGGCTTTTTTTCAGTTGATTTAATAGCCGTTATTCGGTCATGTTCCCAGTGGCAAAACATATACTTTTTTCCCAATTTGAGAAGAAAAATTCCCAATTGAATCAAAACAAACATTTCTGATGAAAAACAACAGCATCAGCACTGCATCTTTTGCTCTTTAAGCAAGGAATTATTGACAATATTAAATATGGATGGCAATGATTAAAAAAACAGCAGATAACAGTAACACTTCTTATTCCCCAATGATGCTAAAAACATTACTAATTTCTGGCAAAACGACGATAAATTTCCAAATTCCAGGGGTATGGGTCATATTCCCAAAATGGTGAAAAAAAGCCCTGGCATACATGCCAAGTCTCACGCCGTGTGGTAAAAACTCACGGAATTTCAACCACCCTCACAGTCTAACGGATAAAAACAAAAACCTCACGTATTTTTGATAATTTCTCATTAAAAATTGTCATCTTCAGGGCAATTTTCAATGTCTCCAAAAAGTCAGAGGATCGCTGAATTCAAAAATTAATGAAAGCGCTTGATTGACAGTGATTATTGGAAATTATGACATTTTGTTTATTTCATCTGCTTCAATTACCGGGTACCCTGGGACAATGGATTAACATCCCATGTTAGATAAAGAGTTATTCAATTATCTTTTCTTATTAATTGACATGTTTACTCAAACATCTTTATGTCTCAGTTGGGGTACAATTTCAATGCAAGTGTTACAGTTTTCGGCTATGGATGGGTAAACGTCTAATGGCATTACTTTGAAGGTGTTAATTGTCAAGTTTTATTTTTAATTGGCATGCTGAAGCATTAATATAAGGTGAATAAAAACAAGATTTGTCAAACTTTTTAGAATAATTTTTATGCAAATGCAGCTCTAGACTTTCTTCATAAATATTTTTCGACATCTGGCATGTATGCATTCGTGCTTTCTGATCAGGATCTAAACTGATCACTTTTAGAGGCATTAGGTTATGATGTGAACATTGTAGATCCAGATGAGACGGTACATGTGCTCGCTGATTTAGAACAATGCTGTTCACACATGCGATAACAGCCAGTAAAGGATTAATAACTACTCCTTCTGAATTTAAAGAGATTATACCCCATTATACATCATTCCATTTCGGTTATGCATTAAACTTAATAGGCATTTATTTATTAATACTTTCTGATTGAAGTTAAGACAAACAAAATTATTCTCTGCCTAAAGTTAAGACTAAATAAATTATTCAATCCAAATTTTGTAAATTAGTGGACTCATAAATCGGAACATTACAGTGTGTAGACAAATCTCCATTTAAGCCAATCGGATGATTGGGATTGTCTCTGTTTCAGCCAATCAGAAGCTTGAGATTTGAGACTGGTCTCCAATCACAACTTTATGATCTTTGGACATGTTCATAGATGTAAAACTATCTTAATAGCATGATACAGACACAAAGTGGCAAATTACCTTTTGCATAGCATGGTACAGAGTGTTGAGTGGCGAGTCCACCATTGAAGACACAACGATGTTAGACAGAACATTATCTGGTGTAATCACATCTGGACGGATCTTGAAAAACACTATCACCCTATCTTTACTGTCACCTGGTTCAACCTGTAGAGAAACATTTGAAAGCTGAGACCTATCGAGGATACTTGTTTGTTTCAGTGAAATAGTGATTTCCTTTCACAAATGAACACCAAAAACTGTTATTTTCACAAGCCACAAAGACACTTGAAAATATCAGTTTTTGGTGTTCATGAAAGAAATAAAATCATATTTTCATCAAATCGTACACATTTTCCTTTTTATTTTTTCTGACAATTTGAAAAATCAAAAAGGGAAATAATTAGTTTTAAAATAAAGCATTTAAGATAAAAAAATGTTATTCAACAGTTTCCATCTGTGATGATACTAAATTTATTTCACTGTGAAAACTCTGTAATTCACTGGAAAACATAAAATTAAATTTTGTTTTCGTTCAAATGTTTATTTTAAAAATATGCAATTTTCCTTTTTTTGGCAAAAAGAAATTATTTTTCTCACATTAAAATATCTGCAAACTTTAAGACTAAGGTTTAAGCCTTTCCTCTATATGGTGTGGGCAAACAGTGTAGATCCAGATCAGCTGGCACATCTTCGCTGTCTGATCAGGATTTACACTTTCACTTTTTAATTAATAAGATATTTTCTGACTAAAAAGCATACAATGCAGATTCTGATCAGATGGCACAGATGTGCAGGCTGATCTAGCATAAAAACTGTTTCTATGGAGGAAAAGGTTAAAACAAGTTCAAATCTCAACACAATTTTTTTTTTAACTTTTAATAACTGCAGATGTTAATGAAACATTACCTTATTTGAAAAATAGACAAGTTTAACCCGGCTTTTTGGATCAAGCTTGCCAGCCAGCACACTAGCATTGCCATCATCGAGAAAGCTGTTTAGAGCTGCTGAATCCGGGAGATTCTTCAGTGCAGCATCATTTAGCGGAACAGAAAAATAATTTGCTGTTGTGGCTAGAATAAAGTCTTTTCTAGAATCGCCTGACATCTTAGATGCTTGTCATCTGTAACAGTGAAATTTAATTAAGCATTGAATCAATATTTAATGGTTTTATTAGAGTTTGAAAAACAGTTGGGTTGTTTAAAGGGTGTTTTAAAGAAATAAAGGGCTTCACCTTTACTTTAAACAATCGAAATGTTTTTCATATCCAGATGAACAACATCAAATATGGACTCAAAACTTATATTTACACACAAATACTCCGAGTCAGATATTAGAAGAAGAATTTGTGATACTGTGGCTTTATTGAATGTCTGTTGGAACAGCCACCATGATGACAAAGTGAATGAAGTCAAGCTTTTTGTAACAAATCTTGCATTCTTGTTGACATCACACATTCCTTACTCCTCAGCTCTAACCAGAAACCTCAAGGTACTCTAACCTTATTCTAGACTAATTTTCTCGAGTCAACAGGTAAACATGATGTGACAGCAGTTCTGTGAGCTGTCCTTCCTTAATCAAAAGGGATCAATAAGATATATGTCGCGGTACGAATCTAGTCACTATCTGGGGAGAAGATGTGTAAGCGGACGGATAGCTCGGTCGGGAGAGCACTCGCCCTGTAAGCGAGGGGTCCCGGGTTCGAGTCCCGGTCTGGCTGCACATTCCTTCTCACCCTGTGACATTTGGCGCCCAACGTGGGGCCATGATAGCTAGCAGGGGTGGCCACCAGCCTGTAATAGCAAAATAAATACACGTAACTCTCTGGAATTCGAGGACGAATTTCCACATTTGAGGGGGTGTATGTCACGGTACGAATCTAGTCACTATCTGGGGAGAAGATGTGTATGCGGACGGATAGCTCGGTCGGGAGAGCACTCGCCCTGTAAGCGAGGGGTCCCGGGTTCGAGTCCCGGTCTGGCTGCACATTCTTTCTCACCCTGTGACATTTGGCGCCCAACGGGGGACCGTGATAGCTAGCAGGTTCGGCCACCAGCCTGTAATAGCAAATTAAATACACGTAACTCTCTGGAATTCGAGGACGAATATCCAAATTTGAGGGGGTGTATGTCGCGGTACGAATCTAGTCACTATCTGGGGAGAAGATGTGTAAGCGGACGGATAGCTCGGTCGGGAGAGCACTCGCCCTGTAAGCGAGGGGTCCCGGGTTCGAGTCCCGGTCTGGCTGCACATTCTTTCTCACCCTGTGACATATAGCTAGGAAAGTGTATAAAAACAAGCTTGATCATTTCTAAGCAACATGTCATTCTAGAATCACATTATTTGCCACTTTTCAAAGATAGTACTCAGTAATTAAACCATAAAATTATTAAAACTATTAAGCTGGTAGCAAATTTTAATGAGAGGAATTTGATATCTTACAGTTTACTGTTGTAGAAGTCTGCAAATAATAAAAGTGACAATATGAGTTCCTAAACTTCAGGAATTCCAGTAATCGGTAGTAACGTGAATTATGATTGGTTGTTGCAGACGCTTTTCCGCTGTAGCCAATCGAAACCATTCAAACATAAAAATGAAAAAAAATAATTAAACCAATTCAGAAATATACCACAAATTCTTTCCTATCCGTAGACTCTTTCTCCGTCGTTCTCAGAAAATAAACGACTGTTGTAAACCAAAAACTAGAGGCCTCTGATTGGCTGCTGGATTACGTCACGCCTGCTTTCTGTATCTATTTTAAAATTTTCTCTCCAGCTTCTTATCAACTATGCCTATTGCTCATTACAATAATTCATCATAACACTTGACATGAATAAAGAGTAAAAATAAACCATTTGTGATAAAGAAAAGAAGAGGTACACCTTATACTTTATTAAACCAGCATCCAGAAGGTGTAAACGTCGCCATGAACGGCAGGATATGGCAAACATTGTGCAGCATTTGTGCATGGGTTAACATTTAAACCCCCAGTGGTTACACGCGTCGTAACAATACAGATACATATCTCAGCATAATATGCATTCCAAACATATGAGTGGCAATAAATCAGTGACCGACATTGAAGTGGCATCAAATTGCTATCAGCAACCCTGCTGGGATGTAATATGACTCTGAGTTCGCTGTATTTTTAAATCTAACACTAACTGGTGTTGTTAATCTCCAGCAGCAGAATGTACTTTACTTGTAAGCGTGGAGAATACCTCCTATTTTAAACCTCAAGGAAAGATAAATAATGTTCGCTAAGGATTCTCTGGCGACTATAATCGCCAGACAAAATTGGTTTACTACTGTCGCTGTCTGCTGAAAGTACAGACATGCGCAGAAAAACAGTCAATCCTATCCGTTGTTGCAATTCTTTATAACTTATCATGAAAATCAGAGCTCTCTAATCTAGCTTCTATTTTTGGCTATATTAAGGGGATGGAGGTGGGGTGAACCATTATTTAGGAGGGATCTAAAATTGCATTATTTTAAACTTCAAGAAAATTGATATTGATTTGTGTCCAACATTGCTCTATACATCTTCGAGCCGTCATCAGATCTAACAGTTTGTTAGATCTCATCAGATCTAACAGTTTGTTAGATCTGACTCTAGTGAGATTTGTATTTCAACAAAAGAAAACAGAAATGAAGCACAAGATTTGCATACCATGAAAGGCAACTCGGCCGATCGACACACCAAGAACACAGAAGAGACAAATGGCATAAATCTACGATACCATTATCACCACCGCCTCCCAGCATAACAACAACAACAACAACAACAATAACAACTAAAACATTATCATCTTCATCATCATACTAAGTTTCATATTTTCGCCTTAGTATTTATCTTCATGTATTCCAGGAACAACAATGACATAAAGAAATTCAACAACAACATAAATGCTTAATTGGATATATGAATGCTCAAAACTGCTGGCTGCTATATTTCTCAATTGTGTCTTCTGAGCGAAATATGCATATAAGGAATCGCCACATTCAGAAAACACAGCCTCGTCACGCCGCCAAAAATCAAGCTGAAAAGTGAGCATGAGTTTTTAAGGATATCAATTTTAATTTGACACCACAGACAATTATGCAAAAGAGAACCATTGGGTAGCCGCCTTGGAACAGTCAGTGGTAAAACATTTTGTCCCTGGGGGCTTTAACCTGGTTCTAAGGTGCACCAACCTCACAATTGCCCCAACAGGTTTTCATATGAACAAACAAGTAAGAGTTGTCTTGGTGAAATAACTCCAACCCACTCATCCACTAGACAATTTTGCATGCAAATGCGCACAAACGAAAGTTCTGTAATAAAATTAACCTTTTAATAAAATTGTAATGTCTGAAGTATAACGAACAGTTTTTTAGATTTAATGTTTTCAAGACGAAGCAATACACATGAATAACTATATAAAAAGTAATCGACAAAAACTCTATAAACACAATAAATTACTTTACATTTCATTTTGCTCTATGTTCACAATATTCAATCCAATGCAGTACTTTTACATAGTAAAATGTATGCCCCCCCCCCCTTCATTACACACGCGATATTAGTAAGCCACTATTGTCTGGCGGTTATAGACACCAGAGAATTCTTAGCGACCTTAAGTTATCATTCCTTGGGGGTTAAATATGTAGTCGGTATTCCCCACTCGGTATATTCGGTCGGTCTATTGCTGGCAATTTACAACAGTTAGTGTAAGCTTTAAAAATACAATTATTGATATAATATTATAAGATGCACATTTGCAATTATCTGAACAGGGTTGCCGAAAGCAATTTGATGCCACATATTTGTTGCCATCCATATGTTTAAAATGCCTACTTTACTGAAATTTGTGAAAAATTTCGAGATGCACAAATCCTGCACAATATTTGCCATATCATGTCTTTCAGCCCGCTTTTTGCATTAAGCTTTAGCTCTTCTAGTTTGATTATCATAAACAGTGCATGGATACTATATATCCATGTCATGTTTTATCATGAAATATCTAGTCTCAATAATTCGACTCCAAGTACAGACTCATTTTGCATACTGACTTTTTATAGATGTCTGTCCTTTACGTCTCAAGCAGTTATGATCAAAACTGTGGTGGAAACCCCACTTTGGTGGAAACCCCACTGCTTTAAAGTCCCATTTTTTCGCTGCCACTTGAAAATTTCAGCACTGCTATGTTAATGTGTTGTTATAAAAACATAAATAGTCTCTTAAGTATCAATAAAATATAAAATAATCCGCAAATAAAACTTTTATACTTACTATTGTTTATGCCATTTACATATTTTAATGTGATAACCAATGAAAGTGACCCTTTTATAAATTGATAATCTAAAGTCAGGTAGACTTTTAGTGGTGTAACATAAAAACTGTTGACATGTGTGGAGGTTTATTTTTCATAATAAACGAACAAGTTTCTTTAAAAGTATCACATATATTGATTCTAGTTGGAATAAGCTTGCCGGGTATGTAATTTTTTCTAGAAGGTTAAAAAACTATTTGAAGCCGTCAAAGGTTGCAACACAGATTTTTATCGCTGGCATAAAGACATAGAAGGAAAATTTTCCGCATTGATTGAATGCTAACTGGGTTGTGCGCGAAGGGCGGACATCGTATATATAGAAAAGCCCTTGTTGCGCACAATTAGTTGGCTAATGAAATATCGTGATAGGATATAGTTGATAAGAAGCTGAAACAATTTTAATAGATACATACAGAAAGTATGACGCAATTTAAGAGCCAATTAGATTCCTCTAGGTTTGGTTAACAACAGTCGTTTATTCATATATATCTGCATCGTATGTTGTCTCAGTCCCACTTGACTTACGCAACTCATAGATAATGACTGAGTAAGAGTCAATAATTACTGTTATTTAGTATTATGGTAGTTTCTGGTACATGCGCATACAGAAGAAGTCACATCCGGTCAAATGTAAATCTGCGAATAAAGCGCAAAAAAGCGTCAAAAATATGTAAGAACACGTTTTATTGCAACTCCACCAGTTGTTTCTGTAAAAACAGATCTAATTACAAATGCATTGAAGCGTCAACTAATCACTGGCCATAAAAATACCTTAACTTTTTGTTAATAGCGAAATAGAAAATGAGTAAAAATAAACAGAACAGTGGACTAGAATGCCAAACAAACTATTTTCACGCACAGCTTCAGTGTTTTTTTTTATTGAAACTCAGCATTTTTCATATCTGATCTTTCTTTTTTAAATAAATATTGTGACTGAACTCGACAGAAACTGATGTGGACACCAAAATAACTATCAATGTTAGCCAGTAGCGGATCATAGCCAAATAACAGATCAGTCCATCAGTTCATTCAGGTCGATCAAAATTGTACACCATAGTTTGCAGAAGGTGATGATGTGTGAAAATAAAACTAAAGTTTATTAAAAATTATCAAAAATACTGTTATTATATTGTTATAAACAGATTAATTAACATTGATAATAACAGAAGACAATTGTTCAAAAAAATAAATTTTGTTAGAAAAGTAATAAAATGTGGTACCTGCAGTGTTGTATATTTCTTTATATAGCTAAAAAAGTGATCATGCTTTTCCTTCAAAAATATAAGGATAAGTTCCTTTTTTCATGTTTCAGTTTCAGAGTGCTGTTAATAGCTTTGGTTCAAAGATACACCACACACGCTGGAGGCTGAGGACGGCCAGGCCGGTGCTTACCTCTTCACAAGACTTGATTCTCTGGTAGGTGCTTACCTCTACTCTGAAGAGATGTTTACCACTTTATCTAATTTTTAGCTCCTAAATCCAGCTGAAAATCAAAGTTGGCCCATTTAATTACAGGGCTCTCACCAGATTGAGGAAGTGGTCTCCCAAAATTGACCTGACTTCTCCCTTCTTTGAGCTTTGGGAGAAGTCGTTTGGTATAGAAGATATAGGCAAAAAATGCCCTTGACTGCAAACTTCTCAATAATTCAGTAAAATGATGACAAAACTTCTCTCGATTTACAAGTCTAGTCATAACCCAGAGTTTTCACACTTAAATGTCCTCCTGATCCAACAGATTTTGAGGAGAAAATGTCAAATGTTGCATAAAAATAGCTAGCATCAAAGAATTTTGACCAGTGTAGTCCCCCCAAATCTGCTTCCAGATATATTTATAATGGTGGTGACATAATTGTTGTGACTCTGTCTAGCTCTAACTATTATTAATATATATATATATATATATATAGTATTAACCTTTTACTCTTTAGTTTATGAATGCAGCCATCATTTCTGGGGGACAAGTGTAGATCTTGATCAGCTGACACATCTGTGCTGTCCGATCAGATTCCTACACTGTTGGAATTTGGGTTCATGAGGTTATTTATTTCTGACCAAACACTCAAAACAGTTAATAGTGTTGATCCAGATCAGACAGCATGGATGTGCTGGCTGATCTAGATCTACACTGGTTGCCCATGTGATAAAAGACATATCCAAGGAGTAAAGACTTGATAAAAGAAGAAGTTAATGTATTACAAAATGAGATTTCTTGAGTATTTATAAACTTGAAGAATAAATTTGCACAAACACAAATAAAATTGTTATTAATTATATTCCAAAGTTTTGGTTTTTGAAACCTTCTTCAGAGAAATGTTTTAAATATTTACAGACATTGCAAGACAACACTGGTTTACAGCATTCTAGAAGTGGTTCCCAGGTTACTTCTGAGGACATGCCGATACGTAGAAAACGGTCCTCTCCAACTATGGAGGAAAACAAATCAAAAAGGGCAAAGTATTCACAGTAAGATGGTGGCATTGATTTAATTGTGCGTGTCAGTTTTTAAGGTTGCTCGTGGTTGATTCCAGTCCTTTAAGTCCTGCCTCGCCTCATATGAGTGCATAATATTATCTGCTTTTTCTGGTACTGGAAAACCCCAGGTGCCCCTCTGGGCATTGTTTCAAACATGGGTAGGAACCTTGGTAGAATAACTGGCCTTCCGAAGCTAGCTGGATAGCTTCCTCTTGGCAAGATTCCGACTTCGAGAGGACTTGAACCCACAGAATTGATAAACCCGTGATCGTCAGCCAAGGACCTTAACCTCTTGATCATGGATTCCCCAAAGTTTGCTTATACATGTATCATTTATGAAATTATTCAAATTTCTAGAAAACATCTAAATTTCTCCTGAAAAGTAAATAAATATTAGACACTTTATATTTCACTTGAACATTTTATAACTTAATGGAAATATGACATTTTATATTTTACTTGAATATTTTATAACTTAATCATTTTAGACATTTATATGAGTATTATACCAGACATCATGGATACTTTTGTGATGCCTGCAGTAGCAGGTAGACACATAGGGGTCCTTTTGTTGTGTCGGCTGCGATATCAGGTAGACACATTGAGATCCTATCTATCGTCCAGTGAAGATGGCGTGCAATAGTCACCCCAAACTAACATGAAACTTAATGTTGCCTATAACTTTGAAAGTTCTTGTCCTATTCACTTAGTACTTGGAATAATCATCTGCAGAACAAAGCCATTAGTAATCACAAGAAAGATTTTCACATACTTTTTGAGTAACACCCCTTTCAAATGCAACTTTGTGTGACACATGTGTTCCGTGAAACATCATATTCTAATTTTATTATCACCTGTCATCTGCATTCATACATGACAAAATAATACAGTTCTTTCAAGGTCCAAGATCATAAAACTAAGATTGGAGACAAGTCTCAAATCTCAAGCATCTGATATGCTGAAATGGTGACCAGTGCTTGAAATCTGAGACTAGTCTCCAATCTGTTTTATGATCTTAGGCCCAGCTCTTTCAGGAATTTCTCGTTGTTTCTTATTCAGGTCAAAACGAGGTCAGACAAGTGCTGCAGAAGTATTCAGTGCCAAACAGTGTATAGCCTGGTTTCATGAATATACAGGTGATATGTTGATCATTTTTCCTTGTGTAAAGTCCTAGTAATATGTTAAAGAAATTATAATCTGGTGAAATATTATGGAATATAGCATTGGGCGTGGTAAAGTTGTTTAAGGATATATCATGAGGCTGTAGCCCCCCTAGGTATATTTATTTGCACATCTGAATGACACCCCCTGATGTATTTGAAGATGTTTCACAGGTAGATAATTATCATTTTAATTCTAACATAAGATTGCATCATACAGCTTAAGAAAAATTGCAACCCTGCAATTTCCAGTAAGATTATTCATTATCAGACCATTGTTATGATGATGTCATAATTGAAAAGAAGAGGTGACCGTGTGTGTACTTACAGGTCCAGATGAGGATGTATTGGGACCAGAAGGGATGGAAAAGTTTTGTGAAGACATTGGGGTAGAACCAGAAAATGTGAGTACATGAATACAAGTTGGAGACTTTTGAGACTTATTATCCCGAGACAGAACCTTTAGTCTTGAGACTGCCTTAAAACAACATTGTATGATTTTCGGTTTGTTAAACTGTTAAAATTGCTTTAACTGATAGAAAGCTTGTTGTGTTTTTTGTATTGCCCTTCCAAAGAAAGGGCACTACAGAGATAATACTTTGTTTGTGTGTCTGTCCATCACAAAAACTTAACATTGGTTGTAACTGCCATCTCTTAATATTTCTTCATCAAACATACAAATTATAATTATATCATATGACAGCAGGGTCGTAATGAAGCAAATATCTTTGGGTCAAGATCACATTTGAGTTTTGCCTCTTTTTGTTCTTGGATATTTTTATTTTGACAAAGTACATGAAGGAGACACAAGAGTTTAACTGGGTCCAAGATCATAAACTAAATCAGGAGACCAGTCTCAAATTCTCAAATCTCAAGTATCTGATTGGCTGAAATGGCAACTGGTCGCAAATCAGATGCTTGAGATTAGAGACTGGTCTCCAATCTCAGTTTCATGATCATGGGCCCTAAACTCATCTAGTATAGTTTATGTTTGTGTTTTTCTGTTCCAGATTGTGATGTTATCTTTAGCTTATAAATTAGATGCCAAATCAATGGGATTTTTTACCTTAGCAGAATGGTTAAAAGGAATGTCAGAATTACAGTGAGTAGAAGTTTTTACCAGCAGGGAAATAACATTTCTTTCTATCTTTCTCAAAATTGAATGAACAAATCTTTGTATACTTGATTATTTTAAGGTCTTGAAGATCATAAATACATGGGCAGGATTATAATTTACATAAATATAAGCTTGACTTCTTAAATAATATATTGAGCTATATATTGTTTCACTTAGTCGTTGCCTTCATACATAACCCTTTGCTCCAATGGATAAAAACTGCATGTTGAACCTAAAATAACAATAAAACGTAAAATTAATATATCTAGCAATCTTTGTATTGTCATCATTTTAAAAAAACCACTTTGTTGAAAATCTTCTTTTATTTTTGATATTCGACCTTAGTCTACACAGGCATAAGTATATACATGTATATTTAGAAAAAGCACAGAATGATTGGTTTATGCTGTTTTGGTTATGTTGGTTTATTGATTTATTTTTCAGATGTGATTGTACAACTAAAGTTCAACAGAAATTAGAATGTCTTAAAAACTTATTAGAAGATCCTGTACAGTTTAAAAATATTTACAGATATGCATTTGATTTTGCAAGGGTATGTGTTTGTAGCTCATGATAAATTAGCCACACAAGGCAAAAATGTGTCTATGGCAAGTTGATGTATTGGGTTGAAATGACGTAACAAAGATAAGCAGACGACATTATTTAAGTATGCATTTAGCTGTAAACAGTTATTATACTGCAAAGAAAATTTCCTCTAATTTGATTGAATATTTTGCCGTTGATGTATATACGTATTTATTAATTAACTTTCTCACATTTGCCCAGTATATGAATTCACTTGATGTATAACATTATATTAATACAGATCAGATATAGATATGAATCTAACGAACCTTAATTTCCCCCTCTAACATTTCGAACAAAATTTGTCTTTGAATGTTTGAGAAAATGGCAGCTAATTGATATTGGAGGTTAAATGTCAGTGAAAATGCTTGTTAAGAGAAGTACGATGTGCTTTATCTGATCAAAATCGGTCCAGATATTACTGAGAAATAAGCAAAATCCTAACTGAAGCAAGTGAATTTTTCCTATATAAATGTGTGCATGACATTCTTTAAGTCACATGGTATAACCACCGTGATTATAACATCAGTAAAATTGTTATGCCCCTACAAAGTGGGAGGCATATAGAGTTGCACTCGTCCGTCCGTACATCCCCAAATCTTGTGGCATCAACTCCTAAACTATGAGGCGGATTTCTTTCAAATTTGCAGAGATGTTCAAGCAGGATGTGTAGATGATCGTAAAGCAAAGGATTTTTCCTGCGACCATTTTTACCAGAGTTATGGCCCTTTGTTATTAAAAATTATTTTGCAGCAGTGGGGGCATCCGTGTCCGAGGACACATTCTAGTTTTCATATTAGTTTACCCGCTCTGTATTATATCTTCTATAGGACAAAGACCAGCGCAGTATGGACATGGACACAGCAAAGGCTATGTTAACTTTATTACTAGGCAAAAAATGGCCTCTGTTCTCTTCCTTTCATCAATATTTAGATGTAAGTATTGCACACAACATCATTTCAGTGATTTGCTTTGGGAAGGGCTATCATTAACATTGTCAAAACTTCTTGCCTGACACATATTGTATTTGTTTTGTTATCGATATGCCACTTTGCTATTTTTGCAGCAAGCATCATCTCTTCCGCTGCCCCAATCTTCCAATCACTCCTACGTGCATTTATTATCGTTGTGTTTGCAAAAGATTTTATTAAATATGCAATAAAATATGTTTAAACTAAATGATTCGGGTAATTTCTGCTGCATTATGTCAGTGCTTTTACATACAAATATGATGCAAGCTAATCATTTGAAGACTTGAGGCCAAAGGCCTTGGGTATGATCCCTGTGAAATGCATTTATTCTGAATATTCTGTTGCATGAAAGTTGAGGTGTGGGGTTTTGCAGGTTTTTAGGGTTTAAGCTGCCTTGACTGTATGAAAAAGAGCTAGGGAGAGTACTTGTACTGGCAGGGTAAGTTACTGTCCCTCGCCTCTGAAGAACCTTACTGGACTTTTACAAAGCAAACATAATGCTGACTATTTTAGAATTAAAATACCTCACTATTACATTTTCGCTGATTTGTTTTGATTGTTTACATTTCTTTTTTCATTTTACTAAGTGATGCATGTTTAGAATTCACCACCCTCATTTTTTTTTACTAGACAGTGAATAGATTGTCTTGTTCCAGTTGATTTAATCAATATGATAGCAGCATCCATGAAAAAATTGGATAAACGTGTATTTTCACTTGTCATTTGTTTATTTCAGATGTCATAAAATAAATAAAATTATACTGTGGGTTGTTGTTGTTTTTGTTCTTTAGTACCCAACTTTGCACGTCACTTCTTTTCACAAATCTCTGAAATAAATATTAAGAGTGGTAAATATCTCTTTAAGGTGCATTTACTTGTATGGTGCATTTACTTGTATGCAATTCATAAAATATTTTAATTTATCTGACAGTACTTAAGGATTGAATCGATATTTAATGGTTTAATTTGGTCAAAGAAAACAGTTGGGCCAATCATAGTAATACATCACGCTGTGTACTATCAGATATTATGGTTTATTAGGTGAAAAAGACTTCATCATAGAAGATGAAGTTGATGCCTTAATATATAAATGTAAGCACATGGATGAAAGCATTCCATTAATCTTTGTTGAACACCATGAAACATGTATAACAAAGTAAAATAATTTCCGGAAATCATAATTTCTATGGGTGCTTTGGGCTGTGACTTACTGGGCCCAAGATCATAAAACTAAATCTGGAGACCGGTCTAAAATCTTGAGCATCTGATTGGCTGAAATGGCAACTGGTTGCCATATCAGCCAATCAGATTCTTGATATTTGAGACTGGTCTCCAATCATAGTTTTGATCTTGGGCACTGGTTGTTAAGAAAAGTTGTTCATTTTTCAGCAATCCAAGTATAAAGTGGTAAACAAGGACCAATGGTGTAACATACTAGAATTTAGTAGAAGTATCTTCCCGGACCTCAGCAATTATGATGAAGACGGTGCTTGTAAGTATATATATCTAATGTGACTGTAACGATTCTCCGGAGCATAAAATAAATAGAGGATATATTTCGTCACCTTAGTGCAATAACGATATATCTCCTTTATATTCAATAGCACTTATAACCTTATTGCACTAGGGTGATGATGAGTTTTTGCAAATGTAAGATAGAAATATATTTCACCAAGTGAGCTACGGAATACGTATTTTTCATGATAATGCATAATTCCAAGTGAATTATAATAAAATTTTTAACTTGTAAAAACATTTTCTTTTACGACATTTAGTCATGATGTCATATACCTAAACTTGAACCTGTTTTCTAAACGTTCTCATTTGGAAATTTTATGTGCGTTTGATCAACTAATAATCACGATTCAACATGAATCAATTTGTTACACATGGTATTGTGTTGAAATTTAAACTGGTGCCAAATATTACAATGCCGTTATTATTAAGTCTAATATATTTTTGCAAATAAGGTAAAACCCTTGAAGATGCATATTTTAAAACACATGTACGTGATATGAATGCTCTTATATTTGTTTTGGATTATTTCCTTATTTTACTGCTAACTGTCCCTTTCCTCCATAAATATGCATGTGCAACCAGTGCAGATCCAGATCAGCCGGCACATCCGTGTCGTCTGATCAGGATCTGCACTGGTCACATTTTGGTTGGAAATAACCTAAAGAATCAAAAAGCAAACAGTGCAGATCCTGATCAGATGGCATTGATATGTCAGCTGATCTGGATCTACATTGTTCGCCTGTGCAATAAAGGTGGGTCTATGGAGAAAAGGGCTATTGTGGTAAAAAGGGGATCAAATTACGAGAAGGAATAAATTAAATTTTTTGAGTGGTCATTCATTCGCACACTTGTATTTCTGTTCCAAGATTAGATCGTGAGAGATTTAATTTCAGGCATTCTCCCTAGGGAGAAATAGGCAAAAATTAACTCCTGTGAAATACAATTCTTCCTCAGTACCTTTTTTCAGAATGGTGAAATTAGAAGATCAAAATTTAAAAAATGTGCTGATTTATCATTTTAAATTGAGTTTGTATATCACATGACACGTAATAACTCCTAAGTTGATAATGCCTCAAGATTATAAAACTGAGAATGGAAACCAGTCTCAAATCTCAAGCATCTGGTTGGCTGAAATGGTGACTGGTTGCCATTTCAGCCGATCAGATGCTTGAGATTTGAGACTGGTTTCAAATTTAGTTTAATAATCTTCAGCCAATGTGTTTGTTGTAGGGCCAGTGTTGTTGGACGAGTTTGTAGACTGGTTTAAAGATCAAAGACAGATGAGTGGTTGAGACCAGTCACCTTCTGGTGTAAACCATGTGTGGTGCTCAGCTCTTCTCGAGTCAGAGAAGTGAACATTTTAATGGAGTGTAGAGTTTTATATATGTACTGGACAAACATCAGTTAACTGTTCACGTCATGGATTTGAGGGGTTTCAATAGCTGTTTAAAACTAGGGGTCATTTCCAATCACCTGTTGAGAATTTTCAAAGGGTCATATTCAGAATGTTGCCTGTCATATAATATTAGTTATTGTATTGAGTAAACATAACTTCTTAGAAAAACATCATTTTAATTTATGTTCAAGGGTCAGATTAATATTTACTTCATATTGATAATGTAATAGACACTAGAGTTATTATCCTGCAAAAGGGATAAGCTTATTAGTGAAGGAGTTTTTAATGGGAATATTATGGTAGATAGAGTATTGACTTTTGGATGTATATCAAGGTCTTTCCATGATTTTTGTCATGCCAGTATCATACAACACATCATATACCTCATTCAGTGAGGTGTTTTCATTGGTTTGTGATATAATAAAATATCGGGTCATGTTTTTTTTTGTGTTCATAACCATCAACAAACATGATTAACCCTTTCCTTCATAGATACATCTTCATTGTGAGAGTGAACAGTTTAGATCCAGATCAGCTGGCACATCTGTGCTGTCTGATCAGGATCTAAACTGTTCACTTTTTTATTTGTTAGGTTATCTCTGACCAAAATGTGGATGTGCCGTCTGATCAGGATCTGCACTGGTCCCAGAATGCGTAAAAAAGGCGTATAAATGGAGGAAAGGGTTAAGATTATCTATTCCATTATATATACAGTTTTTATCGCATGTGCAACCAGTGTAGCTTAAGGTCCGCCGGCACATCTGTGCTGCAGTTGTCAATTCGTAAGGTTATTTTCGGTCGAAGAAGGGAAGAGAGTAGATTCTGATCGGACTGCACTGATTTGCTGGCTGATCTACACTGGTTGCCAATGCGATAAAAAGCGTATATTGTGGAGTAAAAGGTTAACCCTTTCCTGTATAGATACACCTTTATTGCTAGGGCGAACAGTTTAGATCCAGATCAGCCGGCACATCCGTGCCATCTGATCAGGATCTAAACTGTTTGCTTTTTTGATTCATTAGGTTATTTCTGACCAAAATGTGACCTGTGCAGATCTGGATCAGACGACATGGATGTGCCGGCTGATCTGGATCTACACTGGTCGCACATGCGTAAAAATGGGTATATATCAAGGAAAAGGTTAAATGTATATTGTTATCTTTGACAGTAGTTATGTCATTGAATCAAGTTATTGAAATGTCATTGTGTTCATAATTTAAATGTCTCGGCTGTGAACATGTGAACGGATACCTGTTTTTTTTATCGGTGTTTATTCTTTTTACAAGTTATTGTTTCAAAAGTAAGTGAGAGAACATTGATCTGAAAGGATGGTTAGGTCTTAAATGCAATTTAGACGAAGTTATTAAATTTGGCTATTCACAGATCAGGGTGGAATATTTCTCAGAACTGGTTATAAATTGTACTACATTATAATATCTATAAAACAGGAGTCAATTTCACTGAAATTATGGACTAACTAGTAAATTTATGGATTGTGTCCGATTCTTAAAAAGCCATCCTCTTGTGTTGTGAAGTCTTGTTAGAAATGTGTATTTTGATGTCTTAACATAATTTGTCTAATAAGTGGAGAGAAAGGTATTAATGCTTGTTGATGAAAAATGCAATAGTAATATTCTGTACTACATGTAGTTGTGTATGCGTTTGCGCATCATCTTGCTGACAAATGGCAACTCATGATAATTATCAAATTACATTTATAAAAATAGGGTAATTGTAATCATAATGTCATTAGAGGTTTTCACAAAGTTTACATATTTAATTTAATTACATTTTTAAATAATTGTCATCTGCAATTCATTGTCCGTATTTTTTTTTTGAGACCACATCTTTGTATCTTTCAGATGTATAAGTAAAAGAACTTTAAAAACATTTTCTTTTCACAGTTTGGGGTGGAATACTTCAATGTCTCGGATGTGGTTAATAAACATTATACTTGCCATATACCGGTTATGCCTTTAAATGACTGAACTGGAGTGAAATTATGTTTTGAACAAATCTGTTGTGAGCAAATTTTACTGTATTAGTAATTCCGAAACAACTTTGGCTGCACATATATTCCCTTGTACTGTTGTATCATTTAATTTCGCGGGGATAAAATTTTGCGCATATGACATAATTGACATTTTCGTGAGGGCTTAAATTCGCGCACTTGTATTATTCTAATAAGACTAGATATTCAATGATCTGATTTCGCTAGGGTTTAATTTCGCGCGTTTACCCTTGCGCTAAATACACGAAAATTAAACCACCGCGAAATATAATGATACCACAGTATGTTGATTGTATAAGAAGACTTCATTTAACCCTAAGGCCTTTCCACCTTAGATACACCTTTATTGCGTGGGTGAATAGTTTAGATCCAGATCAGACGGCACATCCATGGTGTCTGATCAGGATCTAAGCCCGCCCGGCTAGCTCAGTGGATAGAGCATCGGACTGTCAATCCAGGGGTCGTGAGTTCGATCCCCAGCCGAGGCGGGAAAAATTTCTCCGTGACAATTGAACTCGGACATTGCGTCTGAGAGTCATTTGTCCCTCACCTCTGATTCAAGTGAGGAAGCAGTCAGTCGCTTGCGGAGAAATTGGATAGTACTGGTTAGAGACCCAGGAACACCGGTTAGGTGGACTGACCGCCGGGATATAACCCAGAAAAGTGTTGAAACCAGGCGTTAAACCCCAAACAAACAAAACAAACAAACAAACTGATCAGGATCTTAACTGTTCGCTTTTTGGTTTATTAGGATGTTTCTGACCAAAATGTGACCGGTGCAGATCCAGATCAGACAACATGGATGTGCTGGCTGACTTGCATCTACACTTGTCGCAGACGCGTAAAAATGTGTATATATCAAGGAAAGGGTTAACAGCTCTTCTACAATTTATATTATGATTTAGATATTTAAAAAGCACTATATTTTCATCCCGATGTGTGACGGGGCACCTTTAACTTTTTCCTCCATGGGATAATGCTTATATCTCATGAGCCACCAGTGCAGATCCAGATCAGTTGGCACATCTACACTGTTTGCTTTTAATTTATTTAAGACAGCAGGACATGCCAACTGATTCTGGTATACAGTGTCTATCCATACCAAAAAGTCTTACCTATGATGTATTGGGTTAAACGATTACTCCATAGATACAATTTTTATTGCATGGGCAGAAAGTTCCTCCACATCAGCCCGTGGGTGTCATCTGATAAGGATCTACCCTTATTGCTTTAGATGGGTCAGCTGATCTGATCTACACCGGTCGCCAATGTTATAAAACGCTGATCAATGGTGTAAAGGGTTACTAAGGTACTTCCATTCAAAATCTGACAGCACTGTGAAATCTTGTTGCTTACAGTTAAATTCAGTTTTGTAAATAGGGGAATATTTTATGTTGTCTTTTAACATTTTAAAACTTTCAGTAACTTAGTTGGCAGTTTTCATGTTTTGATGTCGATTGCAATAGAAAAAATTAATTCCTAGATTCTCATCCCCGCCCGCCCGTCTTAAATCACTCCGTCCGAACGTTTTTTATTTTGAAAAAAAAATGTGTACATTTAAATTTACATTACTAGTAAGAATCGGTAGAGTACAAAAACGCAGCATTTAAAAAACATTTAAGTGCGAATCAGCGATTTATAGTCGGCTAGACGCTTATATATCTTTGCACTACACAAGGGTCTTTAGAAACAGTTACGTGAGAATGATAAATAAAAAATAAAACCCACCCACCCGCCCGATTTTTCCCAAGATTTGGATGAGAATCTAGGAATTAACTTTCTATTACCTAAGATATAATATGTGCTGAAAGGTGAATCATTTTAAGTGCTATTTTATTGTTATTTTTGTTGCCATGCACTTTTAAAAGCCTTGCACTGAATTAAGGGGTTAAATAAAAGATAGATCACTCTTTTTTTTTCATACTTACCAGTAGTATTACCTTTGGGCAGCAAATGTATACTTTGTGATTTATGAGCCCTTAATATGCTTCCATATATTTAATACATGTTTGTGCACTTCCAGCGATTTTGATTTCTACAAAATACCCCATTAAAATGTTTTGTTTTGTTATCTTTATACATGTAGTTTGTTTTGAAACGAACATTTTTATTAATAACATTACATTATCAAAGTATCTGCATCATTTTTTGTCATTATGTATTATGGTGTTATTTTTGAAAACATGCAGTGTTTTGCTTGTCCGATTTGTGGAAGTTTTTTGTGTGAAGCTGCTCCATTGTGCTGATGGTTAACAGTGAGGTTAGTCACATGATCAAATATAATCTTTAACAAAAATAAATTCATGAAAAATATTATCCAAAATAATCTCTAAACAAAAAAAATTCATCAAAAACACGATGAAAGTTAATCTCTTAACCAAAATAAATCTTTAACAAACATGATAAAATTAACTCCCTTAACAAAAATAAATCCATGAAAAACATGATCAAAAATAATCTCTAAACAAAAATAATTAATGTAAAACATGATCAAATTTAATCTCTAAACAAAAATAAATCATAAAAATAATGTCTCTTGTGAACTTGTTTTTGTTATTTCAAAAACACGGTCATTAAAAAAGTAACTGTTGTAAATTCAAACTTCAGGGATTATCAAGAAATGCTATGAACCATTCAACTGTTAGTATTTGTGACCTTTAATTCTAAATGTGAGATGATGGTCCATATTTAAAATTTATTTAACAACAAACAAAAACAATTTAGAATTTGATATTATTTGGTCATGTGATTTTTTACCAAAAGACATTTAAATGTTGCTCATGTTGTGCTATATTTAGCGATGTCATTATTGATTGGTAAATTTGTATTACACCAAAATATTTAATAAACTATGTTACAATTTAATAATAGTTGTTTTGGTGAAAACTGGCATTTAGTTTTACACACACAATCCCATAGTTCGGGTACATAAAGTGATCTTGGTGATCATTATGCATGTGCAAACAATTCTAACGCAAAAGTTTACTGGTCTGCTGTTTTCAAAGAGTATCTCGGACTTAGCTATTTTCGTGTCCCGTTTTTTGTTAACCAGGTTTTCAACGAAAACCCTGGTAATTATTACACAATGCCACGTAACCAGGCCAAACATCCTTAAATACATGCAACAAAAATAAATAAAAAACTCATGTCTATGCAGTCGATGAAATTTTATTGTTATTTTGTGTTTTTATGTTTTACAAATCTTATCGTTACTATCCCTTTTCTTAAAACTCTTAATCCCTTATCCTAAAATTCTTAATCCCTTTTCCTAAAATTCTTAATCACTTTTCCTTAATTTCTCTTTTGAAATTATAATTTATCATTAATCATGTATCAGTCTAGTTGTTCTTGGGGTGATTTTCTTCTCGTCCTCTTGTCTTAGCCCCAGCAGCTGACTTCTCAGCCTCAGCAGCAGCCTTTTCAGCTTCGGCAGCAGCCGCTGCAGCCATCTCCGCAGCAACTTTCTCCCAGTTCTCTTTGCAGGCAATACATCCGTCCAACAGTGGCTTTGTGCCGGGGAGCAGAGCGTGTAGGGTAGTGTACATCGGCTTACAAATAAACCCTATGAATCCAACCTGAATGAGAAATGATATGGATTTTGTGTTTTGTTCAATTCAATTGCAATTTTGAAGTGGATCTTGTTTTCCCATCTATTTAATTATCACAGGAGCGTGGTTTGTACCTTATGGCGGCTCTAAAAATTTGTCCTGTACATTGAATCAATGTAGGGAACTTCTAAATCATATACATGGCGTAAAAGGTAAGATTGACAACCTGCATTTTGGGGATGTCTTTCTCGTTAATTCTATCAATCATCGGGATCGGTTGAATACCCCTCCTCTTCTCATCATCTCCCTAATTTTAAGTACGGGGCGACTTATTCGAGCCGCGTAAAGGCACAAACAACGTTCCAGTCTCTAATCTCAAGGATATAATTGGCTGAAATGAGACAAGTCTCCATTTCAGCCAATCACACCCTTGAGGTTTGAGACTGGTTTCCATTCTCAGTTGTATAATCTTGGAGCCGGGTCTTGAGGATTTCTTCACTCTTTTTATAAGAAAAATATCGTAAAAGCTAAGATTAAGAACCTGCATTTTGGGGATGTCTTTCTCGTTGATTCTATCCATCATCGGGATCGGCTGAATGCCCCTCCTTTTCTCTTCATCTCCCTAAAACCAACAACATTTACTACAAATTTCGATTTCAGTTAGATTTTGGCCTGCAACCAAAACATAAAACACGATGCGCGACTGGTATTTTCGTTGAGAAGTAGCGCGGGAAAGTATAATTGACAGAACGTTGTTCATTTTTAGACTGGCGCGCATGCGCCAGTCTTAACTAACGATGCCGTGAACTCTGCGACGCGCAGTCCTTAACTTCGGGTGTATCATTGCGACCACGAGAGCGTATCAAGTAAGTGGTCACCGCGAGAGCAGGCCGAAATGTGCTGCACAAGTGTGAAGCACAATGCAGCACACCATTCCACGAATTCTGAGCGATTGATAGTAAGTTTCGTGTAATTTTGGAGCATCCATGCCAAAAATTCCATCGAACAAATGTAGAGTGAAATCATGACCAGCTACGGCAGTGAACAAGCAACTTGATATGCATGAGTAGTTTAGTTGCGCCTGAAAGATTTCGTAGTTGTGTGGCATAAAAAGTAGTGCATTTTAAGAAAATACAAATATTTCGAGAAGGAATGCGAACTTTGAAAGATAATGCTACAAATAAAAACAAGAAAACATTTTTATATTGTTGTTCGAACAACTATGAAAGGATATTAGAAGAACGATTAAAAACAAATCAGTCAAGTGACAAGCGGGAGATAACGTGGGTTGCCATTTTGGTTAGGATGGAATAGTTGCGGATCGAGATTTTGCTCAGCATTAAGGACAGGACCGAGCTATCATAACGGTTGTCGCGCCCGACAACCGTTAACAAGCTTTGATTTATTTCTAACAAGCGTTAAATTCGCCGACAGCCGTTTATTCAAAATCGACATGTCATAATTTTCTGTTTCTTGCATTGTAAACACAGGTCGCTTTTCAATACACACCTCATTCAAGGTTAAGCAATGGGCGATTTGACCAATCACAATCGATTACTTTACTACCAGCTGGATAACTCCGCCTCTCCACGTGGTAGAAGGTGTCGTTTGATCGTATTTTGGCTCTGCCGATGTTGGTATTCTCAATTAAAAGCGGGTGTGTTTGACATAATGTTCAATGATTTTTACGAGATGCGATCATTAGTAATATTTTGGTTATTCTTTGTTCTGTGATTAGAAGACAAACACTTCGAAAATTGTACTGTATACATGTATGAAAATAATTGCGCGATAATTGATTTGTTTTAAACAAATCTATTGGCAAGTTGCAGTTGGAACTTAAATTGCAAAATAAATGCATTCTGTGGCATTTTACTGCGCTATCATCGTAACGATCAGTTCATTTTCGTCGGACACATTTTCAAGTATGCATGCGCGAAAGAACGACGACTCGTCGATTCTATCTTATTTCAAGAGAAACCGGCCTTGTGAGGCTTTTGCCAACTCCATCGGGCATTCTGAACTTCAAAATTCTAGAAATGAGATCGAGATCATTCCGAATAGCCCTTCAAGAGCGACTCTGACGTGCCAAGTACCCCTTCACGTCGTGAAATTACTCCCGACGCCGGAAGCGGTACCCCAACATGCCGAGACACTGAATCAACGCCGGCTACCTCGAACTGCCAGTTCGATCCAGTCAGGTGTCGATCCTAAGTGGAAGAAAGTTTACTCCTGGTTGCAAGAAGTTGGCAATGTTTATATATATATATATATATATATATATATATATATATATATATATATATACAGAAATATCGTCAGATATGGGGTCTCTGTAATAAACCTTAATCAGGGGTTGTATATATATACTAAGAAATGTGGTAAGTTACGGGTCTTACTTCGATATTATACCTATATGTGTGGTTCTATAAAGGTTACGGGGTATATATGGTACCCCGCTAATTAAATGTCATTTCTATGCACTATCTGACCTTGTAAGTACTATAAGCTGTAATATAAAAATTTGGTTTATGATAAAAAAAAATTTCGGGGTTTTTTTTATAGACCGAAAATAAATTTCGATAATAAACCGTGTTACGGGAATAAAGTTTATCGTACTTAAGAAGTCCGATTATGCATAGAAATGGCATTGAAAATTACGGGGTACCATATATACCCCATTACTTTATAGCACCTCACATAAAGGTGTAATATCGAAATTAGACCCGTAACTTACCACATTTCTTAGTATATATATATATATATATATATATATATATATATATATATATATATTTACTTAGCCTTGTGACTTGCATTAAATAAATAAAATAACCCAATTTCATGATACTATAATAAAAAGGGTAAACACCTGTTGCACTGCAGCACTTCACAAGACGCCGACCACGTTTTTTGTCATGCGTCAACTGTCACAAAGTTTAACGAAAAAATCACACATAGTTTCATATGTTTAAAGTAATGATATCTGTGCAGGGCAAGTTCGATTCAACCAGCGCACCAGTCTTTCAACGCTTTCAGTGCTTTGATTAATCACGACTTCGGGTTGCTTTTACTTTAAGCCACACCTTTTTGTTATTGTTTCAACATCCGCAAGTGGAATGAACTCGCAGCGACAAAAATTTGATTGACAGCAAAATTTAATGCTAATTTTGAAGTAAATTACAGCGTCTTGGTTGGAGCGGCAGTTCTTACAGTTGACGCATGACAAAAAACGTGGTCGGCGTCTTGTGAAGTGCTGCAGTGCAACAGGTGTTTACGGAGTTTGCTTCTTGGGTCAAAATCTAATTGAAATCGAAATTTGTAGTATTTGAATATCCTTTCAAATAATAATCACACTTATAATTTGTTTTATGCTTCCCAGCGAATTACGATGGTTGTTCAAAAAGTAATGCAAAAGTCATACCAGTATTCATATTGATGAGTAGTGTAAACACGTTATATAAATGTCTGCTATCAGCATAACCTTTTTTCTAACAAGCCTGATTTTTTTTAACCTAAGTCAAAACTGAGTATTTTTTAGAACCTGCAAAAGGGTTTACAAGAGTTTACTACCCTAGGCAAAAGTCAGTGTCTTGGTTCAAGATAATGATAAAGAGAAGTAAAAATCAATGCTTATACATTTTAAATACATCATAAAGTAAGGACGTTCATCCTTGTCAATTTGATTATAAAACTAATTTGATCTGTTACTCTGGCTTCGGACAACAGTCCTAAACAGGGGAGGTAAGTTTAAATAATGAGAAATGACAGGGATTCGTTACAACACTTTTGGGTAAATATTGACATAGTTATTTTTAAAAATGCCAACTGTGTGCTGAAGATAAGTACTCAGACAATAATATCCATGTATAAATTGTGAGACTCGAACCCGGTACCGCTCTCCCGACCTGGGTATCCGGGCCGCTTACACATCTTCTCCCCTATTAGGTCTAGTCACTATCCGTGGAAAAGATGTGTATACGGTCGGGAGAGCACTCGCCCTGTAGGCGAGCGGCCCCGGGTTCGATTCCCGACCTAGCTCCCCAATCTCTCACACTGTGACACATGCGGACTCATACTTGCGTGTAGAACTCCTCATAGATTAATTTAGCAGTCTTCTTCTGGGTTTCCCAGGGTTTGCAGATGGCACAAAGGTCAGAAGCGGTCATCATCAAGGACAGGAGACCGTCCCGATGAGAGGGCACGTTCGGGTCAAACTCATTCCTCTCAATCAGACCGGTAAGAAATTTCTGGTTCGGGAAGTACAATGCCAGGTCAGTTGCTATTATGTATTGCCTAAAATAGAAATATGTTTACATCGTTCCATGCGCAAAAATACACAATGTTCAAAATGTTTTTGGCCTCGGCGCGCGAGTGAATGCTGCAAAAAAGACTAACATAATGCAGGAAAACTATAATGTTATTGTCCTGCATCATCAACGATATTAATTATTTACAGTCCAACCTGGAATGAAACCACCTGTAAACAAAGACCACATGTGGATGAAGACCACATGTGGATGAAGACCACACTTTTCTTGTCCAACTGGCTGATTAAAACAACACATTCACCTACCTCAAGTTTTAATGACCCTGAATACAAAATGGTTATACTTCGGATATCTTATAGTTTTATAAATAACACTGTTAAAGCATTTGAATAAACGAGCGATTAAAATTGCTTAAAATGAGAAAAATATGCAAATTTTCATATTTTGTCCATTTTTAGAAAAGATTTTAGAGGATTTCAATATTGGTGCAATTTTCATCAACCCTTAAAAGACGAAAACTATGTAAACGGTGCTCGTGTAAAATTAATAATATGTGAAACCGTAAGCTACCGAAGTCCTCTTAAATTTAGCGTTTCGACGCATATTAACTTAAAATGGAAGTATAAACATTTATAATACTGTAAAACTGGTTTTAAGCCCCGGTCATAACCCGCCGTACGTGCAAGTGCGTGCTGTCTACGTGCAAAAACGTGGGCCAAATTCAGGGATCCGTACGTGATGAGTACCTCCTCCGTACGAATTTGGGAGCACGCAGAGACGCTGTAGCATTTTTAGTGCATGCAAATCTTTCTCTGCGTTCGAGCTGCGTGCGGGCTACGGATTCACCACCAGTACGGGTGACCTGCGTGCCCTGTACGTCCACGAGCGCATAACGCACTGCCTCTGCGAGTCTTAACGTGGTCCGTGCGTGGTCCGAGCTTCATAAGTTCAACTGTCCAAAACGCTCACAGAACTCAGGCGGACCTTACAGAGCAAGTACGTGCTCCGCACTTACAACGCACGGTGTGCGCACGGACCTCTGCGGTAAATAAAATATATATCCAGCATCGATAGGTCGTTTATATATATATATATATATATATATATATATATATATATATATATATATATATATATATATATATATATATATATATATATATATATATATATATATATATATATATATATATATATATATATATATATATATCACCCAACAGCGACCGAAATAAACTCACGTTCACCGCACTTGCACGCACTTACAACTGGCGAGCGAGTAAGAACAACGTACGAGAGCAGTACTGCTTTCGTACGTTGACATGGAAATCGCACGGAGATCTTGCGTTGTAAGCACGTTGTCAGCACGTACTACTCACCACCTACGGAACGCACGATGCACGCAACTTTTTACCCCTAGACGTGGCGTGCGGGCCACGAACTCGCACCTTGCGCAACCGTGAGTGTGACGTGCGTCCTCTCTGCACTTGCTACGTCCGACCAAAAAACGCCGCGAACGTACCTCCGCAGAACACGTACGGACAAAAACGACGCACGGCGGGTTGTGACCGGGGCTTTATACAAGTTAGTTTTATTTTCGCTAATATTCGAGAATCGATTACCTCGCAGTATCTCGAATATATGTTGATTTTTTTTATAATATATCCGAAAATAAGTTTATCCGAAAATATATTTCATACTTTAATACTAGTTCATCGAAAAATATCCGACACGTGACTTACTTGATGAGTCCGAGAACCTCTTTGTGTTCATCGGCGGTCAAAAAGGAGAAGATATCTTGCCCTTCCGCGTGCAGAATAGTTACCGTCTGCTTGTAATGGTGTTGCTCCATGACTGAGGTCGTGTACAGGTTCGCCAATGGCAAATGTAACTTCTTAAAGAAGTCGTTGTTGTAGCCGCGGTGATCTATGTCATGACAGATCCCGCCCACCAAAAGCGCCATCTTCTGGAGTTTCGTGAGCTCGATACTGGAGGACGACATGATCCTCCATAGACAGTGGGCCACGTGAAACCCGTGCTGCCAGTTGTGGTACAGCACGGGCCGGTAGTTTTTCCGTATGGTCAGAACAAATCGACATAGACGCTGTACATCGAAAGTACTGTTGCCTGAAAAGCAGCACTCATTTTAACATTAAGCAGTTTATAAGAAGGATTTGATTTTACAAGCAATGTTACGGAATCCTAAACTGGCCACGTTAAATTTCGCTAGTACAATGCGATAATTATCGCCCTCCTGTACACTTGTACTAGCGAAATTTAACAACAATCGCGAGGTTTTTGAGCGATAATTATCGCGTAATTTTAGCATGTTGTGTGTCTCGAAACGCGATAATTATCGCATATTTTGTTAAATTTTCGTTAGTGTAGAGAGGCGAAATAAATGGACATTCGAATTTTATCTTAATTTTCGCCCTCCGTGATTTGGCGGGAAATTAAACCACGTGATGCGGTGTCAGCGGTGTCACTTAACACCGGCTCATCAAATACGTCCTACCCTACTCGGTCCAATTGTCCTACTCGATAAAATAACCCTAGGAATAAAGACACGAGAAATTTAAGAGCTGAAATTTCGCTAGTATCTTAATATCGCTGGTCTCTTCTGACACACAACATGCGAAAATTACGCGATAATTATCGCTCAAAAACCTCGCGAAGGTCGTTAAATTTCGCTAGTACAAGTGTACAGGAGGGCGATAATTATCGCATTGTACTAGCGAAATTTAACGTGGCCCGTTTAGGATTCCGTACAAAGTGGTGTTTTTTTTGTTGTTTTTTTTATATATATTTTTGAACATAAAATGTATTGGTATGACTGATATTTTCAAAAAAAAAGATATTTAAACTCGTCCTTTTTTTGCTGCAATGAGTTATTAGTACTTTGTCGAGACTGTTTTCATACTTCCATGAAAAACATTTGCTTGAGGGCGTGGCTACTATAATATAACGTTTATAACGTTACGTCATGACATCATATACCCAAACTTGAACCCGTTTATCTAAACGTTCTCATTCGAAACTAAATGTGTGTATGGGTACCAACGTGAAAACAACTTACCGAACATATCTTCCATCATCCGTATGAAGAGTTGTGGCAGTATCTCATCGTAGTCATAGCAACAGAAGACAAACTTATCAAACGCGACAGGTACCTGGTCTTCCTTGAGGTATGGATTGGCCTGGAGCCGGTAAGCTTCCTCGTCGGTACACGATAAGTGAAAGTGCAAAACCTCCATTGCAACCTGAAAAGTCCCATCGGATTTCAATTATAGTCTCAGTATTTCCATAACCAAATTCAGGGTCACTGCAAGATTTTCTGAAAGAGGATTCTTTCGGGGCAGTCTTAGGGTTGTTACTTGTTAATTTCCATTTTTTTCTGGTGAAAGTCCCTAAACATTTCGAGCAACCCCACTGAACCTACACCCCTGGATCCACCCCTGAAACTCTAAGTATACAATAGTTGCGTGCTATACATCCTAAACATTCATTTTTTTGCTTTTGCCATCTGCGAAAAACAAAATAAATCAGCAATGTTGGCGCTATTTTATGAATTTCTCTGTCAAAATTAGGCAAACTATTCAATAAAAGCATTAAATATCATAAACGTCGGAAAATATGCATTTTCATTCGTTAAAATACATATTACGGGGCTCACTCGTTAAATATAATTCTATATAACACTGGTAAATACCTTATACTTGGTTTGTTGGTGGGCCAGCAGGTTGTAGAGCCGGGAATAATGTAAGGCCAGGGCACAGTACACGGCGAACAGTTTGAATGCGCTCACATCTTCTGTTGTGAAATAATCCGCGTTCTTCCTTAAATAATATAGAAACATGTTCCAGGGCACAAGATCATAAAAGTGAAATTGGAGACCAGTCTAAAATCTCAAGGATCTCCATTCCAGCCAATAAAATCCTTGAGATTTGAGTATGGTCTCCATTCTTAGTTTTATAATCTTGGGACATGGCCTAGAACTATTTGAAATTCACAGTAGCGCTATTTGTGCAGTGTGGCTGTCGTAGAAAGTTTCCCCGTACATAGTTATAGTCAGTACTCTTATCATATATAATCGTTTACTAGTGTCATGTAATGATGATTGTGTTTATCAGGGTTATCCACACAACTTTTTTGGAGGTTTTCCGGCTAGATCAGTTGGCAGCCTAATCGGAATTACATGGGTAGCTCAGTATGTTCATATACAGATGATATGAGGCGCTTCACGGAATGGCTAGTTCAGTATGTTCATATACAGTTGGTATGAGGCGCTTCACGAAATGGCTAGTTCAGTATGTTAATATACAGTCACTGTATATGATATGAGGCGCTTCACGGAAAAATGTTAATTCGGACAGCTGATGTTAATTTTTGAAATGACGTCATAAAGATGAGCAGACGACATTACTTATTATGCATTTCGCGGTAAAAATAACATTATGTTGTCAAAATGTGTAACAAAATCTCCAATTGATCTTATTATAAGAATTTTTTTTTTAGATAATTCAGGGCCTTTTCTGGATTTGGGGGGGGGGGGGGGGGGGGGGAAGGTCCCTGTCCAAATTGGGATCTTTTACACGGTATCACGGTATACACTGGTTTTACACCAATTAAAATATACATCAATTCAACGACTGTATGTTTCACAGATGACTGATCAAAAGTAAACAACTTGTAATTTGAAAAGTACCTTGATTACATGGATAACTGGGTTTTTTTTGTTTACAATTTTTCCGGGCAAAAAGGTCTTTCTGTTGAAATGGGATTTTTTTTCTTGAAATTCGGAATTTTTTCCTTAAAATTGGGGAAAATTGTCCCCATTTGGCATTAGGGAATGGGGCCTAATATCGGCCCAGTGAGACTGGCTTCAAAAGCCCTGTTTAAATTGTAAGTTTATTCCGTAAAATAGGAAAAAACTAGCGTGTCAAAAATGACCGAAGGCCCCATTTCCTGTTGCATACCCCATATAAGTTACTGTCTAACCTGTTGATCATCTGAACCACCCCAATGACGCCGTTCTTGCCAAGGATCGGCATACACAGGATGTTCCGGGTTCGATACCCGGTCTTCTTGTCGATCTCCGTGTTAAATCTTTCATCACTGTACGCGTCCCGGATATTTAACGTCTGCAACAAAATATTAGTATAGAATATAGTCTATTATTTAAGACGTTTCTATATAAATAGAAGCCGAAATGAGAGCTCTACATTTTTAGCCATGCGCATTTGAAAATTAGATTGATATTTGGTTCATTGTAAAATAGATAATAGAAAGCAGTTCTATTGAAATAAATCGCTGGGTAGTTCGAAATTACATGGTTCTTACCTTCAAGACGTGCGACTTTATATACAAGTATCAAATAACACATTTATTGCTTCAAGACGTGCGACTTCTATATGCCAGTATCAAATAACACATTTATTGCTTCAAGACGTGCGACTTCTATATACCAGTATCAAATAACACATTTATTGACAATTTAATTAAATTACAACATGTACTTAGGCCTCTAAAATTTCATTGGTTGATTGTAAGATTCTACGAATTCCTAGATGGTTACAGCTGTCAATGATCCGCCGTGAATAAAGTTTCGTGCATTGTCTATGCCGTGTGGCGGCCGTACAAACTCTCCCGGTACATTCAATCAGTACTGTTATCAATTTTATAGCCCTTTTGATGGCATTTGAGCTTGATACTTATATTTGTGTAAGTATTGAGTTACGGTCCCCGGGGCTAGCTAGGCGGCGTGTACAGTAATTACTAATTACTGCACATGAACATGCTCAAACAAACCGAACTTGCTATACTTTGATTTGATGTGATCGGTAGCTTTCAAACTTCCCTTTTTCATCTATGTTTATTAATAATTGAACATGACGGCGCATGGCAGCAAAAGGTGAATCGAATAACGTCGGTAACCATATTTTATGTTGAGTGGGCGGTAGGGGTCGGGTTAGTTTTTTTCTTAACTAACGAGGTCTTTTGTCATTTTTCGCATTACCACAATGATAAGTTTTATCTTTAATTTGGGTTGGTGTCAATCTCGCTAAAGTCAGATGTAACAAAATGTAAGATTAGCGGTTTGTAGGACAAGATTCAGAAGGTGTTATTTTCGAAAAATGGAAATACCTCTCCAGTCCTTGCCACGTATCCAGCAATACCTCTGTCTTTCGGGAATCGAATCTGCGACTTCTTTGTGAACAACGGTATTCCAGAATCGCTCACATGACCCTCGTCGAAATAATCCGCGAAAAGCTCTTGTCTGTGAGAATAATTAGAGACCAGTCTCAAATCTCAAGAATCCGATTGGCTAAAATGACGCCCGGTCGCCATTTAGCCAATCAGATGCTTGAGATTTAAGACTGGTCTCCAGATTACTTTTATGATCTTGGGGCCTGGTCTTCTTCTGTGGTTTTCACTTGTTTCCCGGCCTTATTTTAAAGCTCTTATTTGTAAGCATAAAAAAGTGAGATAAGGCAATCAGATCTTGCTTAATTGTTTTCACTTTTCCCCCGCTTTATTTTTAATTTAGTGGTCATGAGTTCGAACCCTGTAAGAGGCCATTAAATTGTTTTTTTCTTTCAATATGAAAACCTTAAACCAGGATTTGAACTCAGTGACATCAACAATGTTAGAATGTGCTACCACAGGTCTTTCTTTCGATTTTTTTTTTCGATTTCTTTTCTTTCTTTCTCTCTTTCATTTAATTCCAGAAAGAATTTTTGCTTCAGTGAAATTTTGATTTTATTTCACGAGTGAACACCGGAAAAGGATGATAATTCACGAGTGGTTATTAAATAAAAATCGACATTTCTCTAAAACACATAAAATATCCTCTATGTCAAGAAATCGCCTGATTAATTATCCATTTCCTCCATAAATACGCATTTTTACGCATGTGTGACCAGTGTAGATCCAGATCAGCCAGAACATCCGTGCCGTCTGATCAGGATCTGCCAAGTCGCATTTTGGTCAGAATTAATCTAAAGAATCAAAAAGCAAACAATCTGATCAGACGGCACGGATGTGCCGGCTGATCTTCATCTAAACTGTTCGCCCATGCAATAAAGGTGTGTCTATGGAGGAAAGGGTTAAATAAAAGAACAATTATAAGTATTTAAACTAATTTTTAATGCGAACCTTTCATCATCGACGAGGAACAAAGCACATCGATCGGCGGAAACAAGGTCCTTTGTGAAGGTCATGATGTTGGTTACCAAACCGTCTATGTTCTCCATATCATCAAACATGACTTTAGTAGTATCTAGCAGAAAACTATTCAATGCATCTTGAAGTTTCAACAGCTGAAATATACAAACTTCCACTTTTTAGGATTTTTGAATAACGTCGCCAACTTAACAAAGGTCAATATGAAAAGAAATGCCTTTCCGAATGCGAATTTGTAAAGCATGTTTATACCTTCTACAATGTACAAATATGCTGAAAGCCTTTAGTTTCTTTTTCAGAAATGAATAAAACGCTCGTATTTAATTTCAATCAATATTTGGTCCATGTTTCCATTATTTTTGAAAGCGGTTCCACTATGAGTAAAAGTGAGACCTGCTTAAGGTGTTATAAAAACAATGAAATAAAACACTACGCTATAATTATTGCATACTGCAACATGTTTTCAAACGTATAATCAGACACCACTTGTATCTTTGACGGACCGTATATATAATGGAACGTATATGTCACACGTGTGACATAATCGGCCGAGTGACATATTCCGCCGAATACGGCACACTCTTCATCCGAAATTTGGACATGTGCCATATTCGGTTGTATTAAGTTTTTCTATGCTTACCAAACTTGATTTGTAACTTACCAAAAATGCGCATTAAAAAGAAAATAGCAACGTATGTCACATGTATTTTTTAATTTAAAAGAAGTCCGTTTGTTAAAAAAACAACAAAAACGATCGACCTAATGCCGAATTCGGAATACCACAACTGTCATCATCATCACAATCACCATTCCATGCTGCAGTAGCAGCAGCAACAGAGAAACTGCAATGTAGTAAGAAGTAGTAGTACTAGAAGTAATGGACTAATTTATTGTGTTATTACAGTAGTCAACTTAAAAAAAATTAAAAAATATGCAAGGCTGTAAACTATTAAACAAATGTATTGCTGGTTGATGATGATGATGACGATGATTATGTTGTTGTTGTTGTTGTTGTTGATGATAATGACTGTAATGATGATTTAGATTCTATCGTTCACGTTGATGAGGGCAAGTTACTGCTGCTGCTGACGAAGACGATGATGATAATGATTGGTTTGTGTACCTGTGACATAAATTATAATGTCAGGCATTACTTCTAAATTGCAGAAGAGACGTAGGCTATATGATACAAACATGTATATAGACAGCTGTGATTAATTCGGCCGAATAGGCCTATGTCCTACATGTGTGACAAAATACGTTCCGAGACATATGCGCTCCGACATACCTTTTACATACCTTATTTAACTTCATTTTCTGCAGGCACACCATTACCCAGGTCAGGATGCCATTCATTAATTCGATTTGAAACGGACTAAACAGCGATTCTTTGAAGCGCAGAAATTCAACAACCATGAACGTAGTTCCACAGTCCAGCAACAACGGGATTCCGATACCTTGACATTCTTTAAACTTTGCGTCGCCTACACCTTGAGGGAATCGGGAATCCGAGTCAATGTTTTCAACATTCAGTACAACTTTAGTTGCAGCAACATGTGCAGAAAACGTCATGTACCGCCCAACTTTACCAACTCGGACGCTTCCCGTATCCGGTTGGTAGAGTGAGATGAACTCTTCGTTGGTATCAACAGTGTAAACCCTGACTTCATGTGCAGCAACAGCTGTCTTTATTAATTGGCACATTTGATATATTCGATAGTGTATTTCATCGTCATTCACAGAACCTATAATTTTTCGACTCATCATTTCGATGCCTGTGTCGGTATAGATCGTAGAAGGACGACCCTTTTCTTTCTTTGCAACAACATCATGATCTGCCGGTACCGTTTTTGATTCACGCTTTTTGTCAAGTAGGTTTATTAAAAACTCCTCCGAAGCATTTTTCATCAAAAATTCTTCAACTAGCGTCGGGTGATCCGCCAAGTACACTTTTACCTCTTGGTCAGATAATGGTGAACACATTTTCAGACGCCGACAAGTTCACTCAATCATGTTGGAAAAAATTAAGCAGCCATTTTTGTTTACATTCATGATGCAAGATTCTGTAAAATGGTGACGTCACAAATGAAACGTTTCGTTTATTTTGACGCCAAAATATTTACAATTAGCCCGGTATTCGCTATTTACGGAAACGTATATCGGCCTCGTTATGTTGTGTAAAATTATCAAATATGTTGGCCAAAAATTATCGAGATGTTTTTTTCAAGACACCTAAAAGTAAACGGTTTGTCTTTTTCAACACCTGGGTAATCGATAAGTTTAAAGCGACAATAAAAAGATCGCCTTATCGACCTTGTCTAGTTCTGTTGTTCATGAGATCTGTGTGACTAAAATGGTTCGGCTTTATTGTAAATGTTGTCTTGTTTTGATCGGAAACGTGATTATATTCATGATAACTCGCCCCATTTAAGCGCAATTTTACAACAATATATTATCGCCCTTATTACAACACAGTTAGCTCGATTTCGAATAAATTTGTGCGCCCAACTTCCATTCTGACGTCAAGTCGCTCTCACACTGGGCTCCGCGAGTTGATCGCGTGTGATTTTTTTTGTAAATTTGCAATTTTTTTCTACACGCGGTGAAAATCAACAAAATTGTCTCAAACGTGCTGGACACGCGAATGACAAGTGGACCACACGCGCGCGTGTGCTCCGCGTGTCCTTCGCGTGTCCACCACGAGTCCTCCGTGTGTGAACGCTTGTGGTCAGAAAATGGCGTCACAAGTGATCAAACGCAGCGCGTGTGTATCACTTGTGATCCGCGTGTGTACCGTGTGTGCTCCGCGTCTGCCCCACGTGTGTACTGCGTGTTATCCGCGTGTGAGTTACATACTTGTGCCCTGCTTGCCGCCCGCGTGTATAAAAGCCGCCGCGCCAGGTGTTCTTGATCAGTTCCGATCCATATTTCGTTGAGTAAACATCACCGTCATGGCACCGAAATCAAAGAAGTACACCTCCACGCCCAATATGAAGAAGAGACAAGCAAGGGCCAGGCGCACCCATATGGCTCTTCTTCGTCTTCTCCTCACTCTTCTTCTGGCATTCAGGACTTGCTGAACCTGAAGTAGCTGGTTCTGATGTTGATGCAACAGCATAATCAGATGCGCCGGATCCATGTTGCCTCCTTAGCGTCTACATCAGAACTGATGAAAACTGGCCCACACGCGATCTTTTTATAGCTGAAATAACTAGTGGTACACACGTGATTGGGACGTGGACAACACGCGAATCAGTCGTGGTTCAATCGCAAAAACACGCGAATGGCACGCGGATGACTGGTGACATAATCCCTGAGAAAGCCTTTTACACGCGGAGCACACGCTATCACACGTGCTAGGAACGCTGTAGACACGCGGATCACAAGTGGATTACAAGCGCTACACACGCAATCACACAAAGAAATTTTGCGTATGCCCGCGAGTGACCACTTGTCGTCCACTTGTGATCCGCGAGTGTACCACGTGTTATCGCGTTTGGTCCGCGTTTGTACCGCGTTTACACCACGTGTGCCACACGCGGTGGCCGTTGCTCCTAATTTTTGTGCAGCTCAAAAATAAAAATTGGCTCCGAGCGCGTGTGAATTTTTTCGCGCGTGTGCCCACTTGTTATTCGCGAGTCCTCCACGTTTCATTCACGTGTCATCCACTTGTTACCGCGTTTACTTCGCGTTTGACAGTTTTTCCTCGCGATGCACACGCGATCAACACGCGGAGCCCAGTGTGAGAGCGACTTCACATCCGTGGCAAACGGGCAGCGTTATCATACTATAAAATGAATTCAAAGGGCCATAATCCTGTGTAAAATCGTTCAGTCTGAATGTTGAGAAAATATTCACATCTCTCGTTAGTGAAACTTCAAGTACATGTTGAAGATCTCCTACTGGTGGTTCCTGAGAAATAGCTCGGACGATAATGGCCCAATGCCAAGCTTTATAGAGAAATTCAAAAGTCAATATTTCTGTGAAAAATGATCGAACCGGAACATGCTGACAATAATATGAATAATTTTCTTGACTCTGTTAGTGTACATATCATTGCCCAGCAATTCTGTATTGGCCGAGTTTAGTCTTCATATGAATGATGATTTTAGTCTGTAAATTAATAAAATTGTCGTTAATTAAGTGAATTCACATTGGCCATGTTATAGGGACTCGGGCAGTCATAATAGCCCTCGGCCTTTGACCTTGGGCTAATATGACTACCCTTGACCCAATAACAAGGCCAATATGAATTCATTTGATAAATAACATTATAATACAGAAATTAAAGGCAACGTGATAATGAGCACATTTGTTGTTGCTAAAGCTTCCCATAAAGTATCACTGAACTACTAGTACATTTTCCCATAAAGTATCATTGAATTGGTGGTTGCTAAGAAATACCCCAGACACAAACGACCAACATTTGAAAGCGAACCAGTACCGAGCATCTAGCATTGTTGGTGAAGCCATTGCTGGCAGTGGATGAACCAGGTTGCTGTCACAGAACTAGCCCATTCTATAAATGTGCGTGCCACTTTTATTTGATATGGTGCATATTTATGTCAAATTATTCGAATATACCTCGTTTTAATCCAGAAAAGTTGATGCACATCAAACTAGAAGCCATATTGTACGTAAACTAGCTGTGAGAGTATTCTGCAATGTTCCTGATAGCCTAGTTCTATTTACGCTATCCGTTTACTTAAAATATTTTCGGGCTTTATTGCGTGTGCGACCAGTGTAGATTCAGATCAACCGGCACTAAGTTTGGATATACGCTAGCAGCCTTTTGTTTAGAAATAACCCAGCGAATCTAAAAGCGAGATCCAGATCAGAAGGTACGGATTTGCCGGCTAATCTGGATCTACGCTGTTCCCCCAGCATAACGGCCATATCACATGGAGCCAAGGGTTTTCAGTAATTACAAGGACAAAATAAAATGTTTTTGCTCGACGATTAACTTGCAATGAGAGATATCTCTTCTTTGAGACTGACTGGGTCCTTCCTGAGCTGGCGTTCCAGTTTGCCTTAATTAAAAATACTTGCCGACGAATCATTTCCGACTCCGATGCAACAAACCTGACGCTTTAAACACCCAACTAGCGATTTGTTGCAGGCCCGTTATCATACACGTCAGTCTTAGGCTCGGGATGGACCCTGAGGTCGGAATTAACAAGTCTATATTTAAGATCATACTAAACATGGTTAAAGATGTTAATATGTTTTACTGATTTTTTTATAAAGATGTGTTCACAAGGTATTGAAGCATTTGATTCGATTTTAAGTATTAAACTTATTCAAATCACCATTTTGAAGATGTAAACATGAAAAAGAACAAAAACAAATAAACAAAACAAAACAATTCGTTTTTATACAAAATGGATATAGTATAAAACACCTAGATTAAATTTTAAAAAACTGGTTATGATGTCAAGTTAAAATTTTATAATCGGTTTAATCTTGTTACAGAAAAATAAAGATGTCTTTATTCATTAGTAATAAATCAGCCGATATGAAACATGCATGGACAGATTTCCCATTTAAAGAAATATATTTTTACACTACTCAAAAGTTCTAAGGGCACACTTTCCTAACTATTTGATTGAATCATTCGAGTTTGAAGTTTTATTAATTTCTAATAATTTTTCTTTTACATTATTGATTAGTGGGCACTTATCAAACAAATGTAATACCAATATTTTCGTGTTTCCGTTCTTTTACGTAAATATTTAATGACGTAAGAGCGTAGCTGCAACGTACAACGTAAGCAACTTTATCAATTTAGAAAACAATATCATTTGAATGTGTTCTTATAATGATAAAATATACAAAAAATAGGCATTTCTTTTGCATTTACGAATGACATCATGATGTTTTATATCAAATTGAAATGTGTGCCAGTTAAGGGCATGTTAACAGCACTTTCGAGGTCTTCAGTCGTCAAACGTTCCATAGTTATAAAGTGTTGGTGTGGTTTTTTAGATTGCCCGGTATCGGTGAACATGTGAAAAACAAAAACGATTGTAAAAAAATCAAATTCGATTTCCGCACTGGAATCACGCATAAATAGCGTATGCTGACGTGGATAACGTAATACGTAAAACATGCGCACGGCTGTCAATTAATCATTATTGCTTTATCATACTTAACGCAATATCAAAATTTCTTTTAACTAGGATACTTTTATTTTTAGATATTCAAAATTTTACGGTGTGCACTTAAAACTTTTGACAAGTGTATGCGATCAGTTGTACCAAAACTGGAGTGTTTTTTGTTGTTGTCAATTTTCTTTTCTTTGCCTCTGATCAAACCGTGTGTACCTATTGTAAATAAAGGCAAATGATGCAAACAACACCTTAAGCTATGTTGTTGTGTTTTTTTTTAATTTATACTTTGTTACTTGGTCAGAGAGTACCTATTTTATACGTACATGTATATATACGGAAGCCAATTAAGGCCGTTTTGAGTTAGAAGTTAAATGGCAACAATTCGAACGTAGATTTGAGATCAGTCTCACTGTCTGTCTGCATGGCTGGCAGTCTGGCCATCTTTCAGTCTGTCTGGCTGTCTGCATATCTTTCTGTCTGCCTATCAGCAGAACTCGAAGGCACAGAGCTTAGATATTTGGTATGTATTATCACTCAGCAGACCTCTATTAACTTTAGTAAAATTATCAGCCTCAGATTATAAATGACTATGCCCCGTGGCTTATTAGCTTTACATAACTTATGAAATATGCAATGAACAATTAAACAAATCTTGTTCTCAAAATTGTCAGTCGGATTTTAATGAAAGTTTGCGAAATTGTCCCTTGAATGATGCCCTTTGAAAAGTGTTCAAAGAATTTTGCCCGTTCAATTAGCCTGGTTTATTGACGAACCAACAAATTTACATAGAAATATATGGGAAATTATTAAAAATCTTCTTTGAAACCAAAAGTCGAGTTTCTATGATAGAGGAGCGGAATGTTCCGTAGTTGAGGTTCTTTAAAAGTTCTTCAGTAACTCTGTTGCGATGGTTACGGTTACCAATAGTGTTAAACTTAAAAAAATCTTTGTCTACAAAAACTATAAATGAAATTTGCTTGGATTGTTCCTTGAATGGTTCTAAATTAAACTTGGTTAAAGAATTTCGTACTGTCGATATTTTTGTTGCTATTGCTACAGAAAATGATTAGCATTGAAATATAATGGGATAATTTAAAAATCTTCTGCAAGACACCCTTTGACGGAACATCTATTTCTAAGTTCTTAGATCTAAGACCTTAGTTCTAAGATCTAAATCTACGTTTTAATTGTTTTCTTCTATATTCTAACTAAAACCGGCCTCAGTAGACTTCCGTATATATCCGACAATTTACGACAATCCGTTTTTGAAAGTTCGTTATGACTAAACTTGTTGAGAGGGCTAGGCCGAGTACTGAAGTTCGGTAATCGAGTAATTAATGAGCACTAGATGCTTAAGAAGAACTTAAGTAACTACTAACCTACCTTGTGTGTGTACTTAGTAACTTAAAGTACTCGTGAGTTCTCTGTGTGAGTATAGAAACTTATTATTATATGATATAAAGTTATTAATTAGGCCAGAAAACTAATCTTATGTTCCTCAAGCACTTAAAAAACGAATGCGAGAGGGCGGAATTTTATTTATTGTTTCAGATTTTTTATTTCTTGTTTTCAAGTAGTTAGCCCTGCTTGTTGTGCAAATTACAATGCCTTTAATAACATAAATACTTGAACAGAAAGTTGAAACTATATAATAAAACACACTTTTTCAAAATTGCGTGATGTTTTGGCCAAACAAATATAACAAACATACACGCGGATAGTTCTCATATATATGCAAATAGAACAAGTACTAGACACCAACCGTCCAGCAAATGCATATGCTTACCTTCTCACTTGCAATTTTATTTTTTACCTCAACTGGGCTCAAACTTAGAGAGGTGAGAGGATTTTGCATGCAAGCCTAAACACTCTGGCCAATAGAACTACAGAGATCAATCGACAGATAATGTGATAACTATTATACCGCAGTATTGGGGCATATTTGAAAAGAAAATCATAGAGTTCTACTTTTCAGCAAATCTGTTTTATTACGTATTCACCGGTACATGACAAAGTTTGTGGGAGACATAATTGTCCAGGCCAGAAGGGAGTCTTTTTTTTTGGGGGGGGGGGGAGTGGGGGTGGGGGGGGGGGCTTTGTGTGTGTGTGTGTGTGTTGTTGTTTTTTTCAGTCTATACATTTTGTATTTCGCTTACGGCACACTGTCGTTGACTCTACATTTTGTACAACTAGGGAACTGTCCAAATGTAAAACAATCACCAATTTGGCATTATATTTTACACAGATTTTCAAATCTATTTCTAAAATATTTCAGGATTAATTTTATTTTACACAGTTTGCGAATGTTTGGTGAGCGAAGACAGAATGTGAAAATGCATGACACTGCTGCTTTACTAAAGCACCGTTATAGAAATTATTAAATGTGATTGAGCTCTGTGTTTAAGTAAACTAGTATACAATTTTGCCACATCAAATGTAAATCATTTAGGTGCGATAGTGAAAACCATGTATAATTATATCGAATAAAATCGAATAAAGTCGCGAAAACATATGACACAATGCGGTGGTGCAATTTAGATGATGAAATATAGGACTTTTGGCAAGTAACTTGGTTTGTTTTGTCACTGATCTGTTTAGTTTTGTTGCGATTGCCGTTTTTTTAACATTTACCTGCTTCCATTTACCTTTATTTGCGAACAGTGAAGTTCCAGGATATTGAATAATAAAACCCAGGTCGAAGTTTTCCTCGAATAAATGCAAATACTTTTATGAGAATGTGAGCATAAATCTTTTATTTTTGAGGAGTATGGTTTAATTACCCATCCCAATTGGAGTTGTACATGAATGATTTCTTACCATTCCATATATATGTATACTTCATTAAGTTTCTTTATTGCATTTCTTATTATTTTTTTCTTAAGTGTGAAAGTCCTCATAAATACTAGTAAAGTACTCATAAGCACTAACTTTTTTAATAAGTACGAGTTTTTGTACCCATAATGTAAGACAAGAACAGTGTCCTCAAAGTTTGAGTACTTGAACATTTGTACTCGAGTAAGTATGAGTAGCGCAACCCTGCTTGTTTAAGCACTAATATTCTTTGCAGCATATGCTATTCTCAGTTTTGAATAATATTAATTGAACATGTTTAAAACTGCCACAAAACAAAGTAATATTTTTATAATCTATAAATCAATATGAGAACAATTCATTTAAAAACGTAACTCGGGTCAACGGATGGTTGTGGATTTGCGAGATTCTTTAGACAACCTTGCTTTTCCATATTTATTTTTACAACAAGTCTTTTGGGTGGGTGGGGAGGGGGTCTGCTTATTTATAAAAAAAACATCCGGTGATCCGGTCCTTGTAAATATTTAGATTTTCAGAAATATAATAAAACATTAAACATTTATCACTAACATATGAAACAATAATGTTCATAGATTCATGGATTACCTCACAACCATCTCTCTTTTAACTCATGAGTTCATTATACAACGGGATTAGAATTAAATGAAGTTACCCTTTTTCTGAGAACCAATTAAGTAACAATTAACAACAGTTAACCCCAATTTGTCCGATTATATTTAATCTTTTAATGCGTGTCTTAAAAATACCGGGTCCACGTTCTACATATTTCGAGTGAAATACAGTGCAGGGTTCACCCCTATTTTGCATGAATTGAAAGATTGAAGACTCGTAACTCAGAATGAAACAAGAACACGTTTTAAGTAACGTTTGAGAAAAGTAAGTGAATATTTTTTCTCTTGAAGGCAAACATAGGATCTGGCCCCATGATATAAAACTTGTTTCATGCTCAACTCAGTTCTGTGCTCAAACTTAAAACGTCTTGAACATTAACAGCCTTCATAAATAAACAAAACACTCTTCTGCAGTTGTTACTGAGATCAATTTAAGGATTGAATCGATATTTGTTGGTTTTCAGTTGCGTATGGCTTCGCAACCAATAAGCTTCAATTAATAAGCTTAATTTTTTTCTTATGAAGTGAAATTATGGAAAGCCGGCGGTGACATACCAATTGCCAGTTGCTAATTGCCAACTGTTAATTGCCAACCGCTAATTGCCATTTGCTAATTGCCATTTGCTTATTACCAAATGCCAACTGCTAATTGTCATTTTCCAAATGCTAATTGCCATTTGCCAATTGCCAATTGCTAATTGCCAATTGCTAATTGCTAATATTGGCGCATTATTATCAGCCATGAATATGTTCCAGGAATAGAACAAGACATTGTTCTTGCCCTATATGACTATGAACAGTTACTAGCTGGACATTTTTGCTGTTTTGTGTGTGTTGTGTTTTGATTTATGCACTATTTTGTATATGCTTGTGGTGTGTTTTTATATATTTTGTTTGGCATTTTAAGTATATGTTTAATTGGTTTGGTGAAAGGCAAGTATTTAACTTTTGACTTAATGGTTCATACATTTTACCTAATCGCTTTGTAACTGAGATATTTGACTCAGGATGTCTGGAAGAAATTTTAGGTTAAACTAACTTTGTAGTAAGAATATACTTATTTTTAATATGAAGACTGAGAAAAACTCTATCAACGACTGCTTTATATATGTAGTTCTTTCTAATTCACTAATTATTCTTATAAGGTTCTTATTTATAATACTTTCGATGACTGCTTTGTTTTTAACTATACTATCTTTTCTAAAGATTTATTATCATTATTATTATCATTATTATTATTATTATTATTATTATTATTATTATTATTATTAATTTAGCAATTGCCAATTAGCAAATGACATTTGACAATAAGCAATTGACAGTTGGCAATTAGCAACTGATATTTGACAATTAGCAATTGGTATTTGGCAATAAGCAGCTGGCATTTGACAATAACAACTGGCATCTGGCAATTATCAGCTGGCATTTGACAATTAGTAATTAGCATTTGACAATTAGCAATTGGCATTAAATATGAAGGTTTAAACAAAGAAATCATTTTATAATCTAAGTAGAGGATACAAAACATTTTGCTGTAAAACATCTAACTAGCATTAGTAAACTTCTAAAATAATAAACTAGCAATTGGCAATTAGCAACTTGCATTTGACAATTAGCATTTGGCATTTTGCAATTAGCAGTTGGCATTTGGCAATTAGCAACTGGCAATTGGCATGTCACCGCCGGCTTTTCTTAGGAAATGAATCCCTCAATTTTCCATGCTCAAACTGAGTTGAGCGTAAAAATAGTTTTATAATCAGTGGGCCTGATCTTCTTCGAACAGAAAAATTCTCTTTGTACGGTGTTCCGTATGGACAAACTTAATTTTTTCTCTCCCTTTACCGCGATGCACGATGGTACGATGGTGAAATCACGATGGTACGATGGCACGATGATGAAAACTCGAAGGCACGACGGTGAATCCACGATGGCACGATGGTGAAAACACGAAGGCACGATGGTGAAAACGCGATGTGATATCGCAGTTTCATCATCGTACCATCGTGGTTTCACCATAGTGATATAGTACCATCGTTGTTTCACCATCGTACCATCGTTGTTTCACTATCGTGCCATCGTTGTTTCACCATCTTGCCATCGTTGTTTCACCATCGTGCCATTGTTGTTTCACCATCGCACTATTTTTGTTTTATCACCGTGCGTTCGTTGTTTCACCATCGTGCCATGGGTTTCACCATCGTACCATCACCTTCCGATAGTCATGCGCAGTAAAATCCGCTGATGTACATTTACTTACGACATCTTTCTGCTAAAAAAGTACATGTACATCAGCGGATTTTACTGCGGAAGACTACCGGAAGGCATGTGTGGTTAACTTGGTGCTTAGCAAACTTTGAGTAGTATTGGAAGACAATACTACAACTGTTGGGAAAAAAGAGGACGAAAATTGATAAATTTACAAGTGCATTACAATTTTCAAGTGCTATATAGGTTTATCTTCATGAACTTTACAATATTGATAGAAATACAAAAATCAAATGAAAACAAATTACGGTTGATATTTCAAACTGAAAATGAAATCATTGAGCGACACAGTCTTTTTACTTTATGTGGCACTATCTTAGAATGTCATCCTATTCGAGAAACTATTGCCTCGTACAGCAGCAGTGCCTGATAAGCAGTTTGTGGCACAGGTATCTCTGTCGCTATTTTTCCTGTAAGAAGTTCCAATATATTTTGGTATTCAAACTCGCAACAACGAAACGGGATTGGTTCGGTTGTTTCTTCGCAAATTACACGAATTTCACGTTGACTTAATGGCAAAGCAAGTCCGCAGTTTCGTGCTCCATATAGTCTAGATTGACTATACAGGACTTCTGGAATTCCTGTTGATATGTCTCGATTCAGTTGAGAACGTATTCTATGATAGTTCCATGCAGTTCGAAATGTATCCAGGTTATCCTGTAGGAGCCCATAAAAGCAAAATCTTAACGTTTGCACATGAATAGGGTTTGTATTGTTAAATAATCCTTTATCAATCAAGTCCTTGAACAAGTTCTTCCAGTATGTCGTGAAATATCTCATTAGTATACCCCATAACATTTCAATTCGTTGGTTTGCAGTTGATCGACCTACACTTACACTTCTTATTCTGGAAAAGCTGTCTGTATGCCTCGAACGAAGAAACATCTGTAAGCTTTTTGCAACTGTGTTTTCAGTTCCAGCGTCACATCTCAAGATGCGGGGTAGAATATTTGATGACTGGATATAATTCATGAACAGCCTACCAACATATTTTGGATTTTTACTTGATGGTATCAAGTTCAACCAAGAATTTTCCTTGAAAATCCGTCTATACCACCGTGAATTGGAAAGCCAAATGGGGTCATTTTATCGTAACCGTCCATATGAAAAATGCAATTAGGTCCTTGATTACTATAAATCCTTCTTCTAAGTCTATGCTGAGATCTTAGTAAAACTCCTTCTGGGTCAATCTCTATTAAAGCTCGACAAACAGTTTCCTGTGTAACGTTGATGTTATACTTAAGATGTAGAAGTTTCCACATACTTTTGTAACCGATGTTCCTATACCCCTGGCTATGGAGGCTGAGTATGGAGCAGATTATAACTCCAGGTGGGCTTTCGTTCATTTTTCGACGAAGACCTAGTCTTTGAAGTATTCTTCCGAGTGTGCGGTGGCTTATAGATATATGATGCACAAACAAAAGAAAGCCAAGTATAGCTTCTCTAGGCAAACTCATAGAGAAGTAATAGCGGACAAGTTCTTCTAGTGGCGCAATATCCCCGGGGTAGGGAACCATACTTTCAACACCGCCCGGAAAGGCTAGAAACTGAAAAAACAACAACGTATTTTGTGATTGTTTCTGTAGTTGAATTATAGATGTGATTAAAGCAATCAATCAAAGTAAACAAATCAATATATACATAAATTAAAATGTGCTGCCTTTGCTGGTGGAAATTTTATCTTCTTTCGATTAAGTTACTCACACACACTTGTCTTTTACGTATTACGTAAACTTTTAAATTATAAGAATGGTTTGATAAAACAAATAATACACTTACCAAGTAGCAAAATATCCAAAACATTTTTGATAAAATGGAGGACTTGATTTCGGTAAAGTTTGCTTCAACATATCCATCAAAACTAATCATCTTATTTTCTATGACAAACTAAATTCTTTCGACTTCACTAGCTCGATTTTTTTTTCTGTCGCCCCAAATTTGTCGGTTATCTAATTAGTCCAGATAATCAAGTAAATTATTTTAAGGCGACCATTTTTTTTGTCGCTCTCAATTTGTCGATTTTCAAATGGTACAAGAAATTAAGTCGATTTCTTTAAGGCGAGTCTTGTTATTTGTCACTTAAAATTTATTGATGATCAAGGTGTTGAAAAAGACAAGTCAATTATTTTCAGGTGTTTGAAAGTGACATGTTGTACACTTTTGGGCGCGCTAATTGATAATTTTACACAACATAACGAGGCCGATATACGTTTCCGTAGCTATTATCGCGGTACTTGTCGTATTTCCTATACACTTAGGCAAACTAATCGACCCGTTACGCCTTCATTATTTTTTATTTTTTTTTATGCTATATCATTTAAACAGCTTACACTTGAGAAGTGTAAAGCAGTCAATAAAGTCGTTTTAAATTTCTTGTTTGGTTTATTAATAAAGAGTAACACACAAAAATCACAATTCGCGTTCTCGCACAACTTCCTCCCAGATTTCTTTGGCTCGCTCACAGCCATCGAGTAAGGGCCGTGTTCCCGGAAGCAAAGCACTGAGTGTAGTATAGAGCGGCTTGCAGATGAAGTTAATAAACCCAATCTGAAAACAAAGTTTTACTTTTTGTAGGGAGAACAAAATTACCGCTGCATATTTACAGTTCAGGACTACTAATCCCAGTAGTGGATTTCTACAGATTTCGATTGGGTTTATACAGATTTCGAATTCAGTTAGATCTTGGCTTGCAACCTAAAACATCAAACACGATGCGCGGCGACTGATATTTTCGTTGAGGAGTAGCGCGGGAAAGTAGAACTGACAGAACGTTGTTCATTGCTAATCACGCCTTCAGGTTTTTTTACTTTACCTTTGGTTATTGTTTCAACATCCACAAGGGGAATGAACAGCGACAAAAAATTGACAGCGAACCCCGATTTGGACGTAAAATTCAACGTCTTTTGATATGAGCGGCGGTTAAAATAGTCGTCCCATGACCAAAAAAAAAACGCGGCCGGCGTTTTGTGAAGTGCCGCAGTGCAAGAGGTGTTTTACGGAGGTTGCTCGCTGGGTCAAAATCTAATTGAAATCGAAATTTGTAGTATATTAATTGTACTATTATTAGGCATTATATAGTGCATATAAATGAGTTAAAAGCAGCGAATTTGCCAATGAGTACATTTTAAGAACTGTTGTTTGTGAAATGTAGGCCTAATGCGTAAGTTAACGCTAGAGGTCTTTAACAACCGTTTGCTTTAAATGTATTCACTCGTTGAATGTGTAAGAATATTACACCAAATTTACTTTACTTGCAGGTCTCATACTATTTATATTATAAATTTTGATATTTAAAACGTGGTTGTTATCCACAAGTGGTCTTTTTAGAGGTAGCCTTACGCACAGGCTTGATTGTACATTGTAGTATCTAACCTGTTGATTAGGTATGTTGTCCTTTTCTAATCTGTCCATCATAGGTACCGGTTTCATTCCTTTCTTCTTTTCTTCGTCCCCCTGTCAAAAAAAAATTAATGTATTGCATTTTTTTGTTATTTTTGTGTGGGCGGGGTTTGCTTTTAACAAAATGTTATTAACTTATAGAGACAAGTTTTCCGACAGAATTTGCGGTTCTTTGGGTTAATTACAACAAAATGAGACCGGGGACCAGTTCCACAATGCTAGCTCATGATTGGTCAATTTAAAGACTGGGAGTAGTTCCTATAAAACATTTGTGGTTATGGAAGTTTAATGCATGAATTCAAGTAACTCATTTTTGACTGGTCGCGACGATCGCAAACCTGGATTCTTGTATCAATTGTGTGCTTAAGTCATAGTCCGATCGTTCAGCTTTCCCGTATAGCCTCGTTTTCGGTTGGATTGCGGTAACGGGAATTAACTCGTAGGTACAGAACTGCGAAACTGTTTATTGGAAAGGCGTATACCTGCATCCAGAATTCGTCGTAGAGGTAGTCTACGGTACGGCTCATTGTGTCCCAAGGTTTCGAAGTAGCACAAAGGTCAGCTCCTGTCATCATTAGGGCACATAGAGCTTCTCGGTGCTCTGGCAGAGCCGCGTTAAACGCAGACTTTTCTATCAAATCTTGTAGAAACGTTCTTCTTCCGAAAAATAAGGCAAGATCTGTAGCCAGTATATCTTTCCTAAAATCAAAACAAACGCGTGCCACTATCAAATAGGCGTCTTAGGTGATATTTTAGTTGTTTTGAAATAAGAAAGAACTTTATTACGCATTTCAGTCAGAAGAAACCAAGATATAATTTGATATTAGGTGTTTAAGTTATAGTTATCAGATATCATTTGTTTTTAGGACTTTTTACTTTACAGTCATCATGTATGTTTTAATATTACGTTCATTACTTTACAGTCATAAGATATCATCTGATATCAAGATTTCAATTTACAGTCATAAAGTATCATCTGATATCAAGATTTTACTTTATAGTCATCACATATCATCTGATATTAAGTTTTTACTTTACAGTTATCAGATATCATGTGATATTTAGGTTTTACTTTACAGTCATTAGATATCATCTGATATCATGTACATTATCAAAATATTTTAGGCATTAATGTTGATGATTCAATAAAATGGCAAGTGCAGATAGATAAAATTTGCAGTAAATTAAATTCAAAGCTATATCTGTTTAATAGAATATCAAAGTACCTCACATTTGAAACAAAGAAAATTTACTATAATGCGTATGTACTACCGATTCTTGATTATGGAGTTATCTCGTGGGGACAATGTTCAAAAACCAACAAAGATCGGATTAAAAACTTCCAAAGACGTTTTGCCAAATTAGTGCTCGGTAAATCCGATTCTTCAACTAATACAGAACTTTTTAGTGAACTGAAGTGGTTATCATTTAATGACCGTATCAAATATCACACAGCCTCTCTTGTTTATAAAACCCTCTATGACTTAGCCCCACAATATTTACGCGATCTGATAGAAATTACACAAAATACGTCTTACAATCGTCGGTCTAACTCAATGCAATGTCTTGTCCATTCAAAGCTAAACACAGAATTTATGAAAAAGACATTTAGTTACTCTGGTATGATTATCTGGAATGAAATTCCTTTTTCCATTAAAAATTCATTCTCCCTGAATTTATTCAAAAAATCATACAAACATCATTTATTGACAATAAATTCTTAAAATGTATCTAGATATACACACAAACTGGTAACTGCTCAATGACTGTCGTTGCTTTTTTTTTCTACTCTTGAGTATGTGTATTATAATGTATTACATTATAATATTTTGCCTTCTCAAAATATTGCCCAATTAACATATGTGATTTTGTATTGTTCATCTTTTTTATTTCATTTTAATTTTTTTGTGTGTGTGTGTAGTTTATAAGTATCATGCATGAGTGTGAGGTGAAGATGGAAAAATCTGTCACCGAGGGTTAACTGTTTTGCGGGAACGAGGCTCTGCCGAGTTCCCGCCAAAACAGTTCACCCGAGGTGACAGATTTTTCTATCTTTACCGAATTTCTTATGCAAGATACTTTTTCTTGCATACCTTTTATTATTTATAACATTTTTGTGTGAGTATACAAACTTATTTATTTTCATTATGCTGAAATATTGACGTTAAAGCAATCTTTTTTTATAAATGACGTCATTAACTTGAATATATTACGTCAGGTATTTGAGCCGAGTTCCCGCAAAACAGTTAACCCGAGGTGACAGATTTTTCCATCTTTACCGAATTTCTTATGCAAGATACTTTTTCTTGCATACCTTTTATTATTTATAACATTTTTGTGTAAGTATACAAACTTATTTATTTTCATTATGCTGAAATATTGACGTTAAAGCAATCTTTTTTATAAATGACGTCACTAACTTGAATATATTACGTCAGGTATTTGAAGACGTGACGTCACTCACGTGACTCATTCTACATGGGGGGGTGTAGGATCGAAATTTCCTACACGGGTGAAAACACCGGATGACCTGATCTGGTATGCAAGAAATAATATTTCATGATGGCCTCTTGAAAATAAGATTTGTAATATTGTTGTTTTACTTTGTACAAAACTTAAGAGTTACCATCTATAAATAATTTATTATTATTATTATTATTATTATTATTATTATTATTATCTAGATTTACAGTACTTCAGATATTAAGATTTACTTTACAGTCATCACATATCATCTGATATCACGATTTTACTTAATAGTCATCAGATATCAGTTTTTTTTTACTTACCGCATGTAATCAAGAACACTTTTACGGTCGTCTTCAGAGAGGAAGCAGAAGATATCATGTCCTTCAGAGTTTAGAATTGTGACTGTCTGATAATAATGGTGGAGTTCCATTGTAGAGGTGGGGTAGAGCGCCGCCAGCGGATGTTCCATCTTCTTAAAGAAGTCGTTGTTGTATCCACGGTGGTCAATGTCGTGACAAATCGCTGCAATGATCAGCGCCATCTTCTCCAAACTTGTAAACTCAAAGTCCCTACTCGTTTTGATCATGCGCCAAACTGAGTGCGCTACGTGGAAGCCATGTTCCCAGTTATGATATGCCACTGGCCGGTAATTTTTGCGAATGGTCAAAGTGAATCTACACAGTATATCCATTGGAAACAACTTAGTTCCAAAGGTATCATGGATGATCTTTATGAACAACTGAATAAGCAGATGATTAAAATCGTAAGCGCAGAAATCGTAGTCATAAAACTTTTCCGGTACTTTGTTTTCTGGTATCCGACACTTGGCTTTCAAGTCTAACGCGTCTTCAAAAAAGGAACGTATGTGAAACTCCATCAACTCTTGAGATATCTGTAAAAAATTTACTGGTCTATAACCGGCAAGCCTTTCTTGTAGAAATACTTAATGTCACTGTTAATGTGACGATACTCTAGTAGAACATTTAAAATGTCAATGTAAACGTGACGGCGCTCTGGTAGAAATACTAAATGCCACTGTCAAAGTCACAGTGCTTGTTAGAAACACTTAACGTCACTGTAAATGCGACATCACTCTGGTAGAAACACTTAGTCACTGTAAACGTGATAGCGCTCTGGTAACGTCGGAAAAGTTATAACCAATGTTAAGTTTTTAGTGACGAACAAGGCTTTTTCTTCGGAAGGGCGACACAAAAACTAAGGCATTTCTTTATCTAAATCTTTAATTTTTCCGAGATTATACTTAAACTATTGTTCATAGAGTTAAAAGGCTTATACTTAAAGGCATCCCCCGTCACGCCAGTTTTTTTTCAGTAGCGAGTAACTACCACATGAATGCGTGTTGTATGGATGATGTAATAGGAACTTTGAAAGCCATCAAACACACAACAAATATCAAAATACTGCAGACTCGGTTTGATTGAGTCTGTTCATTAACAATAATGGAAATGCATAAATAATACTCTCCTCGTAGCCTAGCTCCGGGTTGAGTGCAACTCATATTTACAAAGCATAAGTAGCATGGCCTTTAAGTAGTGTAATAAATGATAAAAACACTGATTGTACGGGACGACGTTTTACGGCCGCCACACGGCCCAAACAACGTAACTGTGATAATTTATTATTAAATAGATGAAAAAAAGATACTTAGCTCAAACCTGCTTTACGACCGCCACACGGGACAAACAACGCTACTGTGATAATTTACTATTAAATAAATGAAAAAAAACTTACTAGTAACTCAAATCGGCCTTTTAATGGCGTAACTGATAGCAACACTGTTTGAATGTACAGGGCGGCGTTTTACGGCCGCCACACGGAACAAAAACGTTACTGTGATAATTAAATAGATAAAAAAAAGAAACAGCTCAAACAGGCCTTTAAATTGCGCAACTGATAACAGCTCTAAAGCTGGTTACCGTACGAACCTCCTGCTTAGCTTGGGTTTTGCTCAGACTGCTGTAGAGCCGGGAATAATTCAGTGCCAGTGCCAGGTACACCGCAAACAGTTTGAACGCCTCCACGTCGTCGTCCGTGAAAAACTCGCCATTTCGCCTACAATTATGTATGGAACACTGAACAAGTAACGTGTTTGATAGATTAATTTAAAATAATGCTAAGGATAGTGTGAATACATCATATAGTAGGTTCACTATTTTTTTGACGTTTCGACCTTTATCAAAACAATTAAAGTAATTTTTCTCTATTTTTACACAAACACAATTCACATTCAATTGTGTTTTTTTGTAAAAAAACAAAAGAGAAAAAATGTCTTCAAGCTTCTAAGTCTAGTCCATCTAGGCGTTCTGTCATTTACCAGTAACACACTTTAATCAGAACGTCGGAATGATTGAGACTACACGTTCCTGAAATTTGAGCCTTTGGAAAAGTACAATTATCATAAACCTGCAGACTTTACCTGTTGATCATCTGAACAACGCCCACCACCCCCTTCTCTCCACAGATTGGCATGCACAGAATGTTCTTGGTTTTGTACCCGGTCTGCTTGTCGATGTCCTTATTGAAACGTTTGTCTTTGTAGGCGTCCTTTACGTTCACAACCTTAGGGAAAATACTTTCTTTTAAATGATGATGATGATGATGATGATGATGATGATGATGATGATGATGATGATGATGATGATGATGATGATGATGATGATAATGAATTCTTTATTAAAGAAGGTAACATATTAAGTTTGAACAAAAAGATGCCAGTCTTATTTACAATATGACCCTGTTAACAAAACTAACAATTACAAAACAATTTTATACATGAACATTAAATATTACTGAAAACACTATAAACATTTGACATTCGCAAACGACAGACATTCATTTTTTGCCAAATAGTTAATGAAGTCCCTTAAATTTGACAAAACATTTAAGTTTGCTAATAAGCTATGGTCACTGAAAATCATTGAATCCCGTTTTACTGTAAAACTAAAGTTATATTGTCAAAATGTCTAAGAAATCAACAGTTAGTTATGAGAAAATAAATAGACAGTTTTAACTTCTTTCCAAATATAGTAACAACTAAATTGTCAAACAATATCAATCTCCTTCGCAGAGTTGTCGTTCCTTACACTCACTTTACATTTCTGCGAAAGGCTCAATGTCAAGATTTTTGACATAACTCGACAGACTTATTTTATACAGTCATAATTATGGATATGAAAGCTCTTGGATAAACAAATGACAGATATATTCACTATCTTTCTTCAAACCAATGAAACCCAAGCAATTTCAAATGTAATTGGCGAACTATTTCTTTGAGTTAAATTAAAAGTAGTTGAAAGTAGTCCCAGCCTATAACAGAGGTGAATGTAATGAGCCGATAGTGTAAGAGAGTGAAACAATATCACTAAAGACACCGTTTCCCGTTGTGTGCCCCAATTAAAAGAGTGATTTAATTCACTGTTTTACTCTGAAAGTTACAATCTACTCACCTCGGCCTTCTGCGCCACATACCCAGCGATACCTCGGTCGTCGGGGAAGCGAATTTGAGCTTTCTTATTCAACACCGGAGCACCATCCTCGGACGTTTTCCCTTCGTCAAAATAGTCAGCGAACAACTCACGCCTGGATGAAACAAATACAGAAACATATTTCATCGGCATCCGACAAAATTTCGTATATTGAAATTAAACACCTTTTATTCATATAGAATAAAAATATAGTATAATATGGAAATATAGTATTAATTACCTGTTATTACGTGTAAGTTTAACGGACAGCTTCTTTTTAAGTTTTGTTTAAAATATCAAACTATTGAGTGGAAAAAAGTTATGTAATCAATGGGATAGCAACTTTTAACAGCACATAGTGTATGTTTTAAAGCCGAATTTTCATAGTTCAGAATGGAGTACTTCACTGTGTCATATTTGGTTAATGTTCATTGTACTACTGTTTAATACCAGGTTAATAGGTTTAAAGGAGCGAATTTCGCCGAAATTTTGACCCACTTATGCATTATATGACCTGTTGTGATCGAATTTTAGTGCTTTCGTAACGCAAAAACGACTAAGGCTTTGAATATATTCACTTGTACATTGACTGTAGACGAATATTAAATCACATTAACTTTGTTTACACGTCTTTAACGGTTTAAATGATAAATTTTGATATTAAACGAAAAACCTATTTTTTCCTGATACCTGACCAAGCACCTTTAAAAACTGCGTGGTTGCGTATCAAGACGAAAATAATAAGTTTTTTTTCAAATACCAAAATTTATAATACAAAATGTAGAGGGCCGGTAAACAGAGTTGATGTGATGTTTTATTCTTAAACCGGCAACAAGAGTGAATATATTTAAAGACAAAGTAGTTATAGCATTACAAACGCAGTAAATTTCTCCCACAACAGATTCTCAAAGGTACCGATAAGTTCAAATTTTCGGCGAAATTCTCTCCTTTTTCAGCCATTTAGCGGCGAATAATAGTACAATCAATATTAACCACAATTGAGGCATTGAAGTATTCCACACTGAACTGTGAATAGGCAACTTTTAGACAATCCAAGATTATAAGGAGAAACTAAACGTTAACATTACTACGCCGTACTTGTCCTTATCAATGAGAAAAAGTGTACATCGGTCGGCAGAAACGAGTTCTTTCGTGAAAATCATGATCTTGGTGACCAGCTGCTCGATGCTTTTGGTGTTGGGGACGTCATCAAACAGTGCACGGGTCGTCTCGAGCAAAAACCGGTTCAGGTTGGTTTGAGTCAGTAGAACCTGTTTGACAAACACAATTCCAGTCATGTAAAGTTGTCGTTATTTCTGAACTGGAAAGAGTCATAGTACCGTCCATTTCGAGTGGCCACCGAAAGATATTCGTTCAAAAATTAATTTTCAGAGTTCAGGAGGAGTACTTATATCTGGACTATCCCCTTAACAATATTGGGGCACGCCACGGGAACAGGGGTCTTCAGTGATATTTTTTTTACATTTTGTAATAATTATATTTGGAACGAACATACAATTACCTGTTATTTTCTCAAACCAAATGAAGATTTTATTTTTACAAATTTTGGCAAAATATTATTATTTTAACCGCAAAATGCATTGTAAGTAATGTCGTATGCTCAAAAATTTGACGTCATTTCAATAATTGAAGTCAGCTGTCAAAAGATACTTTTTACCGTGACGCACCCAATTTAAATTAATTAAGTTAGACCAGTACTGCATCTTGCCCTTGTAGATGGAAATAACTATTCGTACGTCAGATATTAGAAATGACCAAGATATTTATAAAGTTGATGAGCTGATTGAAAATTGCTGGCTTCCTATCGAATATTTCCAGAAGGAGCATTCTTATGGTAGTGATATGATAGGTTTCAACTTTCTGGCCAAAAACCTCGTGAAAATTAAATTGCAGTAGATTTCGTACCAGTGGCCTCGGTAGCTTAATTAGTACAGCGACTGCACGGTAAGCCTGAGGTCCGAGGTTCGAATCCTGGTCGAGCCTACTATTTCCAACCAAAATCTGCCACAGAAAACTATTTGTAAGTCAGATATTGAAAAACGACCAGCTGATTAAAAAATGCTTTCAATGAATATTTCCAGAAAAGAGAACGTTTGAGGCATTCTTATGGTACATGGTAATTTTCAACTCTCTGGCCAAAAACCTCATGAAAATTAACTATTACTGCACTTTGGAACTGCCCCTGACTTCGAAGAACCCCATTGAACCCAATCGGGATCCGCCCCTTAGTACCATACCTTGTTATATTTCATTTTCTGAACACATGCACTGATCCAGCCAAAGAGAGCATTTGTTGTCTCGAATTCTCGGTGGGAGAATGCGTCCCCTGTCCAGCCCCGGATGAACTCGACTACGCCGTAGCACCGGCGGTGTTCAAGGAGAATGGGGAGGGCCATCACTTGATGAGAGCTCTCGTCTCCAAGAGCTATCCCTAAAATAACAGATAATCTGTTATGAATATAGTAAGAGCAATAATTATTCGTCAAATGGTCACGCCACAGGAAAAGGTGCCACCCGTATTTTTTGACATTTTAGAAGTGACTCTTTCTGGCAAGGACGTACGATTATCGATTATTTTTGGACAACTTTTTTTCTGATTTTATTTCACGTTCTGACTAAAAATGTTAGTTTTACCGCAAAAAGGCATACTAGTCAATGTCGTCGTTTCAACTTTATGAATTCATTTAAAAGTTCGACGGTATAAAAGGGGTAGGTTCAGAAAGTGTGAAAATCGGCCTAAGCATAAAAATGAAAGAAAAACTGCATGCACATTGTTTGAAGTGTATATTTTCAAAAATTGATGAAATCAGATCACTTTATATGTGTTGGTTACCATGGCAACCAGACACACAAAACCAGTCTTTTTTAACATTAAGCACTGTTTTAACCTTTTAAGACGTTGTATATCTGTCAAAGTTTTGAATAATTTTATTTTAATGCAACAGTCAAACCTAACAACAATTCTGAAGTTGTTTTTTTCTATCCAAAATGAGAAATAAATTGGTTGCCATGGCAACAATTATATTATAAATGCCAAAATAACTTTTACATTTAAACATTTTATAATAGATATATTGTAAATAACTACAACAAACCTATCACTACTAGCAGCTTTTAAAAATATTACATTCACTCATCAGGTAGGTACAGGTTACCATGGCAACCATGCTTATTTTCTAAAAATGTGCTGTCAGATGTTATTTATAGTCATAAATCATATTCATAAACATGAATTACCTATTTAACATATTTCTTTCAAGGGCCTTATTTAACATATTTCTTTCAAGGGCCTTATTTAGGCTATTATATCAGGAATCAAGTAAGGCAAAAATGCCTTGTTATAAATAACTGTATACTGTCTGCTTGTTCAGAACAGACATGAACATAACAATTTCCAAATGGAACAGGAATAGTTTGTCCACATTCATACGGCACTGTCACAATCACCTTCCGTAATAATTGCGTACAAATGGATCCTTGGTATTAATAATATCTCTAATTCAAAAAGTCACACTGACGTCATATGCGACAAAATTTTAGATTTCATGAAGACCGTCTATTTTTAGGAAGCAAATGATTTAAAAAAGTATTGACAATGGCCGCAAAATGATCTGAACATGTCCTAACAATGGAAAGTAATGTGATACCACATAAAACACACCTGTCTCCAATACAATATGTATTCATTAACATGTGGAGTATACCAGATCATGTCCATGGTTATACATGGATAAAATATACAATATAATGTATGCAACATTGTTGAGCTGATGGATGGGTTGGAGTTATTTCAACAAGACAACTTGTACCTTTTTAATTCTTATGAGTATCTGTTGGGGGCAGGTGTGAGGTTAGTGCACCCTAATTTAAACCACCTTTGCAACTAAGGCCGGTATTCCATAGTTCCGCAATGCGTGATCCGTGTCCTCGTCTGTGTCCGCGGTTTTTCTCTTACCAAAAATATCGTTGGGTATATTCCATACCTCTGTGTCCGTTCCACGTCGCAGACACGAACACGTACACGGAGATATGGAATACACCCAACGATATCTTTGGTAAGTGAAAAATTGCGGACACGGACGCGGGCACGGACACCGAACACGGAACTATGGAATACCGGCCTAACTGTTCATGGGCAGTAACCCCAAGGCTTCTCTTTTGAAATTGATATTCTTATAAACACATGCTCTCTTTCTTCTCTACTTTCACGCTGCATGGGGAGGCTGTGTTTTCGGAGTGTTGCGAATTCCTGATAATCATATTTCACTTTTTAAGCATTTTCCGCGATCACTCTTCTGTAAGGGATTTACTGTCATTATGAAAATTGTCAGGATCTTAGAGTTAAATCATGTAAACTATTACAAACGCATGCAAACCTTTTGGGAATCTCGAATCTTGGGGTAAATCTCGTATGTTAAGAGATTTCTTTTCCAAAGCAACATGCGCTGAAACAGTAAGGTGTTTGCCAGCAGGTCCAACATAATGCAAGAGGTTTCCAGTTCGATACAAGGATATATCAATACCGTTAGTTCCTATGACGTAAATATTTACGTCATCTGCCTTCATATTAAGTTTTATGACCTGACATATCTCATGCAGCTTCTCGTAGATTTCTTCATCTTGTGTACATGAGTTGATGCGTTGAGTCAGTTCGTAGATTCCGGTTTCTGAAAAATGCATTTCCGGGCTAGCCGGTGCGGGTGTAATAATTTTTGACCGTGAATGTTTCTTTGCAATTATTTTCTCCAAGAAAGATCCGGAAATATTTTCCTGCAGCAGGACCTCCTCCAGTACAGCCGGATATTTTGCCAGATATTCTTTCACTTGGAACGCGGTCCGACTAGAATGGCTTCCGCCCATCATCCATCTATCCGAAGCCCGGAAACCGGGCAATGGACTCCTTCTCTCGCCAGTTAGAGTCCGGAGAGGGCAGCTCATTAATTTATAGAGCCAGAGTTAATGCGATCCATTATCGGATCGTCACAAGCCAGTTGGCAACCGTAACCGTAAGTTGCTAACGTCAATGACGTAGCAACGCTTAAAACGCCGAGAACGTCATGAGAATCTATGTTCCCGGTAGAGTTAATATTTTTGCCGTTTTAGTTGTTTTTGTATTAAAAAAAAACCCTTTAAATTATTTATTATTTTCTAATAACTTATGAGTAATTTTATTTATCATAAATGCATAATAGGAAATGTCGTCTGCTTAATCTTATGGCATCATTTCAAGAATTGACGCCAGTCGTTTGAAGATACCCTTTTCCACGACGCGCCACTAATTACATGCTGCTAAAATGTTACATTTAATTTTGTCAGCTGACGACATTTTACTTAATAATTGCAAAAATATGTTAAATGCAAAGGCAATGCGATATATAACATACAATCCATGACGATTTCCTTAACTAACTGTTAGTTTCCTGGGTCTGGTCCGGGTCTGGTCAGGTTTTCATAAACAACCAATTTTGTACTCGATTACCTCCCTTTCTAAATACCACCATTTACAACGGTTACTAGTTTTCTACTTTCGAATTACGAGTAGGGATCTTTAGTGTATTTGAATCGATAATTATACGGTACGATCATAGATTTGTTATTCTAGACTTAAAATATATTAAATAAATTCACATGTCTTTACAGATTTAATATTCCTTTAAGGTACATCATACTTCCAGATAGTACAGTTGTACTAATGATGAGCTGTGAAAATTAAATTATCATTTTTTCAACAATTTCCAAACAAACTGTTATTATATTGTTACAAACAAATGAATATTGATAATAACAGGAGACAATTGTTGAAAAAATGAATTTTGTTAGAAAAGTAATAAAATGTGGTACCTACTATGTTGTTTAATCCGGGTGTCAAAATAAAGCATTTTCCTCTCAAATAAATCCAAAACAATTAATTACAATATCCAGTTCAATGTTCCCTCTAGTGCCAACCAGTGTTACTTTTTCAAAATAACTTTTTAAACATTGACTATAATGAATTTCAAAACACTGCACAAATACCATCACACAAGATTTACATTGTTATACATATAGAGATTAAACTGTCCTACAGGTAAACACAAGTGGGCATGATTTGCATGCTTTTTGCATGGGTGAGTGACCTCATGGGACAAAGGATGATTTGTTTGGATTTTGATTTATAAGAGCAATATTTTTAAGTTATTTTGAAAAAGTAACACTGGTTGACCCTAGATGGAACATTGAACTGGATATTGGTATTAATTATTTTTGATATATTTGTGCGGAAAGTGCTTTATTTTGACACCCGGATTAGACAACATAGCAGGTACCACATTTTATTACTTTCCTAACAAAATTCATTTTTTTCAACAATTGTCTCCTGTTATTATCAATATTCATCTGTTTGTTACAATATAATAACAGTTTGTTTGGAAATTGTTGAAAAAATGATAATTTAATTTTCACAGCTCATCATTAGTAAAACTGTATTATCAGCAAGTATGAATTACCTTAAATGTTAGGCAATATAGCTTCTACCATACAAAAATAAGCAATGACATTTTACCACTTTTTCTTTAGAGTTAGAACCTTATTATATTTTTTGTTGCTCACACATTTGATACATATTTTATTCATCCAATTTTTATCATCTCATTCTCTATTTTTCATATCTATGCATTTTCTGCTGTTCCTATTTTCAGCCAGAGCTATGTAGGCCCATAAATAGAACTAAACTAAAGCACATACAATGAATGAGGTTAAGGTATCGCAAACATTGCAAATAGCGAAAACAGGCTAAAATTTCAAAAAATGAATTTTGGGGGAAATACTTATTGCCACCTAGATTTTAGTAAATACATATATTTAGCTATGGATGTAGTAAATGTTTGCAAGCTCAGTTTAGTCTAATTCATGTTCTTAATACCAAGCACATACTAAAACAAAAGAAAAACCATTTGTATGAGAACTCTAAAATTCATGAACACTATACCAAAGCAACTCATACCTGAAATAAGTATATGCTGGTCTACAATGTTTAGTGCCAATTTGTCAAAATAATGTTAGGGTTTTCAAGAAATTCAAGGAAATCTTACTTCCTGGTTCAAAGTGAAAGTAGAATCACTTTCACTGAACCAGGAAGTAAGATTTCCTTGAATTTCAAAAAGATATACTTGGACAAGGTCAAAGCCACTTCAGCAAGCAAGATTAGACCTATTTATTGTTTCAAATTCATTATGTTAATAAATGCGATATACTTCTGAATGTTCAATCTTCAGGGCTTATTTCATGGTTTGGGGGAAAAGAGGGCCCTTTTTTTTTGGGGGGGGGGGGGGGGGGAAGAGGACCTTTTCTATTGTTTTTGGGGAAAAGGCCCCTGTTCAAATTGGGATTTTTTTTACATGTTAAACACTGTTGTTTTTTTACACCAGTTACGTACATAAATTCATGGAATGTAATTTTCACAAACAATTTTCAGAATTTATTAAGTCTCTTGATTAAATGGTTTCTTTTTGTGGTTACAGCCCTTTGTTAATTTCAGTAATAACATTTTGTGATATGAACTCCTCATTAACTATCGGGCGGATTTCTTTTAAACCTACACAGATATCAAGAAAGGATGTGTAGATGATCGTAAATATTACAGATCTTCAGCAGTGGGGGCATCACTGTCATGATGACCCAGTCTTAAGTTTTTTGTTTTATTTTTCAGTCTATTTCCTTCAATGATTAGATCGTTAAAACTGTAGTATACTTTATATTTCACAATACCCACAAGTCTGCCTTCTTCAGTGGTCCGCTGTTATCTTGTACGCTAGTTTATCTTTTTCACGTTTGTAGTTCAACCGCTATCGACAAAATATGAGGTGATTAACATTGCTACCCTGATATTGGACACTACAAATTATTTGATAGTGTAAAATTAAATCTTTTGGGTAGAAGTTACTGGTGGTGAGTTTATTTTCTTCTATGCTGGGATAAAAAGATCTTTATAAATTAAGAGTCAAGACAGTTGCTGACTTACATGTAGCTTGGAAAAAACTATGTTTTTTTTAGAGCTACTTACTTAAATACTTGTATAACAATCATAGGGACTCGTTTTCAGCAAAAAATACCACTAGATAGTGAAGTTGAAACTTTTGCTCTGCTACTATGTTATGGAAAGGGTGCGCAGCCGCCATTAAACATAAGAAAGTCCGCTAAATTGACTGGTTTTAGGGCTGCAATTGTACCCCTAAAACCAGTCAATTTATCGGACTTCCGTTGGTTTATGGCGTCGGTGCACCCTTTTTAAAATATAGTTGTAGAATTTAAACTAAACTCTCTAAGGTATTTTTTGCTGAAATCGGGTCCCTATGATAACAATATACATAATCATTTCAGGAGATGTCGACGCTAAAGTTACCGATAATCGATCTTGACCGGGCAAAGACGGACAGGCAGGAGGTTGCAAAGCAAGTTGTAGACGCGCTGGAAAATATAGGATTTCTTTACATCGACAATATACACGGTATTGACTTTGATAAACTGTTCAAATGTTGCCAGTGGTTCTTTGGTCTTCCCAAGGAAGAGCGAGAAAAATTGATGAGAAAACACTGGAAACCGGAGAATAAGAACGTATACAGGGGATACTTTCCAGTCGTGGAGGGGGAACCCAGCAGGAAAGAGGGGTTCGAATTCGGGCGGGACATTGATCCAAATGACACTACTGTAGCCCCTGGGAACTGGTTTTACGAACCGTCGGTGTGGCCCCAAGAGGATGGAACTTTTCCGTTTAAGGAGTTCATGTTACATTGCTACGAAGTTCTTCATAATGCAGGTATAGAGATTCTCCGTCTCGCAGCTATAGGACTGGGTATAGCAGAAAACTCGTTTGATGAGATATTCGCGGACCGGCCCGTTACGACGTTTAGACTGATGCACTACCCTCCCTGGAACGGGGCTCCTCCGGAAAATGCCCGTATTGAAGACGGCAAGGTGATAACCACACCCGACCATACAGACTCGAACTTTCTTACACTTCTCTACACATTTCATTATACCGGATTAGAGGTGATCACCGCCGACGGTAAATGGAGTGCAGTTGAGCCGCGACCGAACAGTTTTGTGATGAATATTGGCGACGTGTTCTCTCGAATGATGGGCGGAAGGTTCAAGGCCACACACCACCGTGTCCTCGATATCGGCATAGACCGTTACTCAGTGCCGTTCTTCATGGAACCGTCCTATGACGGCGATATTGGAGAAAACTTTATGTCCAAGGCGACTGGCAAAGGACCAGAGCACAAAGTTGAACCTTATGGGCCGTGGATGATTCAACAAGTGAAATATATCAAGAAATACTTTGAATATAAAGTTTTGCCAGAATTCTGAAAACGGGTGTCATTTACCTCATAATGTCAAGGTGCTAAATCATGTACATTCATTTATAATTCGATTGTGGTTTCGAAATACTAATACTACATTTACGACATTGAACTTTGGAAAGAATGTGTTATCACTATAATATCACACATTATAAATACCGTGTACCAGTTACGTGCGAAACTGAATGAAGTCTAATTTTTAGTTGTTCATTTCCATTGCCCTTTGCTTACAATAGTTTATAAACTTCATTTTCAAGATAATCATAATTTATTCTTAACAACACTATACACTCATAATTTATTCTTAACAAGGCTATGCACTCATACTTTGTTTTTACACGTTGTACATTTTAAGTGCAACAATCCTAAATAAATAAAGACTGTTAAGCTAGAGTATGTTATCGTTATCTAGGCAGTCACGTGACAAAGAAGCTAATTTAAATATGGTTTACAATCAAAAGTTTAAGGATTTCATTTTGCCATCTTCTTTTGATGAGTACTGATCACAGGACGTTTTTATGTGTTGGTTATATAAACAGGATATCACGTGACGGTCTACTTATCCGTAAGAGGTTACATGTATACCTGTTAATATATACTCAGCAAAAATAAAAAGTATCCACTTTACTGTCTGTAATTTTGTAAATTAGAAAACGGGAAATAGAAATTCTTCTTTGAACAAATTTACATTATTTTAATCATTGCAAAGAAATTAAATGTGCAGTCAAAACTTAATTATATTTTCCTTTGTTAAAATAGGGGTTTCAGGAAGAAGTCAGAGATTCCAAAACAATATTCATATTTCTTAGAATAAAATCAATTTCTCCAGTTCTTGTGGTCAATAAAATCACAAAACATTTATTAGAAAAACAACAAGCCCTCGATAAACACAACTAGAAATTCCAACCATTTGCATTTACCTCCCTTTAAACTAAAACTATAGTGTTTTAAAACCTTTATCAGTTGTTATTTGATTAAGCATTTGCTTGTTATGGAAAATTATGTTAATGAGATATTAAACTTAAAAACAAATGAAATTTATTAATAAAATACAATTCAAAGCGCTCCTGATTAAATGAAAATATGTTAATTAGAATACAAGCATAAAAAGTGGATACTTTTTTATTTTTTGTTGAGTTTATATAACAGGTATGAGATAGAAACGAGTGAAATCATTACAGTGATATTATATTTCGCGAGGGTTTAATTTTCGCGCTATGTATAAAGCGCAAAAGTTTAACGTCGGCGAAATTTTAACATGTACCAACTTATCTAATGATAATTATAAAACTGCGTGATTCCATTTTTGATGGATCATTCATAAATCAATTGGTAGGGGGGGGGATATTTAAAAAAAAGGATTTGCGCGAATTGATCGCGCGAAACAGTCTTTTTTAGCCATTGCGCTAAAGTTCGTTCCAGCGAAAATAAATGATACCACAGTATTACATGTTAGTGTACTTAAAATTAATACCTGTTATTGCCCCAAATTTTTACGGACTCAAAAAAATTGTATTATATTTGTGGTCGAATGAAATCTGTATCTTACAAAACAAATTCTCAAACGTCTGGAATCCAGGATAAAACAAAAAAATATTTTGTTTGTATTACTGCGGTGACCACTCGTCCAATTTAAAAAGACAAAAAATATATAAAAGTTTATGCTAGATTACATTGGTAAGCAAAACATGTTTAAAGAAACCGCTGTTCGTAATCATAGTTATTAACAAAACGTGTACCATTCGTCCGTCCGATGTCCCGTGGATGTGTAATAATATTCGAAAACTTATAAGACAACGCCATCGTATTCACAAAAAAGGCTAAAGTTCGAAATACTGGTTTTCACTGGGCTCTTTATCGCAAAAAAACGTAACGAAGTAGTCTGCGAAATACGAAAAGCAAAACTTATGCATGATAATAAAATAACAGAACAACTCAACTCCGATAGTCTTGATATTAAACATGGTTTAAACTTTCAAAACATCTACTGAAGACAAAAAAACGACGGCTAATGTAATCCCGCCGTTATTGTTTAATAATATCGAAGCATCGACCGACATTCAAAAATTCGAAGTGCTTAACAACTATTTCTGTTCCCAGTCGTCACTTGACGAAAGCAATACTCCACTTCGCACTCTCCACGCACCACCATATCCACCCTTGTCCAGTATATGAATCCTTGAACAAGACGTTAAAGATATTCTTCGGTCTCTTAACGTATCAAAAGCTTCTGGTCCGGATCTGGTGTCCCCGCGTCTTCCAAAGGAAGGTTCAATCATTTTAGCTTCAACTCTTACTCGCTTCTTTAATACATTAGTGCAAAACGCGTACTTCCCTTCTTGCTGGAAGATCGCGAATGTAACTCCAATATTTAAGAAATCTGACCCATCTGACCCTTGTAACTACCTTCCTGTTTCACTCTTAAGCTGTCTTAGCAAGGTAATGGAGAGATGCATCATGAAATATCTATTTAATTATCTCATTGACCATAGTATCTTAACGCCATTCCAATCTGGCTTCATTCCAACTGATTCAACTGTCAATCAACTAGTTTATATATACAACGACATATGTAAAGCTCTAGACGAAGGTTAAGAAGTCAAATGGTCTTCTGTGACGTTTCAAAAGCATTCGATCGTGTCTGGCATAGAGGATTAATACTTAAGCTTAAATCCATAGGTATTCATGGTAATTTACTTTCCTGGTTTCGCTCATACTTAACTGATAGGAAGCAGAGAGTCTGTTATAATAATGCAACCTCTTCACTTATGAACGTCTCAGCCGGTGTGCCTCAAGGCTCGATCCTCGGGCCCATCCTGTTCTTAATCTATATCAATGACATAGTTAATGAAATTAATTCCAAAATCCGTTTGTTTGCTGACGACTCAAGCCTTTATGTTATTGTCGACAACCCCTTAATTGCTTCAGAAACTTTGAACTCCGACTTGTCTAAAATCGAAAATTGGGCTCAAACTTGGTTGGTCTCATTTAATGCTAGCAAAACTGAATCTCTAATAATAAGCAGGAAAATACATAAGCCAAATCACCCTACACTATTTTTTAACAATACACCTATTAAAGAAGTCTCTGAACACAAGCACCTTGGTATCTATTTCTCTCTCTCTCTCTCTCTCTCTCTCTCTCTCTCTCTCTCTCTCTCTCTCTCTCTCTCTCTCTCTCTCTCTCTCTCTCCTCCTTACCTTCTCTCGTTCTCCTCGCAAAAGCATTTAATTTACTCCCTGTTATCCTACTTCTTAAATGACAAAATTACCGGACAAATATACGCACAATTAATGTATTCTATTTAACTTCCCATGGAGAAGAGTTTATATAAGCGTTTTCGCTTGTTCTTTAATCCATATCATGACATTTATTTATTGTGTAATGTACATGTGCATTGCATTTGAATAAATAATGTTTAAACCAATCATAGTTATTGCAGAGAAAAACAACAATTAAATGTTTTGTTTGTTTGTTTTTCAAATCGGCTGGGTCCTATTTAATAATATGCCGAATTACTGTAAAACGCTTTACTTTCGCGGGGTCAAATTTTCGCGATTATTGTAAAAAATCAGTTATTTTCTTTATACGCGTATTTTATGAATTCGCAACATCGTCAGTCGTTTATATGTTTTGAAACGTTGGAAATAAATTATTGATTTGAGAACTGTTGTACTATTATTAAACTTTCAAAGTATGCGCGTGTTAATAATATATTTCCATCCCGTCTTATAATCACGCCACCTTTGAATAAACAACAACAAAAAAGTTTGCATTGACTCATGCATTGAACAACAGAGTAATTATGATATTTTTAAGTTGCAGAAGTTACAAAAATGAATTTTCTGAAATTTAACTTAAAAGTAATTAGCAAACGCATTTATCTAAGAATCGCATATCCAAAAACACACCGTATTCAAAAATAAGCTTTTATTTCGATAACCTTGATTATCAGCATGGTTTAAACATAATAAGTTTTAAATAGTTAAAACACATTCCTCACAAAAACTTTTACAGCAAAGGACACGGAGGTTTGTGTAAAACATTAAAAAATACACTGTTTGGAGGTTATAAGCTTCTTTCTTATTGAATTTGAAATTTAATGTTTTATTTAAATTTTAAGCTGCTGGTTTTCACGATTTTAAATACCAGTGTAATGCAGATTGTTACGGATTTAAGTCGCATCAAAATACATGCAGTTGATTCTTATTAAAGCCGACATCATGTAAAGCTCTTCCTATTTTTTTTCTACCTGTAAAATAACCTCAAATACCTTTTCCATGAATTTTCACTTGTGTGAAACATTATTGCGTTTTTTTGTACGTTACAGTGGGTAAACTTTGTTTAAATTGACGCAAATCATTCTGAGTCTAAGCAATGCATATTTAGTGGTTTGTTTGAAAGTAGAATGTTAACCAGAGTTAGCTTGGTTTAAATCCTTATTGATCGATGAAAAACACTTCAGATGATGCACATTAGTTGCTGCAGCAAGCGAGATATCGTAAGCTTAGTGCAAAAACTGTACATCTCTGAAGTGCAAAGTCGGTATAAATACCATTGAAATGTGAAGTTAGGAAGATGATTTAAAAAACAGGGTTTTTTACTGTGAAGGTTTCTTCCAACTGCGTAAATAAATTCATTCGTGTCATAAGTTACTGATTCGGAAGCAACAAGTTCTTAAATACGAAATTTAAAACTTTATGCTTTAAAAGTGATATAAATTTCAAATCAACACACGCATCAAATATGATTTATAATAAATGTATTAGAGTTATAATCGGGATTGTGATTCTGGTGGCATCGTTTGAACTTGGGTCGACATGTAAATGTCTCCAACTGGGTTTGCAGGATAAATATTGTCAGTCTGATTTCGGTAAGTAAAATCTTTATTTAATAAGTAAAACCTTTATTTAATAAGTAAAACCTTTATTTAATTTTAAGTAAACCTTTATTTGGTAAGTAAAACCTTTATTTGGTTAGTAAAACTTGTTTGTTAAGTGCTTTATTTGGTAAGGAAAATAATCTTTATTTGGTCAATACAGTCCTTATTTTTTAAGTAAAATTTCAATAGGTAAGTAAAATAAGCTTTATTTGTTAAGTAAAACATTTGTTTAGTAAAATCTTAATTTTATAAGTAGACAAAAATCTTTATTTGATGAGTGACACCTTTATTTTGTAAGTAAATCCTTATTTAAAACAATAATTACGTGAAATTTAGGAGAACTAAGGTAATACAGAAGTACCAACAGAAAAAAAACAACTTGGAAATTAAAATTCGGTGTCCTGTGATTAATAAGATGTTTCTTAATAGTTCAGTAAAAAATGTGACTGCCCATGTACCAAATTGTGTTTCAGTTTTGAAAGTTCGTGTGAAGAGCAATCCGAGGAATCCGAATGGACAGCAAGACTTTGACGATTTCTACAAGATAGACATAATAGAACAATGGAAGGTATGGAGCTTAAATTCTATCTGGAAAAAATAATTCTAACTTTATCCACGACTTAAGCATTACAGTGCAACTCCGCTACTAAGATCACATATGAGGCTTGCCGAATTTGGTATAAATAATGGGATGAATGGCCTTAATTTCGGGATGGAAAATGTAGCAAAACTGTAAAGAGGGACTTAGAAATAATGTTATTATTAACGAGGTGGTCTTACGTTCGGGTAGTCTTTATGAAGTGTTAACTGTATAGAGCCCATAACAAGTGTCTTTTTTAACTTTCGTTTTTGATGTCGTTTTCATTATCCGGATTCTTATTGCCTAATTATCCGAACATTCAAAAGAGTTGTTATTGGTCTGTGTTTTTATTTTCCTAGTTCAACTTTGCCAACAAGGTCAATACAAAGAAACGAGTGTACACCGGAAGCAACAGCGCAATGTGTGGCGTTTACCTCGAGAAAGGGAAAGTATATCTCATTTCAGGTAGGCGTTCTTTTCAATGTTGTCGTATTATAGATTTATGGAGTAGGGGACAAGCATTTAGCAATTAATCTATATTAACCTTTGATGGGACAAACTCCTATAAAACCAGGCATGGTTGAAGTCTCTACATTAAACACTCAATCTAAATTTTATTCAGTTCAACAATTACTCTTTTAGAATTTATTTCTTAGAAATCGTATTGTTTCTCAGCTTATTTACTATTATCAGCTTGTCAAATTATGCGAGCTAATTTACTGTTATTAGCTTGTCAAATTATGCAAGTTAATTTACTGTTATGAGCTTATAATTTGCTGTTGTGAGTATCTCCAATTATGCGAGCTATTTTACCACTATCAGCTTGCCAAATTATGCGAGCTAATTAACTGTTATTAGCTTGTCAAATTATGCAAGCTAATTAACTGTTATGAGCTTGTCACATTTTGAAAGCTATATTTTAAACTAATTAACTGTCAAAATTTAGCAAGCTAATTACTGTTTTCATCATATCAGGCATGGTATTTAATGTTCTCATCTAAAAATTGATTACCTTTACAGGGAAAGTTGACCAAACAGCGAGACGAATGAAAATGAACTCTTGTTCAGCTAAAGTCGAAATGGCTCCGCTCTCCCAGGAAGCTAGTGGCCTAAAGACGAGCCCACCTGTCTGTTCATGAATACGTCTGATTGATATTGACCTATGATCAACTGTGAGAATGTTCCATGCGATATATTGATGATTGCATTAATCAATGTTCAGTAACTGTTGTTAAAATGGTGAAATCGTTGTTATTTCCATACTTTAGAGCATCAACTCGTTCTTGATTATTGGTATATCACGTAGTAGAAGAACTATATTCGTGTGTTGTAATGATTTTTTATCTATCCAAGACGCATTTTAATATATGGCTCGTCAGTGTATATATTGCTCTTTTCGGCTTGATATGTCTGATCAGGCTTTTAACCTAGTCTTGTACCAATATACTGCGATAAATAAAGCGCGGTGTAATTTGTAATTATGTCTTTTTAATATGTTTGGTTTTAATCCTTAAATGTATTTTACCATACAATTATTTTTATAGATAAATAAAGCGCGATGTAATTTGTAATTTTTTTAATTATGTCTTTTTAATTTGTTTGGTTTTAATCCTTAAATGTATTTTACCATACAATTATTTTTTATAGTGGGTTGGAGTTATATATTTCACCAAGACAACTTATACTTGTTTGTTTATATGATGACCTGTTGGGGCAAGGGTGAGGTTGGGGCACCTTAGAACGTGGTTTGAAGCCTCATTGGCAAAATGTTTTCCACTGACCGTTCCAAGGCGGTAACCCCTCGGGTTCACATTTTCGTTAATTGTTTGTGGGGTCTTTTTAGAAACTGGTCAATGTATAACCATGCTCTCTTCTCTCTACTTGTTTCTGTTTGGGTAGGCTGTGTCTGCTGGATGTAGACATTCATGATATGCATATTTCACTTTTTAAATTAACTAAACTGCTTGAACACGCCAGTTTCAAGTTAGAACGTACGCCAAATAATTTGCAAAATATACCTCTAATGCAAATCAATAATGAGAATTGAATATATTAAAAATCTCCTGCGCCAAAATTTTTTTCTGTCTTTAATTTAGTAAACAGTAAATGAAGCGCAATAAATGTTTTCAGAATTCTGTTGGAATATGTTCTTTTGGTTTTTGTGCCTATATACAATATGTTGCGTAAATGAGACTATCGATAATATCCTGACTTTAGTAGGAAAGATAGCCTACTTATTTATTGGCAATAGGAATTATGTGATTTGCTGGGGAAAAGGCTGATAAATACAGGAAAACGGCGTTTTTCTTAACGACAGACAGTGATGTGCCTAATAGAACAACTTTACAAATTGTTCACAAGTGTTGCTGTCCTCGCATAAGGTCCTCGCTTAAAGAATCTACAACAAACAAGTTCCCTTACGCTTGCTGTAGGTCGGTCGGTCGGTCAGTCAGTCAAAAAGCACACTGTCAACATTTATACAAAATACACTGTTATAACGACAAAAGAGCGAAAAGTGAGAAAATGTACTGTTATAACGACAAAAGTGCGAAAAGTGAGAAAATGGTTATTCTGAGTTCGTATTAAACTTGCAGCTTTTAACATAGATTCTTATAACTGAAATTGTTTAAGCATGTGAGTCTTCGAACGAGGCATTAAATGGTATTTTGGAAATTTAAAGAATTGAAAAAGCAGTAATTTAAGAATTAAAGTGTTTGCTTTCAAAGCACCATCTTCATCTATCAGTATAAATAAAATTCAGTAAGAATAGAGTGATTTGAACATGTTGGACAAGTCTTGACGAAAAGTGAAGGATGCGAATCAGGAATAATCTAGTCCCGCTGCGTGACTCAAACAAGGGGGTCCTATGTGACCAATACCCTGAAAATAAAAAAAAAATCTGTACAACACCCGTGGTAGGACTAGGAATAACCATACTCAGAAAACACAACTAGACAGGCAAAGAGCGAAGCAGAATGGTTTGGTAAAATAAATTATTTCGTGATTTTCAGTTATTTATAAACGGCTCTTTTTCTTGGATTCTTAAATGCGATATTTTCACTTTCCATAACATGTTTAATTTGCAATTCAATGTTATTTTATATTTTGTTGTAGACTTTATTTCGCGGATTGATCTGTCGACGAAATCTAACAAAATCTGCACCTCACGAAAACTAATGATTTCTCAGTATCAAGCATTCGGATATTTATCACCAGAGGCAACCGTTTTGAATCGATAGATTTTTGTGTCGCCTGCGATAGCAGGTAGACACATAGGGATCCTATTGTCCGGCGTCGTCGTCGTCGTCGTCGTCGGTGTCGTCCGGTAGTCCCCCAACTTTAACCTGAAACTTAATGTTGCCTATAACGGTGAAAGTACTCGTCCTATTTACTTCATACTTGGAATATATCATCAGTATGAACACTGCCATCTGTGACGACAAGAATGATAACTCCAGTTTCAATATTTTTTGAGTTATGCCCCTTCTCAAATGCAACTTTAACCTGAAACTTAATGTTGCCTATAACTTTGAAAGTACTCGTCCTATTCACTTCATACTTGGAATATATCATCAGCACAAACAATGCCATCTGTGATGACAAGAATGATAACTCCAGTTTCAAATTTTTTGAGTTATGCCCCTTTCAAATGCAACTTTAACCTGAAACTTAATGTTGCCTATAACTTTGAAAGTACTTGTCCTGTTCACCTCATACTTGGAATACATTATCAGCATGATCAACAACATTGGTAAGAAAAAGAATCATAACTCCTGTTTGATTATGCCCCTTTCAAATGCAACTTCAACATGAACCTTCATGTTGAATTTAACTTTGAAAGTAATTGTCCTATTCACTTAATATTAAAAATAAATCATCTTCATGAACAGCGTCATTGTGAAGAAAAAGAATGATAACTCCTGCTGGACTATTTTAAGAGTTGTGTCCCGTTAATATACAACTTTAACATGAAACTTAATGTTGCCTATAACTTTTAAAGTACTGGTCTTATTCACTCTTTGAATATATAATCTTCATGAACAACAACAACATCGGTTACAACAAGAATCATAACTCCTGTTTGACTATTTTTTTCAAATGCAGATTTCACATGAAACTTAATGTTGCGTATGATTTGAAAGTACTTGCCCTATTCATTTAATACTTGGATTGTATCATCAACATGAACAGTGCCATCGACAACTGCAAAAATTATAACTCCTGTTTGAATATTTTATGAGTTATGTCCCTTTCAAATGCAACTTTAATATGAAACTTAGTGTTGCCTGTAAAATGGAAAGTACTTATTCAATTCACTTAATACTTTGAATAACTCATCTGCATGAACAAACCAATTTTTGAAGATGATAACTCGGGTTGCACCATTATTTTAGTTATTCCCCTTTTAAATGCAATTTAGATGACACATGTGTTCTGTGGTGTAGTATTGAAATCAACTTAAATAAAATATTTTTATTATATATGATTAAACATAGGCCCACATTTCAACTTTTTCCATGCAGGCGACACATGTGTTCCTCGGAACACAACATTCTAGTTTTTCTAGAAACTGAAATATAACTTATTGATTCAAATGCTTAAGAATCTGAATAGGCTTATTTTCTTCCTCATTCTTTAACAACAAAACAATACGGAATAACAGAATTGAAAATAAACGCTTTTCATTATTACCGAAAAATATATAATATATTTATTTTATGTTTTAGAATACTAGATATTAAGTACACATACTTATTTATCCAAATAAGTGTTTATCGATGAGAGAAAAGTTTCAATGGTCAAACGTGGTTTGGCTTTATTGACAATTCAAAGATGACAAAAAAGATTATAAAAGAAATAAACATGTTCTTATATACCAAATTGTTATAGAAAACAGGATGTCATGTAGGCTTATAACAGAATTAAAATGAAATAATTAATAACTTCGTTATCAATAATTATAATCCTAACGTATTACTACATGAAAGTTCCTATGATGACAAAAATTAGACCCACATAACGCTTAAGCGACAATGGATATATTGAGCAAACAAACCGTTCGCAATTTATTGAGCAAATTGCTATATTTCTGCTCTAAAATCAATTAAGAGATTGGTTTCGGATTATTGGTTAAAATATCAAAACTGAGTTTTAAAAAATGAAAATAAAAATTAAAAAATAATCGTTACATAAGTTAAAAAATGGAAGCTTTATTGATGAACTTAACGATTATTTGTCAAAGATAAATTCTTTGATGACGTTGTCTGACTTATTTATTTGGGGGGTTAGGATTGCCATGGCAAGGAAGAAAACAAACAAACCCTCCACTATTTATACCTTTGTTACTGTTACTTGGACTGGGTTTGAATTTTTGGTATCAAAACAGGAGATCTAAAGAACAAAGGTAAGTAAACGAAGACTGTTTAGTTTTAAATAAAAATAAGTTGAAACGGCATTGTAACCCATCGCATGTGAAAAACATCGACGTAGACTACATGGATATATGATTTTTTTCTGAAATAGGATTTAATATTTGTCTTTTTTGTAATCATGCTATGTAATCATATTTGTTTGTTATTTCATTATTTTCACCACCAAAATTTCACAGTTACAATAGAAACAGCTATCGGTAGTAAAAACAATTACTTTAAAATAAATATTTCTTGTTGTACAGAAATACACTTAACAACTTTTCTAAGAATACACCTGCGTACTAGGGCATTACTTGCTTGCTAATTGAGCCATTGCTCTAAAACTTTCAATAAAACATGCCAGTAATACTAACTGATTTATTAGTAAAACATTATTCAAAATAACAGACAACTGACAGCTCACAATCATTAAGAATACTGACATCCACAGAAATCAAACTCACAATATCAGTTAATGTACGCGTAATTTGTGTGATGACAGAGTAATAATAATTTAAAATATTTTTTAAATTATATTAAATTTAATAATTCTTCACTGCAGATGATAATTTATTGAGAATGATTAAACATTTTTTTTATGGAAGATCAATATCAATTGTGTATCATTTGTTTCCATTTTTGCCAATGTAATATTAAATGAAATTAATGTTTAGATATGTTTAAATATAAAGAAAACACTTGGGGTGTTGTCAAGTTAAGCTTAGTTTGAATTAATAGTGAAAACGTCATGATCATGAACAATGATCCTTATGCTATTTAAACATGTTAAAGCTGTAATCAATTACTTTTTATCTATTCATATTAAATTGCATTGTTTATAAAAACAAATCCTTTGCAGTTTATTACTCGCAAAGGCATCTTTCTGCAAAAACAACAACTTCTAATTGATTTTCAGATCAGGGTTCAAGTAACGAAATCAGTCAGGAATTCTCTTTGTGAGCTATTAAAAAAAGCAAACCGATTTATCCTTCGTCGGTGTTTTCTTGATTTTAAATAATTTTTAAAAAGTCAGCATTGCTCTGCGTCGTGTTATGATCTAAGAATTACTAAGTAAAATGTTTAATACTGGAAAAACAAGGTATGGGATAATATTAAACACATTTGAAACAAAGATTCTGAAAAAAAGCAAGTAAAATTTGCAAACTTCCACAACTTTTTGTCACGAAAAAGATTCCTGAAATATTTTTAAAAAAAAGGTGTCTGAGATTTGTTTCGGATTATCAATCAATTATATACCTAATTATGTACTGAAATGAATTTCGTCAACAAGTAGAAAGGGAAACAAACCACAAAAACCTCAAAAAGCGTCCGAAATTACGTACTCTGCCAGTACATACTTTTGCATACAAAAATCTACGTTTGAATTAAATTACAAAAGTATGGTTACTAGCTTGTAACAATATATTGCATTAAGACTACCCGTCCTTAAATGACACTTTTGTCAGGAACATAGAGCTGCCGTTGTTAGCATTTTTTTCATTTCAAATAAGTTAAAAGTTTTATTTAAATACTTAACAAATAAGAAAAGATAAATAATATTAAAACAAAGTGATAAATAGATCTGTTGAGCTTAGTCTACTTACATGATTTGATATGAGAATTGCACAGCATATAATCTTTTGTCAAATAGAAACCATCGTTAATTAAATTGAACTGACAATTATGTCAATACATATCAATATTTATTTCAACCAAATTACAAGTGATGATAATTTGTCTGTCTAAAATGTTTTGGGAGGTCTGTTGGTGGCATGGCAAGTAACCAAACAAACAAATCCGCCAATATTTATACCATCTGCTTTTGAATTCTGAAACCTGAACTGGAGGTTCGAACAGTAAATGTAAGTAAAGGAAAACTATTTTATTTTCAATCAGAAAATTAATTAAAGAAATCATCGCAATCGTCATACTTTCAATATTACTGGAATTTGATGTCGGACAAAGGGGTACATGCAGATTTACATGGTAGGTCACATTCATTTCGTCTCTTTGCTTTCAGATGAAGTTAACACTGGTTAGCCTGACAGTGGGGTTCACTGTTCTTGCATTAGGTAAGTTATGTATTATAAAGAAATTATTTTCAAATCAAAATACTAAATTTGTGGATTTATATGTTGCAAATTGTCATAATTGTGCTAATCCTCAAATGGTTACTTTGTGTTTTTTTTTTAAATAATGTTACTGTCAACAGATCCTTATGTCACTTTTAACCCTTTCCTGTATAGATACATCTTTATTGCTATGGCGAACAGTTTAAATCCAGATCAGCCGGCACATCCGTGCCGTCTGATCAGGATCTAAACTGTTCGCTTTCTGATTCATTAGGTTATTTCTGACCAAAATGCGACCAGTGCAAATCCTGATCAGACGGCACAGGTGTGCCGGCTGATCTGGATCTACACTGGTCGCACATGCGTAAAAATGCGTATATATCAAGGAAAGAGTTTAGACATTTAAACAAAAAAATTGAAAACGCCACTTTCAGCATTGTCATAAAGACTTTTAAAACATTTTAGTATTAACCTAAAAACATGAAATATTCAAATAAGTGTGTATCAATGATAATGTTGTCGCCACTCGTGAGAATATCAATTCCGGAGTTCACTCGGTGAAATATATTTCTATCTAACACTGGTAAAAACAAATTTTCTTTTAATTTTATGCTTTTGGTGCAAAACTGGCGTGAATTTGACAGAAAAAATTGCAAGAAATGGCACCAAAACCGCTTGTTTATGAAGTGACGTCATGACGTCAAATATCTAAATTTGAACCCGTTTTCTAAACGTTTTCGTTTGGTATGTTATGTGCGTTTGGGTACCACGTGAAAAAATCAGTGAAAATAAAAAATGATATTACACTGTTTGAAAACAGTGAAATACCACTTTTATTTCACCGGGAAAATTCTATAATTCACTGAAAAGTATAAAATAAAATGTGTTATTTTAAGTTTTAGTTAAAAGATAACAAATGTAAAGATAATTTTCATCAAAAATCAAATAATTAGAATGAAAAATGAGATTCAAAACTTGGTTATGTTGCCCTGCAGTATTAGGCCAATTTCTAATCTATTTTAGTACGACAATAGCATCGATGAAATAAATTTTGACAATACTATTACGTTGTCAAATTATACTGTTCCTACTTTGAAAAATTTGCTCTGAAAGTGACAAAATTTAACGAGTTTGCATATTTTCCTCATTGAAGGCTATTTTGGTGAACCATGAATTGACAATTTTAAAAATATTGTTATAAAACATTGACTTTTTTGAGTGAAATAATTGATGTAAAATAAGGTCTTCGAAGGTCGTTGAGCACTATTCATATTTTATGTAAATATTGAATAACGCGTATCTCATGGCTAAGCAGCGTGGACAATAATGTGCATTTCTATTATTGCTCATGAACAGGCTAAATCAAATCGAGCCTGCAATATTTTGGTTTTGTCCTGTTCGCCCTCCTTTTTTCGGCGTTAGCTGTCTAAGCTCACTTTTGACCTAGTTTTTCGACCAATGAAATGTTGTAAATAATACTCGTATTCTATTATTATGTAGCGGAAAAATGAAATTAACTATTTCGATTGGTAGCTATTTACACCAGAGAGGCATCTAGCAGGGTGGAGAGGTATCTAGTGGGATTTTTTATTATTTTGCAGTGGGAAAATCAAATAGATTATTTCGATTTGTTGATAGTGGGTGTTGTTTACGATTACCGTAACGATTTTTATATTTTGTGTAAGTATTTCTACCTGGCACTTACATGTTCGAGCATTTTTGTTTTTAAAAGCGATAATTGTATTGGAGAAAAACATTTTACGATTTAAAAAACCAGCTAAATCAATATTGATGGATTAAATACAATTTTATATGGAATATTCGGGTGTCAGGTAAACACCTGCGTACAACACACAGTGTAAAACGAAAGAGAAGTGCAGATATTTCTAGTTCTTACGGTTTCCTTTCTAGTTCCTTTGATACTGATTGTAAATTTCAAGTCCAAAATACAAGATCTTATAGTGTCCTGGATAACTCTCTCGCCTCGCAAGCGGAGGCCCCGGGTTCAATCCTCAGGAGGGACACTTTTTAAAGTTAATTCACGTAAAAGTTGGTAGATTTCGCTCTTGTAACAAGCTGTTATTATTTATATTTATTGAATTTCAAGGACATTTATTCATCTCGAGTTCTAACTCTACAAGAGATATTGTAATGAAACTGAATAAATGTAGATCAAGACTTAATGTAAGACATTGCTTCTTTATTCGACTTATTATCACCGTATGGAATTGTTGCAACAACTTTAACATTTTTTTTGAAAGACACTTTCAATGAATTTATGAGTTGTCATGATTCGATCGCTTAATCTCTAGGTCATACTAAGAAGGCAGGGAGGGTTCGTCAACAGCTTTAACAAGTAAATTAAAATAACTGAACTGTTCGCCTCTCTTTCTTTCTTTCTTTCTTTCTTTCTTTCTTTCTTTCTTTCTTTCTTTCTTTCTTTCTTTCTTTCTTTCTTATATACATGTATATATAACGGAAAATCTTTTTCATCAACGCCGTTTATCTTTTTTAAAGATAGTTCTTGTTATGTACATGTAATAACATTTGCCACATATTTTAAATGGGGATCCAAATTTCATTTTTTGTCATGTCTTTGTGAACCTGCTCCTTTATGCAATTATTTGTTTTAATGATACCAGTATTTTTATTATGCAGCAACCCAGGGATCTGCAGACGATGCGTCCACTAAACCGACGACACCACCACAAAATGGCAAGTTTATATAATTTGATTAGCGGCAGGCGCAAATTTGTCTTCGGGAACATGATTTTTTTGAAATGACGTCATAAAGATAAGCAAGAGATAATGATTTTCCTGTATTTAGCAGTAAATAATATTAATTGTTTACAATTTCTAAAAATACCATCCTATAATAATAGAAAAACGAAAGAGAATTTTTAGTTCTTTCCAAAATTATGAACAAATAAAATATTAAAAGTATCACTGAATGAAACTTTTCGCATGGAACTTCCAATACCTTATTTTAAAAGGCACAGCTGATTAGAGATATCCACACACCGTTCTTGGGGTTGACTAGGCTAATTCGGGCTGATCGATTAACGATCTGAGGCTGAATAATTAATTACTTATTGGTTCTCGAAAGTAAACTTAAACTTTCACTCAGTGATTCTGGAAGTGTTGGAGGAGGTACAAAAAATGCTTTTTTAGACTGGAGGCGCGCATTTGCCGACAATCTTAAGCCAGAAATCGAATGGATTCATTCATAAAAATAGTTCCGCGACACGCGGTTTTTAAATGGGTCTTACATTGTAATAATTTCCATTAGCAATAATTTGGCAGAAAATTCTAAAGTTTGAATCATGTTTATTTTACCCAAATCTAAAGTTAATTTTTAGGTTTTCTTTATAATTAATTTGATGTTAAGGCAATTTTGAAATAGTATTTATTTGGATTTTTCTTTTATTTCATTATCTATATGGTAATATTGTCCTTTTTATGCAGATGGAGGCAGTTCTAGCACCGTTGCCAGTACTGCTACCACTAAAGTTGAGGAAAAATTTTAACAATTGAAGTTGTCATGGCGGCGAAGGTTTATTAAGGCCGTTCATGACCTCGTTACATTTAAGTATGTAATAAGCTTTTGGAAACTACTTTCTCTGAAACAGTTTGAACTCGAAAGGTAAATCACTCACACGAACATATTTGTCTTTTTTTTCACTACAAGAAGACTGTTTATTATAATATATCTGATGCAAAACATCGTTCGGGATGGATCAAAATTGTACTCTTTATTGGTGTAAATATTGAGTTGCGCTCAACCCGGGGCTGGGCGGCGTGGGCAGTAATATTCAATAAGAATATATAATTCAATATTCACGTTTGTCTCATGTTATCGCGTCAAAGTACATGTATTACAGTGGCGAACCAACTCGTCATTTGGGGTTAAACCAGGTTCTGTGATGCACCAACCTCACACTTGCCCGAACAGGTTATTAAATGAACAAACGATTATAAAAGTGAAATATGCATATTTGGAATGTCCACATCCATCATGCACAGCTTTCCCATACAGTCAAAAAGAAGAGAGCATGGTTATAAAATAATTAGTTTCAAAATAGAAGCCACATAAAATTAACGATTCCAAGTGAAGGGGGTTTAAACCAGATTCTAGGGTGCACAAACTCACACTTTCCACCAACAGGTTCTCATATGAACAAACAACAACTTCAACCCACCATCAGCTCAACAATAGTGTATGTAAAAAGCACACAACCATATAACACATAAGAAGCTAATATTATTGCAAAGCAAACGGACGGGCACTCAATGATCCTACCGAGACCAGAGCACATGGAGTCAAATCAACAAGAACACGATGACAGGGATTAAAGAAACTAATCGAGCTACTATGTTCTTTTGTAAAAAGATCTCCATAAAAAAAGTGGCTGTGAAATACCTTGTTGCAATAGTGATTTTTAACTGCACCTGTAATTTTGAATTAAATCTGGGCATCGGCGATAAAACATGCAAAAGGTTTTCCTTAATTTGTGATACCGATAACCTTGTTTAAAAAGTTTTCTTTTATGCAAAGATTACATTCATTGAAATCATTTACATCAATGCAAGCTCTAGAAAAGAGAACAAGCTAGGAGATACAAACCCCGTAAGATGTTGCATAAGGAAGTCGCCATCTTAAAACGGAAATTTTACTATAATAAAATTAAAATCATCTCTTTTATCATATATTTTAGTAGTGACGTATCCAATTTCAATAGAAAGACTAAGATCAAGAATGTTTGCTTGGTTATCTGAAGTGTTTGTATCATTAAGTTGTTATTCATTATGAAAAATTTTATTAACCAGAGAGTGAAAATGGTTATTATCTTTATTCAACAAATCATCAAGGTACCCGAGGTGTTGTTAAAGGATGTAATAATGTCACCTTGATGTTCGGTAGAAAGAGATAAGAGATTAAATCTCTTTCATAACAGTATTTTATTAAATCAGCAACTAGGGATGAACAATAAGTATCCATTGGATAATTAACGGTACCAAATCTTACATAAATATTATCCAATAAAAATGTGACCTCCCGATACCGTCTTTATAGGTCAAGAAAGTATAATTACCATGTGAAACATCTGTAAAAATGCTCAATGTTCATAACAATCCATAAAGGTTTTCAATGAGACTTATAAGCTTGTCTCTTATTAAAAATATGAGGGAGAGTATACAAAGTAGAGAAATAATAAGTAGACCTGAAAATTATTTGAATTAAGTTTCTTGAAAACGTCACTTAAAGAACAACAAGCCCAAATCACCAATACTCTTGTCTAAAATGTTGCAGTTATGACCCTTTTCATTCATCGTGATTTTGGTATTTCTTTAATCCATTATCAGTACGGTAAATAGTTGTTTTCAAATTGCAGTTGGCGGCACTGGCACATGTGTCATCAATCCTGAAAAAAATTGCGAGACCTCATTTTTCAAATAAAATTGTGCCACATTTCTTACAATTTACATAATCATTTCAAAAGTCATTAGCAGTTGAACCGACATTTTTAAAAATGTCAGATAAAGACAAACTAAAGGTTCTATTTTTTCAAATAATTTTCTGAAATTAAGGAGTTGTGACCAAAAAGTTGTAATAATTTAAATAGTAGGATGTTTTAAATCTGTAAATATTATATGTTGATGGTTGTAAAAGTTCTATACAAATACATAAGAAAGAACTTTGAAAGCCACCGAACACGAAATGATTAAATATTGCAGGCTCTGTTTGATTATGCTTGTTCATGGACAATAATGCAAATCTCCGCCACGGAGCAAACCTCGGGTTGTTTAATTCACTATCAGAAAGGTTACGTTTTGTTCTCTTTGTGCAGGTGCAGGTGGAAATGGTGCGCCGGGAGTTGTACCAGCACTGCCTATCGTGTTTGTTGGGCTTATCTCATACATGGCTAAATACTGCATGGAGAGATTCTTTTAACCAAACAAAGACAATCGACAACAGATGGCGCTGAATTGCGAAACAGATTTTCTGTACCCAATAAACCAATAAGTATAGTTGATGTTTGTAAAGGCTGTAGTTACTGCACATTTTGTGTATTGTAATGATGATGCTTTTTATTGCGCAAGTGCTAAAGAAGTAAACCTTGATACAAAAATGTGTGATTGTTTTATAAGTTTTAATAAATTTCCTTTTATTTTTCGTTTTTGTGTTCAGTTATAATTTTGTTTTCCCTCGCAGACATTCATAAAAAAGAAATCGTAACTTAATTAAAGTTTTTTTTTATAGACTTCACAAACAGCCTTTGTCACTTGTCGACCAGGCGACCTACATTGTACTTAGGGGTGGAAATAAGCTCAACACTTAGCTGGTCTCTTCATGTAAATATGATCTCTAATAAAGCAAGTCAGAGATTATGCTCCTTAAAACGAAACATTCATTCCTCCAAACCTTGTACTAAAGCAGCAGCATATACTAGCATTGTAAGACCAACTTTAGAATATTGCTCTAGTGTATTGGATCATTACTATCAGAAGGATATTGATACAATTGAAAATGTTCAAAGGCAAGCTGTAAGATTTCCAACAAATACTTTCAGTAAGACCCCGGGCACAGTCTCAAATATAATTCAAGACTTAAAATGGAACTCCTTGCAATCAAGAAGGTATCAATCTAGACTTTTTTTCTTTAAGATTTTTGTCGCTGTGTATTGATTCTCCTTAAACTGAAAATATCGTTTTCTAAATACTTGAAAGGTACATGTAGCATTAATGCAATAACAAAAGGCGTGGCTTATAGAAAAGCATTTTGAGGGGTGATGTAATATGAACAGCGTTTGTCAATTAAACTTCCCCGCTGCTTCAAAAGGAAATATCAGACACGCCGCGCCACGCGTTTGATGTTTTGGTTGCAAGCCAAAATCTAACAGAAATCGAAATTTGTAGTATCTATATCAGTCAATATATCACACCATAAAACAGACAAACACGCCTTCACCATCACATGGCATATCAGATACCTTCCAGTACAGTTGATTACCATAAATTTGCATTCTTTCCAAGAAGAGTTGTTCAATGGAACACACTGCCATTTCATGTAGTAAGCGCTTACACGAACCCAGGATTTAAGTCAGCACTGGCTGCATCAGTGTTCCATCCTTTGTTACATCACATGATAAATATTGCTTTTATCCTGATTTGACTATCACTCTTACTTCCTGCACAACAGTTTGTCAGTTTATATTTAAGTCTTAAGGGATTAAGGTGCTAGGTTTTGCAGACTTTATGCACGTTGCTATGTCACTTCTGGTGGACTGAGTAGCCTAGGAGCCCTAGCACCTATCACTTTTGACTAACCCCCTCGCATGACTATCATATTCAGACGTCATTCAAAAACCAATCAGAGGACTCTAGTGTTGGTTGCCTTACTCAGTCGTTATCTTTGAATAGGATTGTCTACTGAAGTAGGAACCTGAGCAGTGTGACACCAAATTGCTCGGTTTACAACCATTTTATATTCATTAATAACGACTGAAAAAGATTCAATATCGTCTAACGTCGGGTTCATAATGGCCATGGTCAATAATGTCCTGGTAATTGAAAACACTTATCTGGTACAGAGCGAACAAACAAGCATCCGTATTGGCCTTGTTGCTCTTGAATGAAACAACGATAATGATTTGCTGATGATCAACTATCCAATCATATTGTACGATTGAAAAGGGGAATTCCCACACTGATTTTCTTTTTCCACGAAATAATCAATTCGAGTTGCTAGAACCACAAACTTCTGTCCAAACAGCTTACTTGGTTTTTTCTTCGTTGTTTTTTTGTATATGCGCAAACACAGTCAAGGAAGTGGTGTCGATTTGGAGTCCTGCGTTAGATTTAATATCTGGTAATTAATCTATTATACTTTTTTTCGCTTGATTATTTTAATGCCGAAGTTCGAGAAAATGGTAATCATTATTGACATTAATATAGATATATATTTCATATACGTAGAAATATATTTGAATTTAATAGCACAGGCCTACCTGTGACAAAATGTTGCAAATGACGAAAACTGGCTTTAAATTGAAAAGAAAGAAAAACTACTTATTGCTAGCCAGATTAAGAACAAATGTATTTATCTTTCAAAGTACATATGTTTAAAATTTGAAAGCTTACTTTTTTCGGAATTTGCTAAAAAAACCCAAGCTAGTACACACTTAAACAAGCAACTACCGTTTGCAACAGGATTTTAAAATTCATGGAGAATATTTTTTTTTAAATATACCAGGTGAAAACTAGTCTATAATACCATGTGACGAAATAATTATCGGGTATTTAATAAATTCTAATTAGAATGTGTCCTCGGACACTGATAGCCCCACAGCTACAACAACATTTGTAACAACGGGCCATAACTCTGGTAAAAATTTTCACAGGAAAACATCTTTTCTTTACCATCATCTGAGCTACATAACGGATTATGTTAATGAAAAAAATGCTGACGTATTTTTAAAATTTAAAACAATGCACGTAATGAAACGACAACGTCAAGATAAAGGTCGTGCGTTCGGACGTCATCTGTATCTAAGCTGGAGAAATTAACGCGATGAAGTAATATTAAAATCTTTATTAATCCTGAGTTTTGTAATAGCCAAGCAATGAAAAGGCGCTTTTCTCGGAAGTTTAAGCAATGCTTCAAACTTCCGTTTTGTTTGAATCAGTTCAGAGAACCACAGAGGTAATTAATGTAAATTTCAAAGAACAATAATAAATCTAAAGAAGTTTAAGTGAAAGGAAACTGTGTTTTGTGATAAGTGAGCCTGAAAACAGGAAAATAATTCTATGATAATATTTCTTCTGTCGTATTTAGAGTACTGTACCACTTCATTCATTTGAATTGACTGTCAATGACATACTTATAACAATCATGTTCTCCTTTCCACTCTTCCTTTTTCGCGTTTGGGGAGGCTGGTTTTATGAGTGTGGCGATTCCTGATATGCATATTACACCTTTATTCAAAATCTATATAAACTCAAGAGATAGTAAAAGTTTTCTATTTGACATACCAATTTCAACCACATTAGGTCCGAATAATGAAATTTTATTGTACAGTTCAGTTTTACTGTGACACCTGTCTATTACCTCGGTGTAACCACACATAACACCATCGCAGCATTAACAATTTGTTTTATTAATTATGCGGCGTTTTCAACGCATAAAAACTTATTTACGTTTCAAGAATGAACTCTTGCTGAACGAAACAATTAAAAAACATACTTGTACACACAAGTGGTTGGTGTATCATCACTATAGTTTTTTGTGTCCAGACATTTAGAAAGTTGCATTCTGACCAAGATTTAGTGATGTCGATTTAATTGTGAACCAAATGAATTAAGTATTTTTTGTCAGATTAACCAAGCTTTGAACTAACTTTGTAGATATGTAAATTCTGACGAAGATTTTGTAAGATTTGTTTAATTGTAAACCAAACAAATTGATCTACACGCACAAACGTTTAAAAAGACATTTTCTTCCAAACTTTACTTGTTTTTTTCCGTTGCAATAAGTCTCAAGTAATGCACTTGTGATTTGTAACCATACCCCTACATCTCGGTGAATACCGGGGCCTTTGAATGCATCGCCGCATAAACGCAATCGTCCTGTTTATGCGTTGAAAATCACCGAATAAACGAAAAAAAAAGTTTTATGCGGCGTTACACCATGGAATGCATAATTATAAATACAATGGGAACAATGCGGGAATCATGTTTACCGTCGCAACAAAATACGTTAAAAGAATGATAATTTATGGAGTGATTTTATGTTTGTTCGGGAATTTTATTAAGGAACACTTATTTTAGCGGTGATTTATCGTAGAATGTTTTATCATACGTATAGCGGCAAGATGTTGAAGATTAGTATTCAGATTCATTTATATATTGATGTTTAAGATATATTGTACACGAATTTCACAGTTCTGATGCAAAAGTTGCTTCTTCTGTTGGCTGAATGGCTAAGAATAGTTTTCTTAAAATTCTTTTTTTTTGAAGTTTTAGCATGTTTTTGTCATTTGCAATGTAAAAGACAGTTTAGTAAATTAAGTAAATTATAAACGATATACCCGATTTTATACTATTTCCTTGAAGCTTATTTGAGATTTAAATGCATCAATAACAAAGTCAAAGTAAACACGTATTTACGGGACATAACCTCTTATATCTTATAACAGAGCGGACGAAACCCTTGTTAGACACATCTGGAATAGACTATTAAAAATTAGAAAAAGAACACACAATTATAGGTGCCCATTCAACAAATAGGTAATTCACATTTAACGCTACCGCCATATTTGTATGTCTGGGATTTTCTATAAATTAAATACATCACTACAGCAGGTGTTAAGTGTTTTGTAACGGCTGTAATAAGTCTACCCGTATTTAACTTTAGTGTAGTAATCAGTTTCAATAAGCTCCATTGATTGAAATATGCTAATATCAAACCAGGCAAAGTGTCAATCATTGTGGGTGGGAGTTTATAGGCATACTTGAACTGTACTTTTTGGGGGATGAGGACGGCATCTAATGTGTATGATATGGTTTGCCAGGCGCTGCCGCCCTATGTGTATGGCTCTGCGGTTATCTATACATTGTGTAAACTGTTTTACTTATTTAAGGAATTCTTTTCTATATATGACGACAACCAGGCAGAAACGTCCGTTATGGTAAAAACGACGTCATCGCAATAAATGACGTCAAAGTAAACAGACTAAAAAGTGTGGCGTCGTCCAGTTACACGAATCTCAAATACACGGAGATTCCACAAATTACTCCAAGAGAATTCATTTATTTTATTTCACCAATATAACAAATAATTAACCACACGATATCTGCCATAAAAAGTGACCAAGCAATAAAAAAGACAATATATAATTATTTAGAGAAAACTATACTCCTGAAAAAGTGCAAATGTCATGTATGTTTTATCTTAATTTATCAAATAAAATTAAGAAATCGGGTATCTGCAAAATATGTTCTACACAGGTGTTACCCGGTAATGTGAACGATTAAAAATCTTTAATTTTTAATTGTTTAAATTTTTTAAAATTGTTTTTGGCTTGCAGGATTTCCGTTCTGATTGTTTATACGAATGTGACAATGACTGCAATGAAATTAAACAAATAGCAACCATATTATAACAGAAGCGATGTATTTTGTACCTTTAAGTTAAAAGTAATTTTAAAGTATGGAACTGATATTTGAACAAATTAAGATTCCAACAACCGAATACTGACGATTCGTACTTTCAAATTATCGTTGTTGCAATTAATGTAAGCTCAAGGGATATCAAACTACTTAACGATAAGTAATTAAACGTTATATTGTTAATATATGTCTAATGGTACAGGTAAATACATTCTACATTCTTCGGTTAATAAAAAATCATCGTCTTTTAATCAAATTCCCGGAAGAAAACTCGCTCTGTCAGCTTCCATTCGTTTACGGTTATTTCTCTGAAGCTGGAATTGGAAAATAGCAGTGCATTAAATTATCGAATATCGCTGGTATTTAAGGAAAGCATTATGTTAGTGTATGTTTTTGTTGTGTGTGTGTTTTTTAAAGAGTGATTATCTGATAAAAAAAACGGAAACATTGTGTCTCACAACTGATCGCAATTCATAGTTCTCTATGAAAACCACAGTTCTAGCGCGAGAACCATAGATCTCTGCAGAAACTGTCAGTTTGAGAAATGTTTTGTTTAAATTTGAAATCTGAAATTACAACTTAACCGAGCTCGCAACAATGATTACTGACTAAAACTCATAATTCTCGTAATCTTCTCGAAGTATTTATAATATATTCTGCAAAAATAGCGTTTTTATTCAATTACACGTGGGTTTTTTATTTAACAAGATTCTATTATTATTTTTATAATTATGTACAGACAAAACTAAATAAGACGGAAGGAATATTATCTTCCTGTTTGAAAAACAGAATTATTTTCCTGTTTATTAAAGTCATGTATACTATATTTCTGTTTCAAGCTTGCATATCACAAAAAAATGAAATATGCATATCAGGAATGGCCACATCCAGCATACACAGCCTCCCCACACAGCCAAAAAGTAGAGAGGAAAAGAGAGCATGGTATTACAAAAATCAGTTTCAAAATGGACGCCACAAACAAATAACGGAAGTGAGAACCGGAGGGGTTACCGCCTTGGAACGGTCAGTGGCAAAACAAATTGCCACTGGGAGTTTAAACCAGGTTCTAGGGTGCACCAACCTCACACTTGCCCCAACATATTCATTTTGTCTCTTTCACCTAAACAAAAGTAAATCCAAAGATTTACTTTTGTTCTTTAAACAAGTGTATCAACTTTGCTTACTAAACGTCATTGTTTATACTCACGCCACTGTTATTCTTAACTGATGCAAATCAGTCATGGGGCTGAAGTTTGAAAGCATCATTTGAACAATTGAGAAGCCCTTTTCATTACTTGGCCACTTTAATACTTCGAAGTTTATCAAAGATTAAATCACTACCTTATCACGCTAACATAACCGATTTACTTGAACCGAATATAAGATTAAGATTTAGTACTCAAATTTGATGATGATCGAAGTTTCAATACATTTAATTTGTAGAAAACGCTTATAAGATTCCTTTCACCTTTGTTCAAGGGCAAATCAACATGTGAATTTAATCATATACATTACTCAGCAAATCAGACTCAGACAGGAAACCATCGACTAAGGGTGTAACACGTTTATGAACATAGCGATTATAAAATTATATCAGCAATCATCCGTCTCTTACATCACGAACATGCTTGTCCTGATTTCAAAGCAAGTATGCCCTCAAAACAAGTAAACCTGCAAAATTTTATTAAACAAATTTGATTTTGATTTTTGGATTTGCATTGGCTACCACTTACATGTGACCTGGCATGCTTTTCTCGGGAATATTATAAATATTGATGATTACGTAAATGATGTAAAAATAATTCCAGATTAAACTTGATGTTTATATTGAAATAGTTCACTTTGTTAATTTAGGCAAAACTCAACAACGATTACTGTTATCAGCTGAATATGTGCAGTTCTCGTATTTACCTTTCCAGTTTTGAAGAGAATAGCTCAAATAATGATAACGTTGTCTTAACGCACGACCTTTATCTTAACGTTATCGTTTCAAGACGTTCAATGATAGTGGTTTTATAATAAGGAAATACGTCGGCATTCTATTCATTAACATAATATGTTATTTTAGCCATTTATAAGATGAGAAATTGCATTGAATTTTTTCACAAAACTGGATTTTGAGAAATAATTACCATAACGGACGTTTCTGCCTGGCGATTCTCATATTGCGAAGGCAAAACAGCAGTATTATGTGAACTGTTTTCCGGGACTGTTTAAGTTTGATGACGGACATCAATGAAATGTTTTACTTAATATTTAAGGTACATTTTCTTCTCATTGCAAAGCTCAAATGGCGATATCCTATTACAAATTTTACTTATTTCAGGTTCTCTTTTCTACACATTGAAAAACTCAAATGGCGTTAAACTGTGAACTGTTTAACTTATTTCAGGTACTGTTTTTAGCTCAAGTGGCGATAACCTGTTTACTGTTTTACTTATTTAATGTACTGTTTTTAGCTCAAGTGGCGATATTCTATGAACCGTTTTACTTCTCTTCGGTAACCTTTTCTACACTGCAAAGCTCAAATGGTGGTTTCCTATTAAGCTCAAATTGCGACTCATATATACTGTTTTACTTATTTCAGGTTACCTTTTCTAAAGATTGCAAAGTTCAAATGGAGGTATCCGGGAGATCAGCCTCTGGCTTTCAGGATTCAATGTCAAGAGGATCTGCGGAAGATTATGATGTTTGCTGTGATCCATGTTCGACAGCTGGTCTCACTGCTGAAGCAAATGGGTTTTGTACCGATTGTCAAGAAAACCTCTGTAAACCATGCCTAAACGCCCACAAACGAACAATGGCATCCAAACACCACAAATTGCTGGGTCAAGCGCAGGCAAAACCGAAGGGGGCTCCACAACAAGATAACTCTTCACCATGCACTGAGCCATGTCAGAGCCACCAGACAGAAGTGATCAAGTTCTTCTGTCAAAAACACGAAGCCGTCGGGTGTAATGACTGCATGACCTTAGACCATAGGACTTGTGATATAAAATACATTCATGAGATATGTTCTGGAATAGTAAAAAGTAGAGAATTCAAGACCACGCTTCAGGAAGTTGCACAGGCGATCAACGAAGAAGAAAGAATTATGAACAATGTAAAAGTTGCGAAGACTTGGAACAAAACAAGTGAAGACGAAGTTGTGCGAGAAATTGAAATATTTCAAAAGAAGATAAACGACAAAATAGAACATCTAAAACGAACTATGATTCAAGAAGCGCAGAGAGAAAGATCAAGCCGGGATACAAATTTAGATCAGATATTGAAAACGGTCCTTCAAGACTCCACCGAACTGAAAACGATCCAATCAACCATGCGTGAGGGACAAACTAATTTGGCAGATGCACAAGCTTTTACGACACTGAAACAGGCGCAAAAGAAGTTGAATGCATTGAAACTCCAATCTTTCGAAAAGGATTTAGCCAGAAATAAAATCAAATATATTTTTCAACCAAACGAGGGTTTGGAAAAGGCTCTTTTGTCAACTGATGGTTTAGGAAAACTTAACATGCTCACAGAATGGAGACCTTCAGATTCTAAGCCAAATTTTCAATCACTGATCCTTAAGAACCGAATCACGGTGAGAACGAAGAACGACAGTAGAGAGTGTGATATCACTTGCTGTGCTTTTATATCTCCTAGCAGACTTCTACTGAGTGACTGGAACAACCAGAAATTGAAGATCCTGGATATTGATCATCAGTCTGTAGTAGGGGAGATGGCCCTGATGACCGAGCCACACGACATTGCTATACTTCCACAGAACCAGGTGGCTGTCAGCCTGCCATTTAAACGGAAGATTCTGATCCTCGGGACAACCAGCCAGCTTAATACAGTCAGCAGTATCCGCGTTGAGCGACGTTGTTATGGTATGGTCTATCACCAGGATCTTCTGTATGTGGTTTGTCAGGAACCTAACAGTCTTCTGGTACTTGATATGCAAGGCGGTGTACAGAGAGATGTCACCTTACAGACAGCAATGGATGTGTCATTTGATTATCCTTTTAGAATTGCTGTAAGTCATGATGGAGAACACCTGTATATCAGTGACTGGAGTAGCGATTTTGTAGCCAGTATAACACTTCAGGGGAAGTTGACTGGTGTGTACAGCAACGAAGAGATGGATGACCCACGTGGACTGTTAGTGATGCAGGACGGGTCTCTGCTTGACTGCTCCAGGGACTCGGGCACCATTCACCATGTCTCTTCTGACCTAAAGGAAGGACATACTCTGGCCAGGAATGTTACCTACGCTAAGTCTATATGCCACCAGCCTGACAACCAGACAGTATATGTGGGCAGCGAAAAGTGTGATCAAATCAAAGTATTTGCAGAAAAACAAAATGAAAAAATAAAACAAATAAGTTTTATTGACATATGATTCTTAACGTTTTTATAAAAAAATGTTGAATATGACATGTATTTATAAAAAGGGAATTCAAAACATCAGCTCGAGACATTTAATTCGTTGTTTATACTTTTAAACGCAAAGATGATATGAAAAAAATAATTAAGGCCTAGCATAGTTGTACGGCACTAAAATAGCGTGTATTGAACATACACAGTTGATATCATGATGTATATTCGAACCAGACATTTCTGCTAATGTTTGAATGCTTAATACATAACAATATACTCATTATATTATATCCATTATGTTAGACATTTAATTCTATATCCCTAAAATGTATTTTTAATTTTTATTCTTAGATTTTTGGCAATAATATTATTTAAGTTACTCGAACTAAATATTTGTAACCTTATATTATTATTATACTAGTAATAAAGCGGAAGTTTGACATTTTATTTTACTACATGTACCAAAGTCGGAATGAGCTCACAATTATCCGCTAACTTCTTATATTATAGCATTTCGTTTCTTTTTTACTATAATAAAAAATATAATTTTTACTATAAAACTTTTTTTTTACCGCGAAGTGCATAATAAGCAATGTCGTCTGCTTAACTTTATGACGTCATTTCCTAAAAATTCCCCGATGAACGTTTATGCCATTACGTAGCTCAGGTATCCTCCTCCTCCTCCTCCTCCTCATCCTCATCATCATCATATGTGCACGGTACGGTGTTTCGTCGGGAACATCGTTGTTTCGCCCTGTCGACCTTTGGGACGATACCACGAAAGCGCGAAAATACGCTGCGAGATCGCAAAACCACGAAGTCACGAGAACCCGATGCGATGGTACGAAAGTACGGTGCTCTCGCGACCTTGCATTTTTTGGGAGGTTTGTGAACTCGGATCGTGATCTCGCAGTCTCGCATCGTGTCTTCACGCGTTTTCGTGACCTCGCCGCAGGACAGCGTGAGTACGATAAAATACATGAAGACGTTGCAAGGTCATAAAAATACGATGTGAGATCACGAAAAAAGATTGTGGTTTCGCAATCTCGCTTGGTGTTTTCGCGAACTCGCATCGTGTTCTCGCATTTTCGTGATCTATTCTTCAGATCAACGCACGATGAATTAAAACTACATTCCAGTTGGTTAGAAAAAAATATGGTTTCAGCGTAAAACTGTGTAACTGTTAGAACCAAAAATTTAGCTTCACCAGAAGACCATGCCTGATATTGTATAAGAATAAATAAATCAAAGACACTCCCAAGACTCCGTATTGAAAATACAGGGAAAAACATAAATGCTGTTTGCCGTCCTCAGCGAGAACACAATGGGAGATGCGAAAAGTTCGATGAGAGGATGCGATAATTATATCACTCTTTCGCGACATCGAGGCCGACATGGCGAAACAACAATGTCCTCAACTGAACAGCGTTCTCTAATGAAGGAGATTCCTTCCTATCGAAATGAAAATGAATTCTAACTTAAGTATTTTATTCTGAATAGAAATATATATACAATCTTAGTTATTTTTTTTATCAAATGATGCAATTAACATCAGAAATAGTCAAATTAATTCAAAAGAATTTGGGTCGAATCGTTCATGGTACGCAAAATGCAACGGAAATAACTCATCTTTGCTAATCATTACATAGATCGCAGGTCGCAATGATCATTTACCGACGCTTAGGACTTATAGTGTATCATTGTAATTAACTAAATATAAAAATGTTTTGGGATGGGGGACTCCACCCAGACGCCCCCGACCCCTCTATCCCACCTCCAACCCCCTGCCCATCCCCCCCCCAAACCGCTCGACATTTCTTATGGAAGTATGTAACTGCCACTAGCATAAAAATTTAACCATAAATTCCTATGTCAACGGGGTTAGTATATTATTTCGTTAAAACAAAATAACATTTCGTTTAAACGAAATAATATTATGTTTCAACGAAATAATATTTTGTTAAAACGAATTAACAGGGTTAGTATATTATTTCATTTAAACAAAAAACATTTCGTTTGAACGAAATAATATTATGTTTAAACGAAATAATATTATGTTATAACGAATTAACATTTCGTTTTAACGAAAAAATATTTCGTTTAAACGATATAATATCCTTCAAAAAGTATGATAAATGTCACTTTAGGAGCTCCGTATTAAAGGATATAGTTAGCGCTTCATTTTGCTCAGATCTTTATCAAAGTTTTTATCTGATATGTTAACAAATTGTTCTGAATACAGATCTATCTTCATACTAATCTAAACTTTCCATAATTAAAGAACAATTAACGCGCTTTTATTTAAGATGTAATGTTCAGTCCTAAAAGAATGTCTCCATATTACATTCATATTTGACCGACCGTGTTTTAAAACACTCACTTTGACTTCAACATTTCCAGATATACAAAAAAGACGCAGATGAAAATAGACAGAAGCCCCGAGTGATTCAAACACAAAAGATCCAGATCAATTTATAATTGCTACACTTTTGCGTTGTAAAGATACTTTTTGTTAACATAAAAAATAATGCATTAATTAAAAAATTACAATGTAAAGGATAATAAATGTGCATATTCGAAATTTTAATGTAATTTATTAAGGCGGAATATCGTTTAACTGAGTTAACTATGTTATCTCAGCAATAGATAACTACATGTATGACCTTCTTGATAACAAGCTCCAAAGTGTTTTTAATTATCCCCGGTCGATTGATATCAAAAGTTACGAAGATTTGCGTAATGGGCGTATATGAAATCAAAGTTCGTTTTAGACGGGTCGGATAGTGTTCTTCTTCCTTTCAAATACGGTATTGATTCAAAAATATAATTACAGTGTTTTAACAAACTGCATCGTAATTACAAAATACCTTCAACGTCTTGTATTATGAGATAGATGGTCATCTTGCGGACACGGAAGTAGTGTGGACTTTGGAGAACCTCCACGAGCGTTAGTTTCTGGTAATAAATTTGTTAACATTTTCACATGTTCATTTTAACTTGGAACGTAATTTAGAGAAAATGGTTATTATTATTGTCGTTAATATATTTGTATTTAATAGATCATGTCATGTTTAATAGTTTGCTGGCAAGGGGTGGTTAAATTTTCACAAATAAATTTAAGGAGAAACTCTAATTGCTAGCCAGATTTTAGTGAAGACATTCATTTATCTTTGCATGTGTTTACAATTGAACGCTGATCTCAGTCACACTTAAACAAAGCAAACTTAAAAAACAAACAATATATATAACAGGTAACGCTAATCTACAATACCTTGTGGCGATTCGTCAGAAATTAAAGACGTGTTTAGAAATTCTAAAAAAATCATGTCTACTTTCGGATTCAAGTGTGAGGTTGGTGCATCTCAGAACCTGCTTAAAACCCCAAATGGCAAATTGTCCTGCCATTGACCGTTCCAAGGCGGCAACCCCTCGGCTTCTCATTTTTAATGCTCCCCGAAGAAATTCGGGTCAGCATATAGTCGTCGGGTTGTCTGTTCGTCCGTCTGTCCGAGCGCACCACTAGGCACTTGTTGGGTACCAAGATACCCAATAAGTGCTTAATCAACACACATTCCGTTGAGTCTTATTGGGTACATTTTTTCTTGTTATGTAGTTTTAAACAAAAGAAATACCCAACAAATCTCTGTTGGAACGTCCGTCCGTAAGTACGTCCCGCATTCGCGTCAGGCCTATTTGAAGTCGGATTTTCAAATTATTTCACAGAAATGATCATCACATAGACCAAAGTGTCGCTCGCAACATGTGGCTTACTACCTTAAAGGTCAAGGTCACAGCATGACCCTGCAGCAAAATCGTGTACGGCCAATAACTTTTTTATTTGAAGTCGGATTTTAAAATTATTTCAAAGAAATGATCACCTCATAGAGACGACGTGTTGCGCACAACATTTAGGTCGCTACCTTGAAGGTCAATGTCACAGCATGATCTTTTAGCAAAATCGTGTCTGGCCCATAACTGTTATTTGAAGTCGGATTTGAAAATTATTTCACAGAGATGATCATCGCATGATGGCGACCTGTCGCGCGCAACATTTGGGTCGCTAACTTGAAGGTCTAGGTCAAAGCATGACATTGTAGCAAAATTGTGTCCGGTCCAAAAGTTTGTTATTTGAAGTCGGACTTAAAAATTATTTAACATTAATGATTATCTCATAGAGCGATGTGTCGCTTGCTTTATTTTGGGTCGCTACCTTGAAGATCAAGTTCACAGCATGACCTTGAAGCAAAATTGTGTCCGACCCTTTACTTTGTTATTTGAAGTCGGATTTTAAAATTATTTCACAGAAATGATGTGCTGATGGAGGCGACGTGTCGCGCGCAAATAATTGTCGCTACCTTGAAGGTCAAGGACATGGCATGACCTTGTACTAACAAAATCGTGTCCTGCCCATTACTTTTTTTATTTGAAATCGGATTTTAAAATAATTTCACAGAAACGATCACAACATGGAGATCACAACGTATCGCGTGCAAAATTTGGGTCGCTGCCTTGAAGATGACTTTTCGCGTATCATTTGGATCGCTACCTTGAAGGTCAAGGTAACAGCATGAATTTTTAGCAAATTTGTGTCCGGTCCATTTCTTTGTTATTTGAAGTCGGATTTTAAATTTCACAAAAAATGATCACCTCATGAAGACGTGTCGCGTGCAATATTTGGGTCGCTACCTTGAAGGCCAAGGTCACAGCATGACCTTGTAGCAATTATTTCACAAAATTGATCACCATAATGAATCGACGTGTTGCATGCATCATTTGGGTCGCTACCTTGAAGGTTAAGGTCACAGCAACCTTGACCTTGAAGCAAAATCGTATCCTGTTCATAACTGTTATTTACAGTTCGATTTAAAAATTATTTCACAGAAATGCTCACCATATTGAGGCGACATGTTGCACAATAATTGCGTCGCTACCTTGAAGGTCAGTGTCACAGCATGACCTTGAAGCAATATTGTGTCCGGTCCATAACTTTGTTATTAAAGTAGGATTTCAAAATTGTCTGATTTATAGCACTACACCATTTTCAAAATTGACCTCAATAGTTAAACTACTAACCATTTTTGTGACTAAGTACCCATTCGGGTAGCATCACCCGTCTTCGACGGTCTCTTGTTGTTAAATGTTTGTGATGTCTGTTTGAAATTGATCATTTTATTCATCATGTTCGCTCTCTTCTTCTTCCTGGATGTGTTGGGAGGCTGTGTCTTCTGAATGTGACAATTTCTGATATGCATATTTCATTTTTTTTCAAAAAAAAACCACTCGTGATATCTCTTTACAAACTGACAATATTTAGTAATATTTACACTTCAACTTTATCCTCTTCGATGACGTCTTATTAACCTAACGAATCATAATTTCTGGTACACGGTGTGACGTATTACCTTTAGAGGCGTGGCTGCAGTAGAACCGCTCAATTTATTTGACTGTGCAATATGTTTTGACGTGTGATGTCGACGAGCACACACGATCTGCCACAAGTTGCTGCGAGAAAACGTGCCGTCAATCTTTTTGTCGTCAACGTTGCTGTTCCAACACCATTTTGTAAACGCTAATTCTTCTTATATTTTCTGTATTAATGAGTCAGATTGTTTATGAGTGCAATTAAGGATCCACTGTTACAGGTTACTGTCATTTGACAACAGGTGATATTGGGCAAGGCCGATATGGTCGTAGGAAACTAAACTAACTTTTATTATTGTAGGTATCTTGTCTTTGTTACACTTAAATTTGTAGCTTGCAATGGCACAAAATTGTGCCAAGCTATTCAAAAATATAAAAGCATACATATTCATATAGTTATAATCTAGACCTATAAAGTACTGTTTTTATTTACACGCATTTACATTACAGTGAGACTCAAATCTGTAGAATCTATTGTGATACATCATCTAGATATTGGGGCATATTTGTGCAAAGTCATTTGAAAATATCTCCAGGCATGACAGTTTCATAGGAATGTTCAGATATTTGTTAAAGTGATCTTGTAGTTATAGATCACACATACAGTTGTAGATGCTGTGTGCAAAATAAGTGAAAATATGGTACTTTTTTGAGTCAAGATACTTGAATTTGCAAGATAGAGTTAGTCATTTAAGTTGGATAATAGTTCTGTTATTGGGCCAAAAAAGAAAATAATCTCAATAAACATGTAGTCCAAATATTCATCTGTAACACTACTTAACAGGTGTTAGTAACTGATTTGAAAAAAATGCTCCTTTAGGTTATACACCACTAAATATTGGTGATCAGACTTCTAAATAATTTTGTGCAGGTAATTGCGGACCAGTAACAGGAAGTCAAACATGATTTGGTGAAAATGAAAATAAATAACATATTTTAAAAAGAAAATTATTTGAGAAAATATAATGATTTTGTAGTAATTTGAATACAAATAATATGAAATTGATAATAAAAAAACGTGAAATTCAACTTTTAAAATAGCTGTCTTTTTTGACAGAATATAAACAAAAGTTGCGCAGAGACTGGGGTAACTTCTGGCTAAAATGCCGAAAAAGTCATTATGTTATCATTGTATTTAGTATTAGTGCAACTTCCAGTTTTCAGGGTTAAAGTCCAGATTAGAAGAAGCAGATCCGAGCATTTTCAGATTTTCACACATATTTAAAGAAGCAAAAACCCCACTGAACATGGCAAAAAATTGTTTTCTTCCTCAACAGCAATCTACATTTTCGTTTTAACAATTTAAAGGATAATAAAAACTTTGATTTTTTATTTTCTAAAACACAACTTTTTGATGCAGTACAAATTTAGTGATAACATGCATATTAAAAAAGCAAAACTAAAACAAGACAGATCAACCATGCGTGAGGGACAAACTCAACTGACAGATGCACAAGCTTTTACGACACTGAAACAGGCGCAAACGAAGTTGAAGGCATTGAAACTCCAATCTTTCGAAAAGGATCTATCCAGAAATAAAATTAAATGATTTTCAATCCAAGCAAGGTTTTGCAAAAGGCTCTTTGGTTAATTGATGGTTTAGTAAATTATAACATACTTACAGATATGGAACCTTTGATCCTTAAGAACCAAATGAAGGTGAGAATGAAGTCCGATACTGAAGAGTGTGACATCACTGGCTGTGCTTTTATATCTCCTAGCAGACTTCTACTTGCTGACTGGAACAACAAAAAATTGAAGATCCTGGATATTGATCAACAGATTGTAGTAGAGGAGCTGACTCTGAAAGCCGAACCATTCGACATTGCTATACTTCCATAGACCGGGTGGCTGTCAGCTTGCCAGAGAAACAAGAGATTCTGATCCTCGGGACAACCAGCAAGCTTAAAACAGTTCGCAGTATCCGCGTTAAGCGACAATGTTGGTGTATGGTCTATCATCAGGACCTCCTGTACGTGGTTTGTCAGAACCCAAACGGTCTTCTGTTACTTGATATACAAGGCGGTGTTCAGAGAGATGTCACCTTACAGACAGCAATGGATATGACATTCCAGAATCCTCTTTTCATTGCTGTAAGTCATGATGGACTACTGTATATCAGTGACTGGAGAAGCGATTTTGTAGCCAGTATAACACTTCAGGGGAAGGTGACTGCTGTGTACATGAACGACGACATGGAGGACCCGGGTGGACTGTTGGTGATGCAGGACGGTTCTCTGATTGTCTGCTGCCGCGAGCCGAGTACCATTCATCTTATCTCTTCTGACCTGAAGAAAGGACATACTCTGACCAGGAACGTTACTTACGCTAAGTCCATATGCTGCCAGCCTGACAACGAGACATTATTTGTGGGCAGCTGCTGCTGTGATCATATCAAAGTATTCGCAGATCAATTAAGTGATAAATGAAACAAATAAGTTTTATTGACTTATGATTCTGAACATATTTATGAAAAATGTTGAACAAGACATGTATTTATAAAAAGGGAATTCAAAACATCGACTTGAGAACTTAATTTCGTAGTTTATATTTCAAACGCAAATATGATATGGAAGAAAAAAAATTAAGGACTAACGTAGTGGTACTGCACGAAAATGGCCTGTATGTTTAACACACAGTTGATATCATAATGTAGATACGGACCAGACATTTCTGCTACTGTTTGAATGCAGAATACATAATATACTTTGTGTAATATTCAATCTGTTAGACATTTTTATATCCCTAACATGTATTATATAATTTTTATTCTTTTAGATTTTTGACAATATTTTAGTTACTCTTACTAATTATTTGTAACCCTATTTTATTATTATACCAGTAATAAAGCTTTGGAAAATATCTGGACAACTGTTCAAATATATCTGACATATACAGATTACTTCTGTTGACCGACTGCCAACTATCTAGAGTACGGGGCCTATTACGGGGAAAAGGTGCCTTCGGCGGTAGTTTTTGACATTTTAGTTATTTGGAATGAGCACAATTATGTGCTTACATCTAAAAAAAAATAGGGAATTTTGTTACTTTTTTACTATAGAGTATTACTTTTTTACATGCCATTTTCCCGATGACCGTTTTTTGCCAAAAACGTACCCCAGTTATTGCATAGTTTGTAAACGGTTCGGTGTTTTGTCGGGAACATCGTTGACTCGCCTTGTCGACCTCTTGGACGATACCGTGAAAGCACGAAAACACCCTGCGCGATCGCCAAACCACGCCAGGACCTACATGGCGAAACAACAATATCGTTCTCCAGTGTATGGGATTCCTTCCTACATAATGATTGTAAAATAAACTTACACATGAATCCTAACTATTGGGAAGTTCGTACCAAATTTATTCGATAGAATTTGGGTCGAATTGTTCACGCAAAAATGTAAGGGGAATAACTCTTGTTTACTCATGAAGTAATTGGATCGCAGGTCGCTATGATCGTTATTCGTCGCTTAAAGAAATTATAGAACCAGTAATGTCATAGTAAATTTTACAATAACGTCATCATGTAACAATAATTTTGCTAGACCATGATAAAATATAACTTTTAAAATTCTCACATAATATTAGCACACACTAATATCAACTCCGATGATGCTGTCTTTGTCGATCGGTGTTCGAAACTTTTTAATTTCGTTTTCGTACAAGCACGCAAGCTAGGCTAATCGATAGTACATTGTATATACTGTGGACAAAAGACCGCTTCGCTTTATGTCTGAACAAGTTGTGCATGTCCAATATAATGTCGCATGTGTAAATACTTTATCGTTTTCACTAAAGATGCAGACCCAAACTTTACAAATCTTGAACCTAATCCTTTCCTTTCACCAGCATTTCAAGAATTACTGTAACAGAAAATGATATTATGAAATTACTTGGAAACCTAAATATGGGCAAAGTGACAGACACAGATCAGATAGTGTGCAAAAAAAACAACCCAATCTTCACAATTTTGTTCTAGAGCATTTCTGTACATTTAGACTCGGTCGAGACAAATTTACCCTTTTTTGAAAAAAGAAGAAGAAATAATCCAATTGTAATGTGATTGAAATGAGGTAAATCGTAAGGCCGTGAGTTTTCGATTTTAACCGAAATGTTTAAGTTCATGTACGCATGAAGGATAAAGTTTCCATTTTTTTTATAAGATCGCCTAATCAAAGCTTTTTATTGACATGTTCACAGACAGTTTTAAAATAATGATCAATCTTCTTAAAAAACTTCAGTTTTCATCATTAAGAAGGCTCAACACTCTTTGCTTGTTGTGGAAATTCTTGATATGCATATTTCATTTTTTTAGATTTAATTTTTCAACACTTAAAGATTGTAACCGCAACCAGTGTCCATAGGTTCTTCATGTTTAAAAGACCAGGTTTTCAAGCTATTATTCTGGCTTAAAAATTTCCTCATAATTATAAAAAAAAACTTTAATAAAAAGACAAAATCCCGCGAGATTCAAAACTCAAGAGGTCCAGATTAACACATGTAGGGTACTCTTGGGAATGTGTAAAGATACCTTTGTTATTTGTTAACGTACAGAAGTAATGCATTCAATTCATAATAAACAATATAAAGAAATTCAGACTTTAAGCACATGAGTAATTGTGTCATATTCAACATTTTAATTTATTTAGGGGACATATCTTTAAACTGCATAAATACCTGTATGCGTGTATTTTATCTAAGCTATAGGTATGGCCTTTGTTATAACCACAGGAACCTGAATTGCTTTCAATAATCACCCCGATCCCACATATTTGACGTTGGACCCTATATACATATATAATAAACACAAGGAATGCAACGGATTTGTACCCCACCAACTAACCCGTTATAAGAATTTTCCAGCTACAGCCTTGACACGGAATTTCCGAAGGTCAAACATTTGAACAAAATGAAAATTTATTATTAGCAACCATAGCACCTTAATAAAAGTCATTCTGGAATCGGTTATTAAACTTTTGTTTCGTTCTTTATTTTGTCGTCCACTCCATTGTGTGACGTCACATCTTTTTAATAGCGTTTTGAAATGACTGAAAAAAATGCGAGTAGATAACGCGTGAACACTAACCTACAACGTACGGTGTTCCGTTGAGGCAATTGTTGTTATGCCCAGTCGACCTCAAGGGCGAGAACACGAAAACGCGAAAACAGGATGCAAGATCGCGAAACAACGATCCGAGATCGCGAAAGTACGATCCGAGATCGCGAATATACGATGCGAGGTCGCGAAGGTACGATGCGAGAACGCGATAAAAATATCGCGCCCTTTCATCGTACTTTCGCCACCTCGCATCGTTGTTTCGCATTCTCGCATCGTGTTTTCGTGGTATTGCCCTCAGGACAACAAGACCACGAAGCGCGAAAACACAATGCTAGATCGCGAAAGTACGATGCGAGTATTTACCGAGTTATTTTAGCGGCCATAGGTCCACCACTGTAACCTATATTATTTTTATGCATTGTTTCAAAAATATTTTTCTTCAATTAAATTTTTTAGATAAAGACTTCTGGTTCTAATAGAGGCAGATTTGTGTGGTTTCGTATTTTAAGACAAACCATATGGGCGTCTGCCTATAATTAATTTCTTCTCTTCTTTCTTCTTTGTTAATGATGTTGTTCTGTTGATGATGTCTAGTGGTGTCAATATTCTGAAGTTGGTGTCTAATGGTGAAGTCTTCTGTGTTGAATTCCATCAGTTATGTTGGTGAAATCTGTTGAATCCCATTGGTTGTTCGGTCTGGTTCTAAATTGAGTAGTCTTCGTTTGCCCATTGGCCTAGTTTTGTCTTAACCTGGATTCGCTTCTTCTGTACCAAGGCCGTGTCTTCTCCTTGGTCGAAAGGATGGTTGCCTCCCAGTCTCTGCAATCGTCCTTCCAACACCCCACTCCATCTTCAATTCTTCATCCCGCTTGTGGCAATTTATGTTAGCCACATGTATATCAGTTCGACATCACCAGTGCGGTTAAAACAGGGCAAAAACAGTCCAGAGTGTTGATGGATCTATCTGTCTCAGCCAGATATGAGTGACGACAGAGGGTGTCCCTAATCCTGTGGCCTGGTTTCCTACGAGCTCGCCCAAACGCGTCCGCTCTTGCCGATGGTCTGGCCCGGAATGGGGAATGAAAGAAGCAGAAATACACAACTCTTGTTTTAAAAAAGGATTAAGTTTTTCTTTAGCTATATGACAAATCAGCTAATGTTTACCAACTCTAGGTCCCAAATATTTTTATCAAGCTGGAAAAATATTTTTTTTATTTTGTGTACTATGATTGAAGGTGAAATCACGTCAACGCTAAAACACGATGCGAGGTCGCGAAACAACAATGCGAGACCTCGAAACAAAGATGCGTAGGCGCATCGTACTTTCACAAGCTCGCATCGTGTTATTGCGTTCTCGTGGTCTCGCTTTTCTTGAAAAAAAACCCACGTAAAACGCGAAAACAAGATGCGAGAACGTGAAACAACGATGCGAGGTTGCGAAAGTACAATTCGTGGGCGCGATCTCGAATCGTATTTTCGCGACCTCGCATCGTGTATTTTGCGTTTTCGTGATCTTGTCCAAGAGGTCGACAGGGCGAAACAACGATGGCCCTTACGGATACAACGTATTAAAATAATCTTCAGAATAATGACAAATATTTACATGAAACCGCAAAACGTTTTTATTTTAAAACCGAAAGTGAAAGTGAAAAGGGATTTTCTCACATTTCTTAAAACCCTGACATTATTTTATAAGCCTCAAGATGTAAAAGATAGTTTATCGGTATAATGTTCGGCGTTATGTGTGTAGGCCGTTCGGGTTCGATTTCCGGAATGAGCCTTTTATTTACTTTTATTTTTTTACCGAAAATTTGTTGGAGATATATAAAGAAATTTAACAATAATAAGTCAAAAAATTTAAATACGATCAATTTTGATGAATTTTCTCGATATTTCGAAAATATATCTAATACTCCTCATAAAGAATACAATTCTCAAACATTTATCTACGAAAGACCCGAGGTTCTTCATGTAGACCAACTAGATTCTCCATTTACAATTGATGAAATTCAAAAAACATTACGGTGCCTTAAAAGGAACAAAAGTAGTGATCTGAACAATATTGTTGTGGATTTTTTTATCGATGCAAATACCTTTATCAGTCCCTATTTATGTAGTATATTTAATAAAATTTTCGACACTGGGATATATCCCCAGTCATGGAGCAAGGGGTTTATTGTCCCTATATTCAAAAAAGGGGACCCCTCTGACCCAGCTAATTATCGAGGCATAACAATAGTCAATACCATTGCTAAAATATATTCACTATTATTGCGAAACAGAATTAATAAATGGTGTGAATCCAATTATGTATTTATGGATGCTCAATATGGTTTTAGAGATAAACGTTCTACATCTGACGCTATATTCATTCTCTACTCCCTTATTCAGAAGATTTTAGTACGTAATTCTAAACTATGGTGCATTTTTATAGACTACGAAAGGGCCTTCGATACCGTTATAAAAAATACAGATATACTTCTGTTCATTATAAACTAATCAGTGTCTAACCTCTCCAAAATTTATAGCTCTCCATGAAATTGTCCTAAAGTGAGACAGTTCTCCATGAAATCGTCTTAAATGTAAAAAAAAATGAACACAGAGGCTCCTATTAGCACATGAAACGTTCTAAAGTGTTAAATAATGTATGCCGCACCCCGCAAACACAGCAAGGCGAAATCTAATTCTCTAAAGCTCCCAAAATCAGTCTGCAGACATTGCAGAGTTTGGACCCCTATGTCGCTATCCCTTCTTTCACTCTTCAACCACTGCATGGACAGACAAAAACGGACCAGAAGCAGATGTCTGAAACAAGCGGCTAGGTGGTTATCTCATACACAATACCTATAATACAAGAAAATGTACTTACTTTACTGAATTAGTGGTCGATGTAAACAAAACAATGCTGTTTTATCACCAACTGACACCACTCTCCATGAAATGGCCGTCTTAAAGCATCGATCTTCTTACTTTAGGTTAGACCCCTTGTTAATGGTGAAATAGTTGAAAAAGTCGATTATTTATTTATTTAGGCATTAAGTTCATGTACACAGGTAATTTAAGGTATGCAATGACAACGTTATCTGACCAAGCTCTCAAGGCATATCATAGTTTATTATCATTATTTACAAGAGGTAAATTAGATATTAAAACCAAACTGTATTTGTTTGATTGTTTAGTTGCTCCAATTATAATGTATGGATCGGAAGTCTGGGGTATTTACAATTTCAAAGAGGTAGACAAATTGCATATTCGTTTTTGAAAAAATATCCTGGGAGTAAAAAAGCAAACACCTAATGCAGCAGTGTTGGGTGAGCTGGGCAGATTTCCCTTATCTATACTTTGTAAAGAAAGGGCCATTAAATTCTGGGTTAAAATCAAAAGTAATGTCAATTCAACATTACATGATATTTACCTTAATCAAATTAGTAATAGGAAGTCATGGGCCTCTCGTATGAGTGCGTATATAGATAACCTCGGTTTTGCATATCTTAATGCCGATTTTGATGTAAATAGAAATTATTTCCTTTGTTAAAAACACGTATACGTGATCAATATATTCAATACTGGTCTACAAGCCTACACGAATCCTCTAAATTTGACTGTTATAGAAAATATACAACTACTTTCTGTTTTGAAGATTATCTTCTTAATGTAAAATCAGAAAAATTACGCAAACAACTAACCCAATTTAGATTAAGCTCACACTCTTTAGAGATAGAAACTGGAAGATATAATAATATTGATAGGAATCAAAGATTATGCAAGGTCTGTCCACAAAATTTAGTCGAATCAGAATACCATTTCCTGCTCTGCTGTTCAAGATATACTGGTATTCGTAAAAAATATTTCGGCCTTACTGCATGGCCAACTATAACTAAATTTATTTCTATTATGGCCTCTAAAAATTTCACAATGCAATTAAAACTATGTAAATACTTAAGGGATGCTTTTGTACTACGTTCTGATACACTGAGTAATATTGATGTTTCATAACTATGTTGCTTGTGTTTTCTGTCCTTTTCTTTGATTATGTCATTTGATCTGTCTATGTTAATTGTTATGTTTATAAATGTATGTACTTGCCATATTTCATGTTGTTTCATGTTGTATTATGTATTTAGCCAAAGGCAAACATTTGCCGAGTGCTTGAAATAAAAGTAATCCGGGCAACAACTTTTGGGGTTGTTCCGGCTAGATGGATCGGTAGTGTTTGGCGTTATGTGGGTCGGCGCTGTCGCCATACGGGTTCGATTTCCAGTGAAGAATTACAATTGTTTATATTACCTTATTAGACATATTGTATACAAATTTTATAGTTCTGATGCAAAATGTGTTTCCTTCTGTGTTTGTGCCTATAAAGCGTTAGTTCTAACTCATCGTGCATAATGTTCACCTAAATCCTATTAGCAATCGGTATTTTCTTTAAACAAGCAGAGTATTAAAAATTAGAAAAAATCTCACAATTATAGCTTCTTTCCATTAAAAAATTAGGTATTTACAATCATATAAACTGGTTTACTTAAAATTTCAAGTCCTTTTGTTTTTTATTCAAATGACGATTTAATATTTAATGTTGTGCTTATTTTAGTTACTCTTTTCTGCTTTTCTGCACATTGCACATTGCAAAGCTCTAAAAGCGCTTATGGTGGTATCCTATAAACTGTTTAGTTTTTTCAGGTAACCTTTTCCACACATTGCAAAGCTAAAACGGCGGTATCATATAAACTGTTTAGTTTTTGAGGTAACCATTCCACATATTGCAAAGCTAAAACGGCGGTATCTTATAAACATGTTTGCTTATTTCAGGTACTATTTTCTAAACATTGCAAAGCTCAAATTGTTGCTATCCTATAAATTGTTTTATTTATGTTTACTTTTCTATACATTGCAAAGCTAAAATAGCGGTTTCATATACTGTGGTATTATTTAATTTCGCTGGCATGAAATTCGCGCAATCGCCGAAAAAGACTGTTTCGCGCGGACGTAAATTCGCGCAAAACGAATTTTTCAAACACAAAATCATTATTATAATTATTATTTGACTTGCCCGTTATTGTTAATTATTGTTTATTTGAACACACGAGCAAATTATGTGTCAGTTGGCCCCTTTCAATTACCACTTCCTTTGTAAGTCAATTATCAAACCGCTGTTTATTCGGCGTCATTTATTGACATGGGAACCATATGATTCATCTATCTGAACCATTCATAACATAATTGGAATGTTAGTTGCGTACCCAATTTATGTTCAAACGTGTAAATTTATTGTATTGTTTAATCATTTTATTTCGCGCGGGTTTGATTTTCGCGTATTTCGCGCTACGACAAGAGCGCGAAATTCAGCCCGAGCGAAATTTAACCATTTCACAGCGTTTCTTTATAGGAAAACAGAGTTGCGCGAATGCATGCCGCCGTAAAATTGTTATTTACGAGTTTTGCGCGAAAATTCGTCCTCGCGAAATTAAATGATATTACAGTAAAACAAATATTCAATAAAGGTTTTATAAATTTAAAAAAAGTTTCTACGTGTCAAAATAAACTGAATGAGATGACAGCGATACTGTTTTGTAAAGCTGACCTGTCCTGACCTAAATGCACGGACGAAATTGTCGTTACAGTTTTGAAGTAACATTATATATATTTCAAAAAGAATGCGACAGTAATAACAAAGTTTATTTCCTTCATGAATATAATTATTCAATACCCCAAATTTATATCAAAAAGCGATACGGGCAACTAAATACAAAGTATAGGTCCATTCGGACATTAACACGTTTCGGATGTGTATGTGGAGCTATAAAATGATACCACAGTAAACTGTTTTACTTATTTCATGTTCACTTATCTACACATACCAAAGCTCAAATAATGGTATCTCATTAACTGTTTTACTTATTCCAGGTATTACTTAAACATTGCAAAGCTCAAATGGCGGTATCCGGGAGAGCAGCCTCTGGCTTTCAGGATTCAATGTCAAGAGGATCTGCGGAAGATTATGATGTTTGCTGTGATCCATGTTCTACAGCTGGTCTCACTCCTGAAGCAAATGGGTTTTGTACCGATTGTCAAGAAAACCTCTGTAAACCATGCCTAAATGCCCACAAACGAACAAAGGCATCCAAACACCACAAATTGCTGGGTCAATCACAGAAGACAGCGACAAAGGGGACTGCGCGGCAAGATAACTCATCGCAATGCACCGAGTCATGCCAGCTCCACCAGACCAAAATGATCAAGTTCTTCTGTCCAAAACATGAAGCCGTCGGATGTAATGACTGCATGACCTTAAACCATAGGATTTGTGATATAAAATACATTCCTGAGATATGTTCTGGAATAGCTAAAAGTAGAGAATTCAAGACCACGCTTCTGGAAGTTGCACAGGCGATCGACGAAGAAGAAAGAATTATGAACAATGTCAAAGTTGCTAAAACTGGGAACAAAACTAGTGTAGACGAAGTTGTGCGAGATATTGAAATATTTCAAAAGAAGATAAACGACAAAATAGAACATCTAAAACGAACTATAATTCAAGAAGCGCAGAATGAAAGATCAAGCCGGGACACAAATTTAGATAAGATATTTAAAACGGTCCTTCAAGACTCCACCGAACTGAAAACGATCCAATCAACTATGCAAGAGCGACAAAGTAAGTTGGCAGATGCACAAGCTTTTACGACACCGAAACAGGCGCAAAAGAAGTTGAAGGCATTGCAATCCCAATCTTTCCAAAAGGATTTATCCAGAAATAAAATCAAATGTATTTTTCAACCAAACGAGGTTTTGGAAAAAACTATTTCGTCAGTTGATGGTTTAGGAAAACTAAATATGCTTTCAGAATTCGGATCTTCAGGTTCCAAGACAAACTTTCAATCTTTGATCCTTAAGAACCAAATCACTGTGAGAACAAAGTCCGATACTGTAGAATGTGATATCACTAGCTGTGCTTTTATATCTCCAAGCAGACTTCTACTGGCTGACTGGAACAACATGAAATTGAAGATCCTGGATATCTATCAACAGACTGTAGTAGAGGAGATGACCCTGGAGACCTGGCCATTCGACATTGCTATACTTCCACAGAACCAGGTTGCTGTCAGCTTGCCAGATAAACAGGAGATATTGATCGTCAGAACAACCAGCCAGCTTAAAACAGTCCGCAGTATCCCCGTTAAGCGACAATGCTGGGGTATGGTCTATCATCAGGATCTTCTGTATGTGGTTTGTCAGGAACCTAACAGTCTTCTGGTACTTGATATGCAAGGCGTTGCACAGAGAGATGTCACCTTAAAGACAGCAATGAATGTGACATTTAAGTGTCCTTTTTACATTGCTGTAAGTCATGATGGACAACACCTGTATATCAGTGACCTGGGCAGCAACTTTGTAGCCAGTATAACACTTCAGGGGAAGGTGACTGGTGTGTACAGCAACGACGAGATGAAGAACCCACGTGGACTGTTGGCGATGCAGGACGGTTCTCTGCTTGTCTGCTGCTTGGGCTCGGGTGCCATTCACCATGTCTCTTCTGACCTGAACGAAGGACATACTCTGACCAGGAATGTTGCCTACGCTCAGTCTTTTTGCTGCCAGTCTGACAACCAGACAATATTTGTGGGCAGCGCAAACTGTGATCAAATCAAAGTATTCGCAGAAAAATAAAGTGAAAAAAATGAAACAAATAAGTTTTATTGACATATGATTCTGAAGATTTTTATGAAAAATGTTGAACATGACATGTATTTATAAACACGAAATTCAAAATATCAGCGTGAGACCTTAAAGTCGTTGTTTATATTTTAACGCAAATATGATATGAAAGAAAAATAATTTAAGGACTAAAGTATTTATTTATATTTATTTATGTATAACCATGGAGACATACTTTTAATAAAACATTTTAATTCTACATGTGTTGTAACTGGATGCTGGGGACCTATGGATTGCCCATTAAGCTGAAAGCTTATTTCCAATGGGGTCCATTTGAGGGAATAACAAATTGTAAGAAAAGAATTAACAAGTAACAAAACTTGGGGGCAAGACTTTGTTCAAAAATGGGATTATTAAAAGTATGCTTCAAGCACTTATTATCACAGAAACATGTATCTAAAAAAAGATCAATAGTATATAAAATCCTGGACACTGTCTGTAATTTGTTTATTTAGTAAATGTTTTTTAACCAGAAGTTTGTATTTATGTGCATTCTTCACAGCTTTAATTTCCTCTGGAAGTGAATTCCAGTCTACAATACCATGGTAGTAAAAAGTCTGTTTACTAACATTATTAACATTTGGGACATTAAAATTAAAACTACTAGATCTGGTATTATACTGTATTCTATCTTCTCTCCGTTCAAAGTTATTTTTCAAATATGACGGGCATTTGTTATAATAGACTCTGTGAATATGACCAAGTCTCAGCTGTTTAACACGGTTATTCACATTTAAGTAGTGGTATTAAACTGGCGTGTATGTTCGAGACACAGTTAATATCATAATGTAGATACGGACCTGACATTTCTATTAAATTTTGAATGCAACAAACATAACAATATACTTTGTGTAATATCCAGGCTGTTATACATTTATTTCTATAACCCTAAAATGTGTTTTATAATTTTTTTCTTTTAGATGTTTGACAATATTTTAGTTACTCGTACTAAATATTTGTAACCTTATAAAATTATTATACTAGTAATAAAGCTCTGGAAAATATATGGACAACTGTTTTAATATATCTGAAATAAACAGATTAGTTCTGTGGACCGACTGCCAACATTCTATGGTGTGGGGCCTGTCACGAGAAAAAGTGTCTTCGGCAGTAGTTTTTGACGGTTTAGTTATTACCAAATTTGGAACGAGCTCACAATTATCTGCTCACTTCTCATAAAAAATAGGGAATTTTGTTTCATTTTTACTATAGAGTATTACTTTTTATACCGCGGAATGCATAATGAGCCATGTCGTCTGCTCAACTTTATGACGTCATATCAAGGAATAACGTAAATTGCACGAAGACATCTTTTTTCATGACTCGCATTATATAAACTTCGATATACTTATGTTTCATAGTGTGATATTATAACATATCAGCTGGCATTGATGAAGACAACGGAAGATCACATAGCCACAAATCAGGAACAGAAATATTGTTGATTTTTATGCCATGAAATTAAAAATTGCAATAAACACAATCTCTAACAGGTCACCTGAAATCCCGCATAATGTTCTCTTCCCTCTGAGGCCTAATTACCAATCATTTTCACGAAAAGATCATCATTACATCGTACATATTCTGTAAACATTTTATTCACATAGACCAATGGCAACATCCTCAGTCATAAAAAGGCAAAAAATCTAACCTACCGTATAAAGGATGCAACCTTAGTAACTTTAAAATGCTACTTGGTGCCCGTCACTTGAAAAGGTAAATATTTTGCGTTAATTTTTAAAATCATTTTACTTGTTCTGTCTATTTACGCACTTAAAACGATAACTTCTCTTATACTTCTTCATAGATAGTACATGATTTGGTAACATATTTTTACTAAAAATCGAATCGGCACTTTTAACTGCGAAATGCAATATCTTAATGATCCATTTTATGACGTCATTTCGAAGATTGATGTCTTTTTCCCGATGACCGCTTTTATTACAATATTTTTTACGGTACAGTGTTCTGTCGGGGTCATCGTTGTCTCGCCCTGTCCAACGGGGGAAGACACTGTTTTGAACAAACGCAAAGAGAACCGTCGCGATTACAGCATTGAAACGGTCAGTGACAAAACAGTTTACAGGGGCGGATCTAGGATTTCAGCAAGGGGGGTTTAACTCAGCGAGTCGTATTTTTAACAGAAGGTCAATTTGCAACTAAGCTTAAACATCAGTCCTTCGGACACTTCCAGGGTTCTCAATATATAATGTTTGTAAAAGGCCCCAATGATTGTTAAGTATGAACTAATATAGGGGGTCCATGGGCCTGCCCCTCCGGAAAATTTTGAAAATTTATATGCCAAGTCCTGCATTCTGAGGTATTTTGCGGGAAATTTATCTAGCAGGTTTTGAACTACTCCTTCTTACTTGATTTTAAATATTTCCTTGCGAGCAGTAGTGATGCAATTATATGAACTCAGATCCAAATACTCTGCCTCATTATCTGACACTTACAAAGTTTCAACTGAAGAAGTTGTTAATTAGAGGAAAAAACTGCTCGAAATGGCTAAGTTCAGGGTTCCCAGTTTCTGGTCAATACTTTCGCCAGTTGGAAATGTTGAAGACATTTTAGATGCACTAATAACTGTTTGTGGAGGGATGGGGTTCAGAGAGAAAATTAGCTGTGAGATACTTTTGGTTTCCTACTGGACAAAAGTATCATTATCTTTTGAATCATTTTGCATAAAACATATTTATGAACGTTAATGTGCCGAGTCCATATTTTTTTTTACTTTTGAATGCTTTATTTTCATGAACAGCGTGAAATTCATTCCCTACTGAAGCACTGACCAATTAAAGCAGATACGAATGTGTTAAGATTTCGGTACTAAAATCCTGGAACGACGTTGGCGCGCCCGGCATATTTGTGAGGATTTTTTTATTTTCTATGATTTGTGCACGCCTCTACCTCAGTAAATTATTCTATGCAAATTACAGCAGTTGTGCTCGTGGTCATTACTTTTGTCTTCGATGACTCGTCGCCGGATGTGATATCGAAAATACATGTATAATTATTTTTATTCAAACTTCATTTCTTTCTTGTATTGCAAATATAAGCATAAGATATATATACCACAGACTCTAGCTGCGAATTTTAAGTTGCAAAAGGTCCTGTGATTTATCAAATGCCCATGGCGATAGATTGGGGACGCTAGAAACATGCAATACTAAGTTTTCCATTGATTAACAATTGACTACTTTGTTTAAGCAGATTGGTCACATACAATGGCAAGTGTGCAGGGGTGCGAAGTTGTTTATTGGCAATACACAGGTTAGAATTGAGAGCAAGTAATATGCGTCCAAGTTTTGACACTCAAGACCATCACAGAGGCCGCATTTTTATCGTCAAATGAAACAAATTTGCACTAAACTTGTTGTCTATTTCTTTTTGGAAACCATTGATTCGTATCCACAAACTTAGAACCTCGAACCACCCGGGACAAAAGAAATCGGGGAAATTAGGGGGGTTCGTCCGAACCCCTCGAACCCCACCCCACCCCCCACCCCTGCTGGATCCGCCACTGGTTTATATAAACCAGGTTCATATTCATCTTGAAACTAATTGCTGCAAATAAATATATTCTAATTCATAAAAAGTAATTATAATAATGCAATGTGCAAGTAAACAACGTCTCGGGTTAGAAGATAATTTTAATATAACAACAAACACAATAAGAAAAATGTGTTTACAACTTTAAATACACACACGTGGTATTCATAATACCACTTGAACATAGGTCAATGCGAATCACACACAGACTGGTGGGTTACTTTGCAGACCTTTAGCTTCAAGGGACAAAGGTGTCATTTCGACGATAGCGGAGCATGAGTTCATTTCCATTCTTCTCGCTGTTTGATCAACAGTACCTGCAATTTTAATCAATGGTTTTCGGTAATTTTCCGCTCATAATGCCTTTTCGGGTACAATTAATTTGCAAATTATGGATTTTAATAAGAATTCGAATGAAATGATTTGGGAAGTTCTGATAAATTGTACGGAATTCAAGAGATAATGGTTTAATTAAATTTGGTAAGATTAAACAAATTGTTAAGGTTTGAAAAATACATGGTTTAAACCATGATAATTAAATATGAATGATGATAAATGTTATCTTAAGACAAGGCACCAATGCTTTAAATTGTACCTGTTTGAAATGATTGGTTAACAAATTGCAAAGATCTCATGAATTCAAGGTTTTAAATATAATCTTTATGTTAAGGATCAATGTTTTAGATTTGTATTTAAATGGTATGTAATTTCCGCTTTAGGAATCTTCGAAATACAATGTTACCGGATATAAGATACGTTTTCCCTATCTCGAGGTAAACACCACACATTGCTCCGTTGCTTCCCGTGTACACTCGATTCTTTCTATCGACCATATTGGCAAAATTGAACTAGAAAATACAAATAAACACTGCAAATTTGATCTGGTGCTTACTAATCATTATTATCACTCAACATGTTTAGTTTTAATTAGTGTTTTTTTATTCAAGTAATGATGATAATGATGACTGAATGCATTCAGAATAATGACAGACTGTACAAAAGTTTGATTTGGAAGTCCGGGCCTTGAAGTTTTATAACAGATTTTATAGTTCTATAGCATATTAAATAAAACCGTCTTTTTCTATGGCGTTCGTAGTGGTGAGTAACTTGACATCCATTTTGAGAAGGCGAAGAGTAACAAGGACAGGATGCAGAGTTACAAGACGCTGAGTAACTTGAGGCGTGTCGGACAGTTGACGACAATCTTTAAATTGACGTCATAAATTTGAGCAGACGACATTATTTATTATGCATTTCGTGGTAGAAATACCATTTTATTGTCAAAAAGCGTAACAAAATCACATTTAAGTTCCAAAAATTTGATTTATCTTTGCAAGTTCTTTCTTAATTTAGTAAAAACTAAAATGTTACTAAAATGACCGTAGTTACCTTTTCCCGTGACGTGCCTCATTTCAAAGAGCATTTACTTGAACCATTTAACCCCCAAAATATACTTTTTTTCTAATTAATTTCAATCGACTTTTCAGATGAAAGATAAGTTTTACCTTCCACTGTTGTTTTATTCTTATCCTATAAAAATCGTCAAAGTCTTGCTGTCCATTTGGGTTTATAAGATTGCTCCTAACACGAACTTTCAGAACTGAAACACAATATGATCAGAACTGAAACACAATATGATCAGAACTGAAACACAATATGATCAGAACCGAAACACAATATGATCAGAACTGAAACACAATATGATCAGAACTGAAACACAATATGTTAAGAACTGAAACACAATATGTTAAGAACTGAAACACAATATGGAACAGGAAGATATGTTTAAAATTAGAAAATGATCTAGAGAAATCACATACATAATTTCAGACTTCTTCAAGTGAAATAAATAAATAAATAAATAAATAATAATAATAATAATAATAATAATAATAAAACTAACTTTACATTATATTATACATTATATTTAAATGGTAAAAACTCCAAAATGCGGTTGCACACTGTAGGAAAATAAGGATTGTTATTAGAATAATGTTGGTAATGATCGACAATGTTCTTAACAAGATTTAAGAGAATGTGATGACAATGGTTTCATTGAATATGTAATCACGTTTTGTATTAGATTTGACCTAGTATCCTAACTATGGATCCCGAAATACCTAATGTCCAACTGGTCTGTAATATGATATGTTTAGAGTCTTGTATTTCACAAGATCAAATTGTTATTGACAGCGGTAATCTTAAAATCAAGTTCTTTATGATATTAAGCTCAATGTAATAAGAAATATATTGATATAGTAAGTCTCTTGATTTGATGAATATGGTAAACACCAAAGCTGAAACGGGAAGTGCACAAACATGATATTTACTTCGGTCTTTAACTTTAAGATGTAAGTTTGGTTTAGATTGGAGTGAACATTCAACTCAATATGTTAACATACAAGCTATCCCCGGGAGGATTGTAAGTTGGCCTCAGTCTAAGCCTTCCAGGGATAGCGTCGCGACATACACATCTTATAGATTGTGTTATGCAAGATCGTGAAACTTCTTCTTAAGGTTCAACCTGAGGAACCCGCCTTTTGAAAGAGTTTAGTATGAAAAAAGTTTATATGACATTTGATTTTATTAATCTAACAATTTCATGTTCTGATATATTTAATACTTTAGAAATGTCTTAATATAAATGAACAATCAATTCTTTTTTAAACTTTTATTTAAAATAATTTAATAAAGTTTTTCTTACCGAAATCAGAGCGACAGTATCTATCCTGCAAACTTGATAGGATACATTTACATGCCGACCCCATTTGAAATAATGCAATCACTATAACAATCCCAATTAATCCTCCAGAAAAACATTTACTTGCAATCATATTTGTTGCGAAACTTATATTACTTTAAAAGCTACTACTTGTATTTGTAATTATGTGTTTTGAAAACTGTTGCTTCAATAAATAATGTCTCACGAATAAATGTACTTACGCAGATGTTGTATATAATGCTTACAACATCGGTTAATGCGAATGATCAATATGTTTCCATCCGCCCAATTCCAGTTGTTGTTGGCAATAATCCTGACGACCGCATTAAACCATTGTAAATGTATACAAGTCGACACGTTTCGCATTTCTTTGAAAATGCATCTATCACATAAAGATATAGCCTATGCTGATCTCCTATATAAACTTTAAACGATGGTCATCGCAAATTCGCCAATGTTTCGGTAACTTCTGAGAACATTCACAACAACTGCACAAGAAAATCGCAAAACATGGCAAAATCGCTCTTTAAAAGTCAATACTTCGACAATAAAGCATACCCCTGGGCATTTGTTTCGTCCTAAATGTTCGTTTAGAACATGTCTTCATATCCCATTAGCCTCCACTATTTTACTGCCGTAGTTTTGAATTTAGACTACAAGTTAGAAAATCTTCATTATGAGCGCATGGGTCGAAGTTTTCATCAATTTTCAACATGAACGCTTGGCAGGAGGTGTTTTTAAAACCCATGTTTGTTTCATTTATATCCTTTATTAAGTCGACTTTATGGTCGTCAATTTTCCGGATATTACATAGATCTGAATAACTAAAATATAATTTCAAATCAATCCCCACTTTCGTATCTTCCAGGAGCTTTTGCTAATAAGCAGTACTATACTTATACACTTGGTAAAATGGTAAAATTAATTTGTAGTTATTCATCATGCAAACATTTTCTTCCCATAACAAGTCATTCATCATCAAAATATAAAATTTTATTCACTTAATATTTACTCCCACGAGCAGAACTTGACTTAAAAGGAAAATTAATGTAACAATGACACGGTATATTTACATAATTTATTGAGGAGATACATGGATTTCATTGCGACCACTCAAATTGAAGAAGTTTCGTGAACATTAAAGAACTTAATAAAAATCGCTGACGAAGTGCCAAGAGCCGTGAAAGAACATATAGATTTATTCGTGCCAGCTATGTGGATAGAGTGCTATTTAGATGCTTTCTTTTTTTTATATCATTTTGGTTTTCATTTAACAACATTGGAGATTTGTCTAGATTTTCGCTCAGGACCAAATCCTTACGCTTAAGATCTAGATACTTAAAAAACTGTGACATGAATTTCACATTTACTTTTAACTGCATACACAAATATCAATTATATTTTAATTAAAACAAAAAAAGATATAAAGAAGAAAGGATCTAACAAAACTACTGCCCCCTTGGCTGGTGCTGTAAAAAATCTGTGGCTCATATTAATTTAAAATTGACCATAGAAACAATGTTAAAGAAACCTTTTCAGTGGCTCCTAAACATTACAAATGACGGAGCCTATAAAAAGGGTGTGTGTGTAAAGGCGGGTGGCGGTGTTAATCATTAAGTGTCAAAGCAATTATTGTTCCTTTTATGCCAAGTGTTGTTCTAAAGTGACAATATTAAGTGAATATAATGCAATATTATACATCGGAAACGGGGAAAATGTCTTGTTTTGGTAAGAAAAGCAGTCATTATGAGATGTTTGCATGATAAAAAGTAATTACAAATTAATTTAAGCAAGTATATTAAATATTGCTTATTAACAATAAAGGATCTAAGAGATACGAAAGCTGAGACTAATTTGAAATAATGTTTTAGCCATTCAGATGTAATATTCGGAAATATGACGTCAAATTGTCGATTGTATATGAGATAAACATGAAAACATGGGCTTAAAAACACCTCCTGCCCATGCGTTCATGTTGTAAATTGATGAAAACTTCGACCCATGCGTTCATATTGAAGATTTTCTAACATGTGGTTTAAATCCAAAAATACGTAGGTGAAATCTTGGAGGCTAATAGCATATGAAGACATGTTCTAAACGAACCTTTAGGACGAAACAAATGCCCAGGGATATGCTTTATTGTAGAAATATTGACTTTTAAAGAGCGATTTTGCCATTTTTTTGCGATTTTCTTGTGCAGTTGTTGTGAATGTTCTCAGAAGTTACCGAAACATTGGCAAATTTGCGATCTCCATCGTTTAAAGTTAATATAGGAGATCAGCATAGGCTATATCTTTATGTGATAGATGCATTTTCAAAGAAATGCGAGACGATTTCCTAATCACAGTTCCCAATTCCCTCCTGAAAAAGCGGTCTATCCATGCGTTCTCCTCCTGGGACCTATAATGAACGATTGGACTCGGTGATATATGAACATTCATGGACAGGTACATCAATACATGCTCCATTGATAACAACTATTTGCTGTTTGCTAAGCTATATCTATGTGTAAATTCATCTGTAAAACTGTGAATGGACTTACGAGGTCGTCCCAAAAGAGGCACCAAGATATTATAATTCATGAAAAGTGTATTCTGGTTTATTTTATTCACATATCTTTTATCATATTGATAATAAACAATAAGTTGGGCATTTTTAGAGGTAGCACCCGAAAATATTCGTTTGAAATCCGTAAATGTATATTTTTTATTTTTAATACCTAAAACGCTGAATCTGGATTTTATATAAAACTCCGTGGATGAATTGATTACGTAGACTTATTTTGTTATAACGTTGTATTTTAAAATATTTTAATAAGCATGTAGACATTTTCGTAAATATTTTGGCAATCTGGTCAGACTCAAAATGAGGTTACTGTAAAAAATCATTAACAGAAAAATTGTTAATTTATTATTGTTTGACAACAGATGGGTGTTGGCGGTTGTTTATGTAAAACAGATTATCTTAAGCAGCTTAGAACGGCAACATATTGCTTCTACATTTCAGTTTCGTCAAAGAATAAATCTTTATGATACTAATTATATGTATAAAACAATAAAAAGGCATGATGGACCGTAGTTATGTACATTTTCATGACTATCCAAGAATAGGCTTAAATTAAACTTGCTCTGTAATATTTTGATTATGTGACGTAACTGGTGGCTTTCAAGTTTTCTTTTTTCATATATTTTTATATCTTTGTTATGACTTTTAGACTATTTTATATATTCTTAATCAAAACTTATCGCTTCCTGCATAGCTGTGCCGGCTGAATTGAGTCTACACTGTTTGCCATTTGATAACATCCATTTAAAGGAGCAACGTGTAAATTCTTAAATTTATTCTTTACGCTTCGACTCAAGTAGAGTTTCGACAATTACCTTAAACTATGTTTGGACTGTAATTGTGAACATATTTACTTATTGAGTTCAGTTTTACCTCTAAAATCTGAGTACAGATATTTATAAAACTAATACTAGTATTTATAAATAATTGACAGTTATTAATTACAGGATTAACCCTTAAACATTTTGATATGTTTTAGTTGTTGCAGATACAACCGTATTTTCAGAGTGACCGTTCGTTTTACTCACTTTCAACTTGCACATGTTTGTTCATATGATAACCTGTTGCAACAAGGTGTACACCTAGAACCTCTAGTGGTGAAAACTTTGCCACTGACAGTTCCAAGTCGGTAACCTCCAGTTTCTCTTTTAGTTAAAAGTTTGTTTTGCCTTATTTGAAATTAATCATTTAATAAACAAATGCTTTGTTTTAATCACCTTCTTTGTGATGCATGGGAGTGCTGTGTTTTCTGGGGGTGGTAATTCCTTATATGCGTGTTTTACTATTTAACAATGCTATAAGTTTCTTAAATTGTTGTGAGCTTTTGTGTGCGATATTGTCAATTTGATAGATGTGTTGAAGCATGTTCACCAAAAGAACGTGTTCTTGTGTGTTCACATGAGAACTTTCTGGGACAAGAGTGAGACTGGTGCACCCTAGAACATGGTTTTAACCCACACTGGAATAAATTGTTAAGCAAATGACTTTTCCATCACATGATCGTTTTCGTTAATTTGTATATGTTTTGTTTGGAATATATCACTTATTAAACCAATGTTTTCTTTTTTAAACTACTTCTTGGCTGCTAGGGGGGACTGTGTTTGCTGGGTGTAGCAATTCCTGATATGCACATTTCACATTTTCGGAAATAATAAAACATGCGTCGCATCCTGAATAATGTTTTTTGTATAATAGTCTATTAATTTGTTTTGAAATGACATTGTTTTGACCTCTTGTAGGTTTTTAATGAGGTTTATGTCTTACACATTTCTTACAAATGATGTCTTCGTTAAAGAAATTACGTAATATTTAAAAGACAACCCATGGGTTAAGTGCTGATGACGGTCAGCAACAAAATATATTGTTAACCGGGTGTTTACAAAAAAAGGTTTAGGTTCATCAACATAACATGTACTTGCCAGGCAATGTTCTCATGTAAACAAACAAGTGCAAGTTTTCTCGTTAAATTAACTCCAACTGACCGAAGTGCTGTTTGCAGGTTGAAGCTGATCTATATTATCCACAATTGCAAAAGCATGCAAAAGTGTAAAATAAAAGTGGCTTTAGCCACTGGGAAATAAAGAGGAACTCGATGTGGAATAATATCATCAAAATAAAGATAAAACACAATTAATAAAGTCCTTAAATTAGTTTTAAAGGTTTTTCGAGAAACAACAAAAGACGCTACTTTGATATTTAAATATATGAAACTTAAATTCTCAAAATACGACAAATATCAAATGATTTCAGGCTCGGTTTGACCGAGTCTGTTCAGCGGCAGTAATTAAAATGCATATTGAAGCACATGTTGCTTAGCCTCATGTTGAGTGCTACGTAATATTTACACAAATATATGCATCGTGACAAACGATGTGGATGGAACGGTAAATTTGTTAATGAAGAAAATGCGGAGAGCGCATATAAGTTAGTTAAAATGTTCAAAAAAAAAGACTGGTGAAATATGCATATCAGGAATCGACACATTCAGAAAAAATAGCCTCCCCACACAATCAAGAAGAAGATAGAGGGAAAGAGCACCCCAAACGATTAACAACAAGAGCTGTCAGAGGAGACAGCATGCTCGACTATTCGAATCATTTGAAACAAATGCAATTTGAAGATTAAAACAATAACAAATATGGCCATACATTCACATGCAATCGGGAAAAATATTAACAAGTGAATGGTAAGGGAGAAATTCATTTCAAATAACAGAAATAATTACTTAATGTACCATAAATATTAAAATGAATAGGGGAATAAGTATAAAATATTTTTGAATTTTGAAATCCCTTCATTCATAAAGAAGTAATAGCCCGAACAAATAAATTCAAGATTTGGTAACTGTGACCTTGACCTTGATCTTACAGGCATGGGTAATGTATGCAACACACCGCCTTGTCATGGTGAACATTTGTGCCAAGTTATTTTGAAAACCCACCATTCAAAACAAAGTTATAGCCCCGACAAGAAAATTCTATTTTTAATAACAGTGACCTTGACCTTGGACCTACAGGCAAGGACATGGTTCACGACTCACCATCTTGTCATGGTGAACATTTCTGCCAAGTTATTTTGAAATTACTCTATTCCTTACGTAGTTACAACCCTGACAAGAAAATTCTATTTTAGTAACAGTGACCTAGACCTTGGACCTACAGGCATGGGCATGGTACGGGATACACCACCTTGTCATGATGAACATTTGTGTCAAGTTATTTTGAAATCACTATATTCCTAACGAAGTTACAGCCCGGACAAGAGAATTATATTTTTTAGTAACAGTGACCTTGACCTACAGGCATGGGCATGGTATGCGATACACCGCCCTGTCATGAGGAACATTTGTGTCAAGTTATTTTGAAATCCCTCCATTTATAATAAAGTTACAGCCCAGAAAAGAAAATTCTATTTTTAGTAACAGTGACCTTGACCTTGGACCTTCAGGCTTGGGTATTGTGCGGATAAACTGCCTTGTCATACTGAACATTTGTGCAAAGTTATTTTGAAATCCCTCCATTCATAACAAAGTAACAGCCCCGACAAGAGAATTCTATTTTTAGTAACAGTGACCTTGACCTTTGACCTAAAGCCATGGGCATGGTACACGACACACCGCCCTGTCATGGTGAACATTTGTGTCAAGGTATTTTGAAATCCCTCCATTCATAACGAAGTTACAGCCTGGACAAGAAAAGTCTATTTTTAGTAAGAGTGACCTTGACCTTGGATCTACAGGCATGGGTATTGTGCGGACACACAGCCTTGTCATAGTGAACATTTGTGCCAAGTTATTTTGAAATCCCTCCATTCATAACGAAGTAACAGCCTGGTGAAGAAAATTCTATTTTAGTAACAGTGACCTTGACCATCGACCTACAGGCTTGGGCATGTACGTGACATACTGTCTTGATATGGTGAACAATTATACCAAGTTATTTAAAACTCCAATAAGAAATAACAAAGTTAAGAGCGGACATGATTTTGCAAGAAAATTCTATTTTTAGTAACAGTGACCTTGACCTTGGACCTACAGGCATGGGTAATTTACGCGACACACCACCTTGTCATGGTGAACGTTTGTGCCAAGTTATTTTGAAATCCCTCCATTTATAATGCAGTGAAGGACCAAGTGTATATTTCGCTTAACACAAAATGTAAGTGAGGCATAATTTGAAAAATATTGGAAGTAGGGTTATAGGTCTTGTGGGTTATGATGTAGATTTTGATGGTGAAAATATATTTCAAGTTTCAAGGCAATATCTCAAGTAGTTTTAAAGTTATGGGCAAAATGCATATTTTGCTTAACACAAAAAATTAGAAAAAAGGGGCATAACTTGAAAAATATTTTTAGCAGAGTTATGGGTGTTGTTGGTAATGATGTAGAATTTGATGGTGAATATATATTCCAAGTTTCAAGTTGATATCATAAGTAGTTATTAAGTTATGGACCAAAGTGCATATTTTGTTTAACGGACGCCGACGCCGACGCCGACACCGGGGCGAGTAGGATAGCTCCCCTATTATTCGAATAGTCGAGCTAAAAATGAGAACCCGAGGAAAGCAATAAGCTAACAATAAGGAAATACATCTATGCCTTTGCACCCTGTTAACAAGAATATCAACGCCATTACGTGTTCGCACGGTTTTAATGGAGTAAATAACATTAACGCATAATTCAAATGTTAATATTTATCTACATTGCCCAGTTAAATATATATTGTTGAAAATTCTTTTTCGGTTCCTTCCTTCTTTATCGGAGGTGTTTCTTCATCGTAGAACAAGATAACTTACTTCCTAGGTGCCACGATTATATCCTGCAAAGAAACATTTGAAGAAAATTTAAAACTTTATAAGTTCACTTTTTTGATTCTGCATGATTCAGAGACATTTGTTTTGGAACAATAATTTTATAATTTTTTAATGCATTTTAAAAATGTGTGATGGTTCTAAATGTCATGGTAAAATGAATTACATTGTTAACATTAAACTTGATTTACCATTGGAATGAAAATATTCGTAATAAATCAAAGTTATAGTAATTGTTTTTTTCTACTGCTAAAGTTCAGAATTTCTATTGTAGAATCAAGAATATTGCCTTATGAAAAACAAAAAGTGTCATAAGAAATTCGAGAAACAACACTGAGTTTGTATTAAATACTTTTCACTTTGGTAGGATTTGACTGAAATATAAATAGCTATGCAATTTAGGGGATTGTTATGGAGTTGCATTATTGCGGAACAATCGGTAACTAAGCTCCCTTTTCTTCTCCAGTCTTTGGCGATGTGGGGAAGTAGTGTCCGCTGAATGTGGTTTTTTCTGATATGCCTATTATTTCACTTTTTTAAACAAGCCTAGTAAACAAAAAGTTTTTTTGGTTATAAATACTGATATAACACGTACCGTGTCGGAATGAGCAATCGCTAGACAGTTTGGTGGATTGCTCTTCAGTTGCATTATTGCGAACGGAAAAGGCGTTGGCTGCGTTATGGACATGCAGAGATTTATTCTCATTTTCTTGGCTTGTTTATCAACCACACCTGAATAAAATAAGGATATATTGCAATGTCTTATATAAATAGTCTTTTGCTGTTATAATCAGGTCATGATGGATATTCTCACGACCACTATTTGTGACAAATTAAGGAACTATAGTTAACATCAAACCCATACTTATTAACATTAATGACGTCAACAACCTTAGTACTTAATTAGTTTAATCAGACTAGACAATAGCACACTAAAGCAATGTATTCTTTTAATAGGTTTTAATATTATAATTTTATAAGACATTTCATTTATTAACCACAGAAAAACATATTTACATTATATATTATAAAACAGTTCTAACATTTATAGCGTTTGTATTTGCAAAAATATTTGCGATACATTTATGATTCACAATAAAACACAGTTTTAATATATTAAAAAAATAAATATAAAAAAAATCAACGACTGTGTCAGAGTAGATACGCTTGATAATATTTAGACACGTTTACCCGAGATTAGGTATGTTTTCCCTTTTTGAAGGTACGATCCACACATGGCCCCATCACTTGCAGTATATACACGCCGTTGGTTATCTACAAGTTCTTCAAAGCTAAACTGAAAAGATTAATACACGATAAATACAAGATTAATACAAGACAAATAGGCGATTGAAATTGATTTAGTCAAAGTCTAGATTACAATTTTTAAAAAAGGACAAAGCTATGTATATATGCTTCTTAATTCTTAATTAGAGAAGAAACAGATTTGACAATATTGAAATTTTTAAGATTATAAACCACTTCGAAGACATCAACTATGAAAAAGTCTTCAAATGCATCATAATATCACAAGTGGATACATATTAAGAATTAAAAAAAAATAAATCACTAAAACTGAACACCTTTCCTGCTGGAAGTATTGATCTATTGAACGGTTTAAAGGAAATTCATTATGCAGCAAAAGAGTTGTTAGTTAAGATCAAACTTGACAAAGAATGGGCTTATAAAAGATTTAGTATTGACAATAAAAATGAACTGGGCATAGTAAATGATAATTGTATAGGGGGAGTACACAAGTCATCGACATTTTGAAATCATCGAGGTGTTGTTAAAAGCTGTAATAATATCATCTCGATGTTCGGTAGAAAGAGATAACATAAAATCTCTTTCATAACAGTATAAAAACAGATCAGCAACAAGAGGTGCACAATTCGTACCCATTGGGATGCCTATTACTTGGTGTATTCAACGTATAAGGAATGTTGTCAGGATGCCTTAGTTTCTATGGAAGCCATTTAAATATTTTTGTGTTCAAGAACCTATGACGTTTCTAACATTAATTTTAAATGTGTTTCTTTTTTTGTGCGTAAGAACCTTAACGAAACTTGTGAATACTTGTATTTCAACAAGAACAACGAAACGGTTTACATAGTTTTGTGTTCGTATTATGAAAGATGAATATTAATTACATGCCAGAGAAGGCGAAAAATTAAATCTTAGATTATATGAAAAGTACTCTTTCGGTTTTATGTACAATATTTACTGTATTCTAGTATTGTCCGACTTGTTTTTCTAGGCTCCTAATTTCTCCAGTGAACATTTTTGTAAAAAGTTACAGGTTAAAACAGTGCTCATGGGATGTCGAAAGAAACAAAATTCATATTTACTTAAATGTAATATTGCTTTTATTTGTTTAAAACATTTTCGCCGTATTTGATTTCCTTTGATAAAAAATAACCAGTGCACAAATATTTGGGTTATACAAAATAAGTAGGACTAACGAATAACAAATTTGGATAAAAAACAACATGACAGCGAAAGTAAATTTTCGTGCACAATGAAATAAAAAAAACAATGAAATAAAAAAAAAACAATGAAAAAGGATTTATTTTGAAAATGAAGTTATGATTAAATGACCTACCTTCCATTTTTGTTTAATTCTTATTCTGAAAAAACCATCAAACGTTGGCAACGGGTCACCGCCGCTTTTGTAGTCACTTCTCACACGCACTTTCAACACTGGGGAAGAAACCGACATTTTGAGTTTTTTTTACCTACGACCTTTCATATAGACATGGAAAAGTATTTTGCTTTCTTGCCTTTTTAAAATGTGTTGAATAATTACATTAACACATTAATTATTATTTTACCAATCGATGAATATGTAAATGTATATGTAGTAATTAAAACAATATGTATGATTTTGTGTATTTTGATAAACTTTTAAGCCATAAGGCCGAAACTTTAAATAAATGATTGAATTTGACCGAGTTGGATGTCGGATATTCCTTATGATAATTTGGAGATGCAAACAATATGTTTAAATAAATTACATACTCATCATTTGCATTAGGTTTTATCGTTATTGAACTTTGAATGTAAGGTTAGGCTAATGTGTGTGAATCACTGAAATCGAATATAATCTAATTCAAACTTACCAAAATCAGCATTACAATATTTTTTCTCTAACGATGTTGGCATGCAGCTGCAAGCCGAACCATTGTGTAGCACACTCACTAAGGCAAGGATTCCAAACCAGACTGAAGACCCCATTATTCAATTCCGATTTGTGTATAGTATTATACTCCACTGCGGATATATTTTTTCTAACGGTATGACTTACTTCAGGCGAAATGCTTACTTTAAGTGTTAAAGTTCATCCCCTGATGGAAATATTTGAGCGACCATATGTTAACGTGTAAGTAGTTTCGATTATTTATAGGTCTTTTGCAAATCTTTATGTTTATTTCGTATTAGAACTGTAGCAGCTTTTTGAGGTATTTATTTAGTAACCATTGCCACCACGGAATTTGTTTCTAAAAATTGTTATTTTTTATTTTTAATATAACTATTTAATTAACTAAAGCGTGCAACCAGCTATAGTATTCGTATAAAAAATAGTAGGCAAGTAACATATTTATAGAAAACGTAAAAAAACTACTTTTTTGTTTTTAATTGTCACGTGATAGTTATAATCATCACGTGATTTGTTACGTCACTTGTGTTGCAAGAGATTTGTGCCAATCAAATTGCTGCGTGGAGATTGTCATAAATGGACTGAGCAAAGTAATTAAGTGACTGTTTTATTCTGTCACTGATCGTTTCTATAGCAAATAAATGCAGACAAGTAATGTCAACCATATAAACGAGGTGAGACTTCCGATTTCTGCATCGAATCGGACAAGGCGTCCGATTGACTACTAGTAATAACGGAACGTTTATATATTTAGATCATGTCAGAAAAGAAGGAAATGTATGCAAATATGGTAAGATAAACTTCAGTTTAAGAAAATATTCCAAATTTTGATATTGCGTCTACTGAGAAGCGAACCCGCACCGTAACGGCAACAGCAGCCATGCAATTCCGTCAACGCAACCGAAAAGGATATTAAAATTAAATAACAAAAACAAATGACAGTTTAAACGGTCTATTTATTCAAATTAAAATAAACTGTTTATATTCCAAGGATACTTTATATGTACACAACATTTGTTCGGTTCTTCTTTTTTAAATTGGAGATATTTTTTAGTAGAACAGGGAACAAGTGCCTCCAGTACACTCTACAACGAAATGTTTTAATAGTGGTTTAAAGGTCATAAACATGTGTGTTTTTTTCAAACAATGTGTGGGCTATGTTATAGTTAAACAGTGTTTAAATAAATGTAATAAAATTGCTATAATATTAAAGGCTTTAATTTCTCGATGGCTTTTCTGGGGTCAAAAACTAGGTTACAGTGCCCAAATATAGAAAAAAAATCTTACAAAATACTCTAGATGTTACATTTGAAGCCCAAATATCTTGGAAATATTTCAGAAAGGTTGTTTCGATCATTTCTAGATCAAATGTTTTTTGGGTCATTCGGAGTCAAAAACTAGGTCACACAGCCCAAATATGGTAAAGCCTTGTAAACACTCTAGAGGTAACTTTTTTGCCAAATTTCCTGAAAAACTGTCAGAAAAGTTGTTAAGATAATTTCTAGCTCAAGTTCAAATATGTGTCATCTGGGGTTAAAAAACTAAGTAACAAATCCTGTATATGGAAAAACCTTGTTAACACTCTAGAGGTAAAAGTTTCAGCCAAATATCCTGAAAATTTGTCAGAAAAATTGTTTCAATGATTTCAAGGTCAAGTTTGAATATTGGTCATTTTGGGTCAAAAACTAGGCCAAGGAGCCCAAATTCGGAAAAACCTTGTTAACACCCTAGAGGTAAATTAGCCCATATATCCTTGCATATTATAGATTACTTAAATTTTAAAAATAAATAGAGAACCATGACATGCTTCCTAACACCAAGGATAACGCAATAAAGAGCAAGCCCTTGTTTCCATTGCGGTCCTTGATTGTTAATAAGTTAATAAGTATTATACTTATTAAATAAGTGATTAGAATGTATGTCAGAAAGGTTGTTTGGTTGATTTCTCGCCCAAAATCGAATATGGGTCATGTGGGGTCAAAAATAGGTCACAGAGCACAAAAATAGAAATATCTTGTTAAGGCTCTAAAAGCTACTGTTTCAGTCCAAATATCCTGACAATTTTTCAGAAAAAATGTTTCAATGTTTAATAGGTCTAGTTTGAATATTGGAAATCTGTGGTCAAAAACTAGGTCACAGAGCCCTAATTTGGAAAAACATTGTTAACACTCTACAGGTAACATTTTCAGCCCAAATATTCTGGAAATAAGTCAGAAAGGTTGATTTGATGATTTCTAGGTCAAGTTCGAATATGGGTCATATGGGGTCAACAACTAGGACACAGATCCCCAAAATAGAAATATTTTGTTAAGGCTCTAGGGGCTACTATTTCAGTCCAAATATCTGACAATTTGTCAAAAAGGTTGTTTTGTTGAATTCTGGCTGAAGTTTTGATATATGTCACCTGGGATCAAAAACTTGGTCACACAGCCCAAATACGATAAAATCTTGTCAACACTCTAGAGGTTACATTTTCTGCCCTAATACCCTGAAAATTTGTAGAAAGGTTGTTTAGATGATTTCTAGCCCAAGTTCGAATATGGTTCATGTGGGGTCAAAAACTAGGTCACTAAGCCTAAATATGGTAAAAACCTGAAAATATGTCAGAAAGGTTATTATTATTAGCTTAAGTTCGAATATGCTTTATCTGCGGTTAAAATAAGGTCACCCAGCCCGAATATGCAAAAACCTTGTTTACACTCTAGAGGTAACACTTTCAGTCCAAATATCCTGGAAATATGTCAGAAAAGTTGTTTCGATGATTTCTAGCCCATGTAAGAATGAGGGTCATGTGGGGTCAAAAACTAGTAACAGCGCCCAAATTTGGAAAAAAAACAACCTGATAACACTCTAGAGGTTACATTTTCAGCCCAATTGTTCTGGAAATATGTCAGACAGGTTGTTTTGATGATTTCCAGCCCAAGTTGAAATATGGGTAATATGGGGTAAAACACTAGGTCACAAAGCCCAAATAAGGAAAAAACTTGTTAACACTCTAGAGGTTACATTTTCAGGCCAAATATCCTCACTATTTGTCAGAAAGGTTGTTTTGATGATGTAAGCTCAATTTTTAAAATGGGTTATTTGGGGTATACAACTAGGTCACTTAGCATAAAATATGGGAAAACCTTGTAAACACTCTGCAGGTAACATTTTCAGCCATGGAAATATGCCAGAAAGGTTGTTCCGATGATTCTTAGTCCAATTTGGAATATGGGTCATCTGGGGTCATAAACTAGGCCACAGAGATCAAATATGGAAAAGCCTTGTTACAATGTAACACTCTAGAGGTAACATTCTCAGCCCAAATATCCTGGAAATATGTCAGAAAGGTTGTTTCGATAATTTCTAGCTTAGATTAGAATATAAGTCATATGGGGTCAAAAACTAGGTCACATAGCCCAAAAATAGCAAAATCATTTTAAGACTCTAGAGGCAACTGTTTCAGTCCGAATATCCTGGCAATTTGTCAGAAAGGTTGTTTGGTTGATTTCTAGCCCAAGTTCGAATATGGGTCACATGGGGTCAAAAACTAGGTCACACAGCATAAACATGGGAAAACCTTGTTAACAGTCTAGATGTTACTTTTTTCAGCCCACATATCCTGGAAATATGTCAGAGAGGTTGTTTCAATGATTTCTAGCCCAAATTCGAATATGGGTCGTGTGGGGTCAAAAAGTAGGTCACAGGGCTGAAATATGGAAAAACACTCTAGAAATTACATTCTCAGCCCAGATATCCTTGAATTTGTCAGAAAGTTTTTTCCCGAGGATTTCTAGTTTTAGTAATGTGTTGTTTATTGATCACCTCAATTGCTAATTTAATTGCACTATTTTCACAACATAGGGTTGATAAATGACATTTGTCTTGTAATCAGTACACATCTTGGATCTCTCTATGGTAAGGCCAGAGTTTTTATATCTCTTGGTTTAGGCAACTGCCTATTAATAAGAATGCCAATGTTGAAGCTGAAGTCAGTTTCACAGAGAAATGTGGCCATTTGGTCATTGGTGAGAGACAGACGGTCAGTTCATCAAGAGATGGGTGATGGTACTGACTGCAGTTTTGCCGATTCTGTTGTAACTGTACCAGCTGAGGGTCGAAATAAACAAGCAATATTTCACAAGTTGTATTAACCCTTTCCTCAATAGACACACCTTTATTGTGTGGGCGAACAGTTTAGATCTAGATCAGCCGGCACGTCCATGATGTAGATCAGCCGGCACATACGTGCCGTCTGATCAGGATCTGCACTGTTCGCATTTTGATTTGTTAAGTTATTTCTGATCAAAATGCAACCAGTGCAGATCCTGATCAGACAGCACGGATGTGCCAGCTGATCTGGATCTACACTGATCGCACATGCGAAAAAATATGTATATATGGAGGAAAGGGTTTAGTCTCGCACATACACTTAACAACTTTTTTAAGTATAAACCTTCGTACTGGGGCATTACAGGCTTGATTTTTGGGCTATTGCCCGAAAACTTTTAATAAACCATGGAATGAATACTAACTGGTTTATTAGTAAAACTTCATTCAAAATGACAGACAACTGACTGCTCAAAATCATTTAGAATACTGACACCCACAGAATACAAATTCACAACATCAGTTAATAAAGCGTATGTTCAACTTAATAAACGAATTATGCGTACATATAAATGAACATTTGGAACCTTAAAATATGCTATCCTTCTATTTCTGTTAAATTAAATTCATTTCGTTCTGATCTTTATGTTTTACGTATAACCGTTGATAGTCGAACCCCCTTTTTGAGCAAATCAGTTTAAATGCATAAAAATGTAGTCACCTTTCTTTTAGTTTTCCAATATGCCTGTCAAATTTGACCAATTTTTCTAATAAATCAGTTAGTATTTATTGCATTTTTATTGAAAGTTTTAGAGCAACGAAGGTGTATACTTTAAAAAGTTTTTAAGTGTATTAACCAGGTCCGTAACAACTTTGTTAAAATCAGTTGTACTTGTGTGAGTGATAAAGGGCCATCATTGCCCTCTTGTTGATTTTACCACACTCCTCACCAGCACGTTCATCGATAAAAAGAAAATTATCAGAATCTCAGTAACGGCAAAATGCCTTTAAATGAAACTTTGCACAAATGTATGTTATTAATGTATCTTTATTTTGCAGATGGTAAGACACGTTAGAACAGTAAAAAAATATAGCGAGATCTAAAAATTCCCTCAACTTCTATTTACATAAATTCACAAAAACTGAACAACACAAAACATCATTTTAAATGCCCACATGAGTAATATGATACTGACAACAATTTATTGTGTCCTCATGACTTACATATGTAAACTTTATGAGATATTAGTAAAAGTGTGTTTGACCTTCACTTTCCTGGTCGGTCTCTGGTCGCGTAAACGGATGACAATCACTGATTTCTCTTTAAGTAGTTGAAAGTTTTTTTACAAAGTAAACAATATTTTCTTGTCAGTATCATTGCACTCACGTGGGAATTTAAAATTATGTTTTGTATCACTTAGTTTTTGTGAATTTATGTAAATAGAATTTAAAGGAATTTTTAGGTCTAGCTTTTTTTCTTTCTAACATGTCTTACTGCATGCAAAATAGTAGTGCAAAACATAAGTAAAATTCATTTGTGCAAAGTTTCATTGGACAGCATTTTGCCATTATTGAGATTTTGATATTTTCTTTTTATCGATGAACGTGATTGGAAGGAGTGTGGTAAGCCCTTAAAAATGTGTACATTTACGCATTCATACAAAGATTTTTTTCCTCTAGACATTACCAAATAACACATTATTCATTTATAATAGTATTGCTTGTTTTAACATTATTGTAATATTTAAGCTTTATAGAAACTTTAATTTTGAGAGACACTTTTTCGAACCTGGAAGAGAGTGGTTGCTATGGTAACATGCTATAATATGATAAGGACTTGACAGAAGTATATTTACATGCATAATTATGCATTAGCGATGCAATAAACATCAGCTATTGACATTTTACAAGCACTTGCACTATTGTTAAATTTCATTAATTGCCTTGTAATTTTTCATACAGGTGTACGGCATGTTGGACCCAGCCACACCCCCTTCCCTCACACTACTACCCTCCCTTGATAAAAAAAGCTCTACAGAAAAAAAATCTTTCTGACAGGTACTGTAGAGCTTTTTTAATATAAAGAAAATAATTTTTTCTGTAGAGCTTTTTTTTCAAGGGAGGGTAGTAGTGTGAGGAAACGGGGGTGTGGCTGGGTCCAACATGCCGTACACCTGTGATTTTTCACAATAACAATTGTTGTGCATTTGGTCCTACATGTATTTTCTCAGGCACACTCACATATTTTCCAAGTTTTCTGTCAATAGGGTAAGTATTTTCAAAGTTGTAAACAAAATTAAGTTTCAAGTCAAAGATGTGTGACTACTTGATGGTGCTATGCGACTGCTGTTGGTGCTGCTGCTTCTTGGTGCTGACTACCTGCAATAATGATGCAAGAAGACTTCTAATAAAGTCCTAAGTTAAGTTGGGAAGGAGAGGGTTCATTTTGGGATTTTATTTATCAATTATTATATTGATACAATTTATATATCACAATTGCAACTAGAACAAATATGGGTCATCCTGCACCACCACACAGTCAGATCATTATCAACACTTCACTGTTAATCTGATTAAAATCATATCCTGAAAACGGCTATGCTATCAAGATCTAACGACGAGTCACTAAAACGTGCTTTTATCACTAACCCTTTGAACCAATCAGATCGTTGCCTACAAAATCGCAAAAGTGAAAGTAAACATTGTATTTCATTTTAAACCATGGAAAGTGTTTAAAGCCTGCGTAAGACATATTTTACTGAAGATATATGTTTTTATGTAGTATTGTATTCATTTCTAATGTAATGACATCTTCAGATCATTTTGGGAACGTATTTGTACGGTATCTGCGGGACGTCATCAGATCTAACATTTTGTGATTGACTTCACTGTTCACTTCTTGATCACAAATAACCTAATGAATCTAAAAGTGAAGCTCCTAGCAAGACTGCTTGATGTGCAGGCTGATCTTGATCTACACTTGCCATCCTTGGAATATAAACCAACTCATGATTAAGGGTTAAACTGCTGAATTAGTTAAATTAGTTAAAATGGATTTGTCCCTCATTTAAAAGTCAGTCCATGTTTTACAGGATTTATTAACTGGATTATTGACTGAACAGTGAAAAGTGTAGACCCTGATCACACTGCACATTTGCACAGGCTGATATGGGTCTACACTGATAACAAATGCTGTGCTTAGCACATGAAGAGTTTTCATAAATGAATTTTCATTGAGACTTTAAACATTTTTGTTAAATATTCATTATCTTTTCAATAAATTTAAAAGCTGATCTCACCAATTATAGGTTAAGATTTAACCACATCCTCCATATATATGCTTTTATGGGATCTGCAAACAGTGTAGATCCAGATCTGTTGACACATCTAGACTTTTGATTACTTGGCTTATTTCTGACCAAAACAGCAAACAAATTAGATCTAGATCAGACAGCATGGAAGTGCAGGCTGATCTGGATCTGCACTTGTGATCCATGGAATATAAGCCAACTTTTGATGTGAAGGAAAGGCATGAACTGCTGGAAAAGTTAAATTTATTTGTCCCTCTGTCATTTTCAGCCAGTCCATTCATATTTAACAGAATTTTAACTGGATTATTGACTTAATAGTGAAAACTCCGTAGACCCTAATCATTTGCTTAGACTGATCTGGGCTGCAGATTATAAAACAGATTTGAAACCATTCTCATGGCAAGTCTCCATTAATTCCAATAAGATCCTTGAGATTTGAGACTGGTTTCCATTCTCAGTTTTATAATCTTGGGGCTTGGGTCTACACTGGTTGCACATGCATTAAAATGGGTATTTTGGAGGAAAGGGTTAAGGTCCACTAAATTAAGTGCTTGAAATTATATATCAGCAAGTTTTTTTTCATTTATGACTAGGGTAGACTCAGATCAGTATCATAACCAGGGTCTACACTATTTGCTATTCAATAAATAATTTTAGTAAATAAATTTCAATTATACCCCTATTAAGAATATTGGACTGGCTCAAACTGATGTAAGGGGGAGTCCATTACATTAATTCAGCAGATAACAGGTTCATTCAAATTCTAACAAAAGAAGAGTGTTCAACTGTGGTATGGGATTAACATCTCACACAGAGCTTTCATCATGTAATAATTTTGGAGGGAAAAAAGCATGGAAAGCATGACTTGGGGACATGTACACTGACTTGCTGGCCATGTGAAAGAAAATTACACTGATGTGGATTGCTTTATCCCAGAAAATTTCTACTACATATTCCATTATAAATGTAAGTTTATTTAGTTAAAACAAGTGACAGTAATGATAATGCAAGAAATAACTAATTACTTAATTATAAAATGCATTTGTTTGTAATTTTTCAAAATTGAAAACTTGTTGGTGGCAAAGAAAGTTTGGCATGCTGTGCAGTAGTTGAGTACCAGTAGACTGGACTCAAGGTATATTATACTAGCATTGTTGTAACAAGGCGAGGAAAATGCACAGCAAGACTGAGACTTGAACCCAGGATCTAAAATTTGCCTAGAGCTGTACAGGGTGCATTCTCTATAGCCAAGAGAGCTGGGTGAGTTACATACTTGTTTTGCATAAGTTATTATTTAAAAAAAGTTTAGTAAAGTAGTCTAGCTAACATCAGGTCTAGGAAACAACTGTTTTTACGGACTGTCTGTAAATTTATAGACTGTCTGTTTATTTATAGATAAATGTGTCTGTAAATTTATGGACACAGGAGGTTACAAAAGTTGTCAAAAGTTTAAATCTTGGTTCTACACCACATTAGGATAAAAATGAATAAAAATCTACAAATAAATTAGTATAAAATATTGTAAATCAACATAACTTTTAAAAAAAAATCATTATTATGTTCCGACGATTGTGTGAAATGTTGTTTGATCATTGATGACCATGTTGGAGAAGAAATAGCAGTGTAAACAAACTTCTGTTCTTTATGTTTATGCCCTATGTCATGCTCTTTGCTATCAGAATTAACAAAAATGCTTTAGGTTTGTGAATTTCTAAAAAGTGTTAACTTTTGTATCAACCTTGTCCATAAATTTACGGACACATTTATCTATAAATAAACTGACAGTCTGTAAATTTACAGACAGTCCTTAAAAACAGCCGTTTCCTAGACCTGAATATGCTTGCCCTCTATGTCTAAGTCTTCCATAGAGTTCACTTTTCATGTTTGCTGTAACTGCTTCAATCAGTCCATTGTTGGGCACAATATCATATGGCGAAAAAATGTGCAACCAGAGCAGGACTCAGTCCAGGGTCCCTTACAGCATTTTGCTCTTCTGTCTGAGCTATCCAGCCTGCCTACACAATGTTTTGTTGATGACTGCACCTAAGAAAAGATCAATTTTCTTGAGCACAGATACTAAATTGACTTAAACAGTTACCAATTGTGGCCAGGGCACAAGATTATAAAACTAAATCTGGAGACCAGTCTCAAATCTCAAAAATCTGGTTGGCTGAAATGGTAATGTCGCCATTTCAGCCAGTAAGATGCTTGAGATTTGAGACTGGACTCTAATTTAAATTTATGATCTTGGCCCCCGGTATCTTGTAAGTCTAAAATTTTCAGTGCATTAGTCTATGATACAGTATATAAAAAAATGTTTATTATAAATATTTTTGTAGTGAAATATAATGATCAGCACAGTCATGTTAGGGTCTACATTGTTTTGATATTTGCAAGCAATAAAAGCTAGTTCAATACAATTTCAGCCCGCCCGGCTAGCTCAGTGGATAGAGCATCGGACTGTCAATCCAGGGGTCGTGAGTTCGATCCCCAGCCGAGGCGGGAAAAATTTCTCCGTGACAATTGAACTCGGACATTGCGTCTGAGAGTTATTTGTCCCTCACCTCTGATTCAAGTGAGGAAGCAGTCAGTCTCTTGCGGAGAAATTGGTTAGTACTGGTTAGAGACCCAGGAACACCGGTTAGGTGGACTGACCGCCGGGATATAATCAGAAAGGTGTTGAAACCAGGCGTTAAACCCCAAACAAACAAACAAACAAATCAATACAATTTCAGTAAGCAAAGAGCTATTATTAGCAGATTACACCATGGATACAGCTTAAATTTCATGTGTGACCAGTGTCCATGTCAAAGTGCAGGAATGAGATCTAACATTTCTCCTATTATTCGCATAGTGTTTTTTTATTATGCCATGAAGTGGGAGGCATATCAAGTTGCACTAAACTGTCCGTATGGCCCTCAAATCTTTTTGCCTCAACACCTCATTAACTATTGGCTGGATTTCTTTCAAACTTGCACAGAATGATCAAGCAGGATGTGTAGGTAATTGTTATGAAAGATTTTTAGCTGCTACCATTTTTACGAGAGTTATGGCCCTTTGTTACAAATGTTGTTGTAGCATTGGTGGCACCAGTGTCCAAAGGTTTTCTCTCGCTATTCAATTATTACATTCTCAAGGGAAAACATGGGCAAAAGTGAAATTTTGGAGGGCGATGGGGCCCAATTTTGGCCCAAAATTAAGCCCCCCAAAAACACCAGCATATGTATTTTTCCATCTAATTTCCAGCTTTCAAAGGGCAACTGTAAATGCATGCTGACTGGGTGGTTACCAACAGAAAACTAGCACTTGTTGCTCTGTAGAGGTGATTCATTGTACAGACAATCACACGACAGTGAGTCAACATGCTGTCCAAGAGGTCAACAGTGGAATGACAAGTGGAATACAGTACCAGTACTGAATCGATGATGACCAAGTTCTGTATGCTGTCCGAGAGACCGGTGGAATACAGTACCAGTACTGAATCGATGATGACCAAGTTCTGTATGTTGTCCTAGAGATCAGTGGAATACAGTACCAGCAAGACACCAGTGGTCACAGTACCAGCAAGAGACCAATGGAATACAGTACGAGTACTGTTGTGAAGGGATAATGACAACTGTGTGCTTGTAAGTTTACATTTGATCAACTGTTCTTTTTTGTTTTAATTATAACTTTAACCCTTTACTCCTTTTATTGCATGGGTGAACAGTGTAGATCCAGATCTGATGACACATCAATGTGATCTGATCTAGATCTACACTGTTTGTCAACCTTAAAGAAAATTATTACGAGTAAATTTTATTAATGCATCTCATCTTTACATACATGGATATTAAAAGAAGTTTGAACCAAAAAAATGCAGGGCTCTCACTAGAGGGAGACTTGGGAGAAGTGGTCTCCCAAAAGTGACCAGACTTCTCCCTTCTTTGAGCTATGGGAGAATTCATTTTGTATAGACCAGTTTAGATCAGATGGCAAAAATGTGCCTGCTGATCTGATTCTACAATGACCGCACATGCAAAAAAAAGTAAAGATTGGCCGTTACAAGACTGCATTTACAATCTTTCAGGGCTGTCAAAGGGCTCTGAGGGCTTGACAAAAAGTCGCCTACATCGGTTTTCGGCAATAATCTGACATCACTAGTTTAAATATAGTCATTTCAGGGCTCTCACTAGACTCGCAAATCAGGGAGAAGTTTTGTCATAATCTTACAGAATTATGGAGATGTTTGCAGTCAAAAGAATTCTTTCCCAATCTTTACTCGATATAATTTTTTTTTGCATGTGCGGTCATTGTAGAATCAGATTAGCAGGCACATTTTTGCCATCTGATTTAAACTGGTCCCTTTTTAAGAAATAACCAAATAAATCTGAATGTGAACAGTGTAGATTCTTCTCAGGTGGCACACATTTTCTGGCTGATCTGGATCCACACTGTTTGCCCATGGACTAACAGCCATATTTCATGGAGTAAAGAGTTGACTGAGCGTTAAATAATGAATGAATTCTATGTGTGGTTTCTCTATTATGCATACTTGCATCTTCGTTCACACTTACAAATTTGAACTCCACTGAAGACAGAAGCATCTTTAGTTGTTTTAAAGCGGCATTACTTCAATTTAACCCACTATTTTATGAAATTTTGCATGTATTTGGAACTATAGGCACAAATTTGCAGCATTAGTTCGGGCTAATAAAATTTTAATTTACTAAAATAAATTTGGCCCGCTCGACTAAAAGCGAAAGTAGGATTTCCGAAACATCACAGAAATCGAGATCGCGCATGAAATGGTTGCTTTGTCAAAAATAGATGCTAAATATAGCTCCATTATATTTAGCTTCTTAAAAGTTCATTAACTATAATTTAACATTATCATTGAAAATCCCGTCTATAAGAAAGAATTCGATCGGACCTTTTGTGTTCTGTTAGAGAGTTTATATATTGGAGTGTATATGGACAAATATGATTTTTCAATAGTATATTCTTACTTAAGTTTAGGGCTGGGGCTTTAACATTTATCTCTGAAATAAATGGAAATAATTCCTGATGGAAAACATTGTGGTCTGTACTGGTATGAAACCCAAGAAGGTATTTGAAATTAATGATGCTACATAGTTTACAAAAATGTTGTTGAATTAAAATTTAAACTCTCTTGAAAAGGAACTGTCCTGAAAATTGTGTAAAAATTAAACAAGCACACAAATGTTATTCTTTTACAAAGTATGTCTTCATTTCAGAAAATCCACTAAGAGACGGTCTTGTTGAATGAGAATGGTGTATGTGTTGAGTCAACAGTCACTGAGATGATGCGGTTATGGAACAGAATGTTAATTTACCACTAGAGGTAAGTGACTTGGCCTTCGAGTACTAGCTGCGGCATTGATCACATTCACAGCCAGTGTAGACCCCGATCAGTCTGCATATCTTCACACTGACCAGGGTCTACACTGCTGGCTATTCACATAAAATAATACAATCTAATTTCATTGTTAAGTTGTAAAAAATATTAGTTAAAAAGTTTCCTTAAAACAAGCCTACATATATGAACACTGTGAAATAAATGATTCAAATATTATAGAAAGGGAAATCTGTTAAAGACATTTGTATTTTTGGTTTACTCAATGGAATGTTGGGAATTCGGCATGAGGAAAGCAAGACAATTAACTGTAAAAAAGGTGTTACTGTATTCTTAAGGAATGATTCTTATTTTGGTGCGGTTCATGCAGATTGGACGTGCACGCGAGAGCTGGCAAATACATAAAGCGCGCTAGCGCTTTATGGTAAATTTGCCAGCTCTCGCGTGCACGTCCAATCTGCATGAACCGCACCAAAATAAGAACCATTACTTATATTTACATTTTATTCATTTTTTTCTATAAATAAACTTAAGTCGAACGCTTTCAAAAATTAGTATTAAGTGGAAAGGGGGAGTAATACGTGGGAGTTTTCAATAGTAACAGCCATTACGTTACTGACGTCATTACGGGTCATGCGGTTCATGCAAAATGAACCGAATTTTTTTAAACGAAGAACTCAATAGGAATGTAAATATATTAAAGTGTTGCAATTCAGGCCCGACTGCTAAATCTAGTGTAATAGATTATGAGTTTACAAGTGAATGTAACTTTAAAAGACACTGAAAACTCATTTTCACATTTATTTAGAAACATTTAAACAGCTACGCAAATTAGCATTGTTAATTTGTAAACATTGTTGGCGAATATATAACTTTACCGCATTTCTACACCCATGCCATATACCAATTCGGCCTCATAAAAACATGCCTAGTGTATGATAGTTAGATGTAAAGTTATAAAAGTACAGTTGCACATGAAAAACATATATATATATATGATTTTACAGCCTAAATTTAAAAGGCTATACATTTCCCTTTAACCCTTTACTCCATTTATACAGGTTTAAACCAATGTTCAACCAGTGTAGATGCAGATCTGTGCTGTCTGATCTGGATTTACACTGGTGGCTTCTTCATCAGATATAAACCAATGAATTAAAAACAAACGGTGCAGATCCTGATCAGATAGCATTTAAGTGCCAACAGATGTGTCTACAATGTTCTTCCATAGGATAACAGATATATCACTTGTGTAAAATGTTAAACATGTGAAAACCATGTGAAAATTAAACAAGCACAACATTTAAATTATTAACAAGTTGATCCGTCTTCATTTCAGGAACTCGACCAAGACGGTCTTGAGAACGGTGTATGTGTGGAGTCAACAGACTAAGATGATGCCTTGATGGAACAGAATCTTAATTTACCTGGAGAGGTAAGTGACTTACCGCTTACTAGCCACAGCATTTATCACATTTCCAGCCAGTTCAGACCCAAATTGATCTGCATTTCTGCACACTGATCTGGGTCTACACTGTTCACTTTTCAGTTAATACCACTTAGCATCACTGTTGAGGTGATGGTGAATAAGTTGTATAAAACAAGCCTACATTTATGAACACTGTGAAATAACGGATTTACATTCAAAGAAAAAGAAGTCTGTTTACCCTTTACTTCATATATATACCTTTAAGGCCAGAGAAAAAAATATTTTAGATTCTCATTCTCCCGCCCCTGTCCAAATCCACCCGCCCCAAAAAAATTTATTGGTAAAAAAATCGAAAGGTATTCTATTCCGTACAGAACGGATTTTAGACCATCCCGAAATACCTTCTTGGCTAATAAAAAATCAAAATTAAAAAAATGCCCACCCGCCCCTTTTTTTCCCAAATTCCAGATGAGAATCTAATAATTAATTTTCTCTAGCCTAATACATATACAACCATTATAGATCTTTTATCAGTAAGCACATATATGGCATCTGTTCAGGATCTACACTAGTCTGTGACCTCCTGTTTGGATCAGATGGCATTGATGAGCTGGCTTCTCTGGGTCTACACTTCGTCATGGGATAACAGCCCTTACTCCATGGGATAACAGCCCTTACTCCATGGGATAACAGCCCTTACTCCATGGGATAACAGCCCTTACTCCATGGGATAACAGCCCTTACTCCATGGGATAACAGCCCTTACTCCATGGGATAACAGCCCTTACTCCATGGGATAACAGCCCTTACTCCATGGGATAACAGCCCTTACTCCATGGGATAACAGCCCTTACTCCATGGGATAACAGCCCTTACTCCATGGGATAACAGCCCTTACTCCATGGGAAATGGCTGTTATTCCATGTGTAGATCCAGATCAGCTGACACACACATGCTATTTCATAGAAATCCGGAGATTTTGACTATAAATCCGGAGAAGTAACTTAAAATCCTGAGATTCCGGATAAAATCCGGAGATTTGGCAGGCCTGGGAACATAACGATATTTTAAGAAAAATGTGACCTAAATTTCAATCAAATTTCAACCTAAAAGCATGCAAAACAGAATGTTTTCGAAGTTAAATCATTTGTTCTTTATTTCAGAATTGGAATTGCTTTCAACAAGATGGGAAGATTAGATATACAGCAACATGGTGTATATTCTGAACAGTCACACTATGCATACTACATTAATGAAACAGGAGCCATGCGTAAAGTGATGTAATGTTCAGGTAGGTTGTGTTTGAAGTACTTGATAAAACAAATTAACATTATTTAATTGATAAAAAAATCTTTTACTAATAGAATTTTTTAAAATAAAATTAATTTAGCTCGACTGTTCGAAGAACAGGGGAAATATCCTACTCACCCTAGCATTGGCACTGGCATACTGAAGCACCTGGGTCAACAACTTTATAACTACCCGAGATATCAACTTGAAACTTTAAATACGATTTATTCAACAAAATCGCATCACCATCATTACCAACAAGACCCATAATTCCACTACAAATATATTTAGGTTTTGCCCCTTTTTACTAAGATTTTGCGTTAATCAAAATATGCATTTGGTCCATAACTTTGAAACTACTCCACATATCAACTTAGAACTTGAAATATATATTCACTGTCATAATCAAACTCTTCCAAAATTGTTTTATAGTTATTCCACATTTTCCTCCTTTTCAGTATTCATTATTTATGGTACATTAATGAATTATTTTTGTTATTTGTAATTGATTTCCTCTTCATCATTCATTTGTTAATATTATTACGGGTGCTGTTTGCAAATGAATGTTGGGCAATATTTGTTGTTATTTTAATCTTCAAATTGCATTTTTTTTTCAAATGAATCAAATAGTAGAGCATGTTGTCTCCTCTGACAGCTCTTGTTTGACTTGCTACAGAACTAAATGGATAAATAGTGGAATTTAATGCATATAATATTAATAAAAAAGCAGTCACTATTTGGAAAAATGTAATTCCCTCAGTGGAGTTTATTGGGATTTCAAGGTACATGTACATTTAGGTTGAACACTTTCCTCCATAGATGATTTTATCATACATGTGACCATTGTAGATATGGCACAGCCATGCCATCTGATCTGGTTCTACACTGTTTGCTTTTTGATTCAATAGGTTTTTTCTGACCAAGAAGTAAACAATGTAGATAGTGAACAGACAGCATGGACATGGCTGGTTGCTCATGAAATACACAATTCAGACATATGTTAGGTGTTAAAATTTAAAATAAAAGCACCCCACTAATCCAAATTCTCTGCTTAAAAATTATTTCCTCAAGTTAATTTTGACCTATCTTTACTTACATTAACGCTCAAGTCCAATGATCGGTCTGGATTATTGAATTATTTTTGTGTCGCCTGCGATAGCAGGTAGACACATAGGGATCCTATTGTCCGGCGGCGTCGTCGTCGTTGTCTTCGTCGTCGTCGGTGCCTTCGTCCGGTGGTCCCCCAACTTTAACCTGAAACTTAATGTTGCCTATAACTTTGAAAGTACTTGACATTTTCACTTCATACTTGGAATATATCATCAGCACGAACAATGCCATCTGTGATGACAAGAATGATAACTCCAGTTTCAATATTTTTTGAGTTACGCCCCTTTCAAATGCAACTTTAACCTGAAACTTAATGTTGCCTATAACTTTGAAAGTACTTGACCTTTTCACTTCATACTTAGAATATATCATCAGCACGAACAACGCCATCTGTGATGACAAGAATAATAACTCCAGTTTCAATATTTTTTTAGTTATGCCCCTTTCAAATGGAACTTTAAACTGAAACTTAATGTTGCCTATAACTTTGAACGTACTTGTCCTATTCACTTCATACTTGGAATATATCAGCACGAACAATGCTATCTGTGACGACAAGAATGATAACTCCAGTTTTAATATTTTTTGAGTTATGCCCCTTTCAAATGCAACTTTAACCTGAAACTTAATGTTGCCTATAACTTTGAAAGTACTTGACCTTTTCACTTCATACTTGGAATATATCATCAGCACGAGCAATGCCATCTGTGACGACAAGAATAATAACTCCAGTTTCAATACTTTTTGAGTTATGCCCCTTTCAAATGCAACTTTAACCTGAAACTTAATGTTGCCTATAACTTTGAAAGTACTTGTCCTATTCACTTCATACTTGGAATATATCATCAGCATGAACAATGCAATCTGTGATGACAAGAATGATAACTCCAGTTTCAATATTTTTTTAGTTATGTTCCTTTCAAATGCAACTTTAACCTGAAACTTAATGTGGCCTATAACTTTGAAAGTACTTGACCTTTTCACTTCATACTTGGAATATATCATCAGCAGGAACAACGCCATCTGTGATGACAAGAATAAAAACTGCAGTTTCAATATTTTTTTAGTTATGCCCCTTTCAAATGGAACTTTAACCTGAAACTTAATGTTGCCTATAACTTTGAAAGTACTTGTCCTATTCACTTCATACTTGGAATATATCATCAGCACAAACAACGCCATCTGTGATGACAAGAATAATAACTCCAGTTTCAATATTTTTGTGTCGCCTGCGATAGCAGGTAGACACATAGGGATCCTATTGTCCGGCGGCGTGCTCGTCGTCGTCTTCGTCGTCGTCGGTGCCATTGTCCGGTAGTCCTCCAACTTTATCCTGAAACTTAATGTTGCCTATAACTTTGAAAGAACTTGTCCTATTCACTTCATACTTGGAATATATCATCAGCATGAACAGTGCCATCTGTGACAACAAGAATGATAACTCCAGTTTCAAAATTGTTTGAGTTATGCCCCTTTCAAATGCAACTGTAACCTGAAACTTAATGTTGCCTATAACTTAGATAGTACTTGACCTTTTCACTTCATACTTGGAATATATCATCAGCACGAACATTGCCATCTGTGACGACAAGAATGATAACTCCAGTTTCAAAATTGTTTGAGTTATGCCCCTTTCAAATGCAACTTTAACCTGAAACTTAATGTTGCCTATAACTTTGAAAGTACTTAACCTATTCACTTCATACTTGGAATGTATCATCAGCATGAACAATGCCAACTGTGACGACAAGAATGATAACTCCAGTTTCAATATTTTTTGAGTTATGCCCCTTTCAAATTCAACTTTAACCTGAAACTGAATGTTGCCTATAACTTTGAAAGTACTTGTCCTATTCACTTCATACTTGGAATATATTATCAGCATGAACAATGCCATCTGTGACGACAAGAATGATAACTCCAGTTTCAATATTTTATGAGTTATGTCCCTTTTAAATGCAACTTTAACATAAAACTTAGTGTTGCCTGTAAAATGGAAAGTACTTGTTCAATTAATTCACTTAATACTTTGAATAACTCATCTGCATTTACAAACCAATTTTTGAAGACGATAACTCAGGTTTCACCATTATTTTAATTATTCCCCTTTTAAATGTAATTTAGATGACACATGTGTTCTGTGGTGTAGTATTGGAATCAACTTAAAAAAAATATTTTTATTATATATGATTAAACATAGGCCCACATTTCAACTTTTTCCATGCAGGCGACACATGTGTTCAGCGGAACACAACATTCTAGTTTTAGTTATGCCCCTTTCAAATGGAACTTTAACCTGAAACTTAATGTTGCCTATAACTTTGAAAGTACTTGTCCTATTCACTTCATACTTGGAATATATCATCAGCATGAACAATGCAATCTGTGATGACAAGAATGATAACTCCAGTTTCAATATTTTATGAGTTATGTCCCTTTCAAATGCAACTTTAACATGAAACTTGGTGTTGCCTGTAAAATCGAAAGTACTTATTCAATTAATTCATTTAATACTTTGAATAACTCATCTGCATTTACAAACCAATTTTTGAAGATGATAACTCAGCTTTCACCATTTTAGTTATTCCCCTTTTAAATGCAATTTAGATGACACATGAGTTCTGTGGTGTAGTATTGAAATCAACTTAAATAAAATATTTTTATTATATATGATTTAACATAGGCCCACATTTCAACTTTTTCCATGCAGGGACACGTGTTCCGCAGAACACAACATTCTAGTTATTAACACTGGGTAGCAACTTTCAAGTTTTAAGTTTTCCCTTATAAAAAACAAGCATGCTGTTGTTTAACAACTCTTTGTTTTCACTTCATGTTGGTATAACTGAAATAAAATGTTTACAGGTGGCAATTGGATAACACTGGGTGGCACCACACTACCTGTATGATGTTTGCTCAAAGCCAACTAGAGATTCATGTATTCATAAGACCTGCTCAAACCAGCACACTGGCATCACACTACCTATATATTCTGCTCAAACCAAACCAGAGCCGAGTGTTAGCTATAGAACCTGCTCAAAAACACAGAGAGAGGAGAGATGGAGGATTGGTGCTATTACAATAATAGTAGATTGGTATGAATACTATTAATAAACAATTTTATTAATGAATTAATTAATGAAAAAGTTTTCATTAAACATGAACAGTGTCCTTCAGTTTGGGAAGTTGCACATATTTTCATACCCTTGTGATTAAAAATTTAACTTTTCTATTCAGTAATTACATGTAAATACATGTATTTACAATCCCAAATAATTAAAATTCTTTTAAAAAAATGGGAAGTATGTCTTCCAAAGTGAAAAATTCTTACAAATATTACAAAATAAAAGGCAAATAATTGAATTTACCAAATGTCTTAAAAATTTCTCTATGTTAATTTGACATCAGTCCCATGATGCCTCTAGATTACAGTATTTCTATTTATCCTATAAATTATCCTGTCAGGGATAAGAATAAATTAAATATATTAAATTATTTAATTATTTGAAGTCAGCCACTGGCCTTCTTCAGTTGTTAATGTTACATTAAGTCTACATTTAATTTCTTTTACACTAAACAGGAAATTACTGACCTCTGACATCACACAAGTCCCTCGGAGATTTTTGGTGCCAAATTTTTTGCAAAGTTTTGTTTTAACATAATTATAATTAATCATGAAGTTAACTACTAATGATTATCACGGATGATAATGATGAAAATGATGATGTTAATGATGAAAATGATGACAATAATGTTGATGTGTTGATGATGGTGATGATGTAGATGTTGGCTGTGATGATGATCATCATCATCATGATGTTGACATCAAGATTATGATGATGACGATATTGATGACCATCATAGCTGTGATATTGATGATAATGATGGTAGTAGTGGCAGGTATGATGATGATGAAAATAATGGTGATGCTGATGATGTTGGCAGTTATGGTATTTTGGGTAAATCCAGGTAGTTCTTCTGCATTGGTTCTTGAAAGCTTTGTTCTCTCTTGATGTTAACTCTTTACTCAGTAGGATAAGGCTTTTATCCCATGGGCAACCAGTCTAGAGCCAGACTGGCCAGCATGTTGTGTTGTCAGATCTGGATCTTCACTGTTCAAATTAAGACTCATTAGCTATTTCGGACCAAGAACCAAATTGTATGGATCCAGATCAGACAGCAAGTATTCGCTGGCTGATCTTGATCTACACTGTTTGCTTATGTGATAAATTGTGTATATTTATGTAGAAAAGGTTATTAATAAGTAATTCATACATTATATTTACAGTTCCTGACGGGTGAAATGTGGGCAGCAATATACCTGAAAATAGTCACAGCCTGTTTACTGCTGTGCACAAATGTATGACATCTGGGATGAGATGAAGGCAAAGTGGGGATTAAACAACAGTTGTACACTGGTAGGTAAAAGCTATACTAAAAACAAAACTGTAAACTACTTTAAGGTTGTATAAGATTTAAAAGATTTAATTTCAGTTATTTGACTGAAGTTTTTAAAATATAAATAATTAGAATTAAGGCCTGTCAATATCATTTTAAAGCAAACAAATAAAATGGAAGGATCTTAACACAATTGAAAATACAACAATAGCAGGTAGACACATAGGGATCCTATTGTCCGTCTTCGTCCACGTCTTTCAGTAGTCCCCCAGCTTTAACATGAAACTTAATATTGCCTATTACTTTGAAAATACTTGTCCTATTCACTTCATACTTGGAATATATCATCAGCATGAACAACAACAGCGGTTAAAATAAGAATCGTAACTCCAGTTTCAGTTTCAATATTGTGGAGTTATGCCCCTTTCAAATGCAACTTTAACATAAAACTTACTGGTAATGTTGCCTAAAACTTTTAAAGTACTTGTCCTGTTCACTTCATACTTGGAATACATTATCAGCATGAACAACAACATTGGTTACAACAAGAATCATAACTCCTGTTGACTTTATTTTGAGTTATGCCCCTTTCAAATGCAACAATAACATGAAACTTAATGTTGACTTTAACTTAAAAGTAATTGTCCTATTCACTTAATATTCAAAATAAATCATCTTCATGAACAACGCCATTACGAACAACAAGAATGATAACTCCTGTTTGACTATTTTATGAGTTGTGTCCCTTTAATATGCAATTTTAACATGAAACTTAATGTTACATATAACTATAAAAGTACTTGTCCTATTCACTCTTGGAATATATCATCTTCATGAACAACAACAACATCGGTTTCAACTAGAATCATAACTCCTGTTTGGCTATTTTTTGAGTTATGCCCCTTTCAAATGCAAATATTACATGAAACTTAATGTTAATTAATTTAAAATGATATAATTTGAAAGTACTTGTCCTATTTATTCAATACTTGGATTGTATCATCAACATGAAAGGGCCATTGATGACAACAAAAATGATATCTCCTGTTTCAATATTTTTTGTGTCGCCTGCGATAGCAGGTAGACACATAGGGATCCTAATGTCCGTCGGCGGCGTCGTCCTGTAGTCCCCAAGCTTTAACATGAAACTTAATGTTGCCTTTAACTTTGAAAGTACTTGTCCTATTCACATCATACTTGGAATATATCAGCATCATGAACAGCAACATCAGTAACAACAAGAATGATAACTCCTATTTGACTATTTTTTGAGTTATGCCCCCTTTCAAATGCAACTTTAACATGAAACTTAATGTTGCCTTTAACTTTGAAAGTACTTGTCCTATTCACTTCATACTTGGAATATATCATCATCATGAACAACAACATGGGTAATAACAAGAACAATAACTCCTGTTTGACTATTTTTTGAGTTATGCCCCTTTCAAATGCAACTTTAACATGAAACCTAATGTTGCCTTTAACTTTAAAAGTACTTGTCCTATTCACTTCATACTTGGAATATATCATCATCATGAACAACAACATCAGTAACAACAAGAACGATAACTCCTGTTTGACCTTTTTTTGAGTTATGCTCCTTTCAAATGCAGCTTTAACATGAAGCCTAATGTTGCCTTTAACTTTGAAAGTACTTGTCCTATTCACTTCAAACTTGGAATATATCATCACCATGAACAACAACATCGGTTACAACAAGAATGATAACTCCTGTTTGACTATTTTTTGAGTTATGCCCCTTTCAAATGCAACTTTAACATGAAACTTAATGTTGCCTTTAACTTTGAAAGTACTTGTCCTATTCACTCCATACTTGGAATATATCATCATCATGAACAACAACATCCACAACAACAAGAACAATAACTCCTGTTTGACCTTTTTTTGAGTAATGCCCCTTTCAAATGCAACTTTAACATGAAACTTAATGTTGCCTTTAACTTTGAAAGTACTTGTCCTATTCACTTCATATTTGGAATATATCATCATCATGAACAACGCCATCAGTGAACAAGAATGATTACTTTTGTTTCAATTTTTTTAGTTACGCCCCTTTCAAAGGAGACTTTAACATGAAAATGTGTCATATACTTAAAAGTACTTGTTCTATTCATTTTATACTCGGAATATTTCATCTTCATGAACAACACCATCAATGGCATTAAGAATGATAACTCCTGTTTAAATATTTTATGAGTTATGCCCCTTTCAAATGCAACTTTAACATTAACTTAATGTTGCCTATTAATTTGAAAGTGCTTTTCCTTTTTACTTAATACTTGGAATATAATTACAGTCAATGCGAATGTCCGTCGGTCAGCCGGTCATGTCTGGTAATTTTGCAGGTTGACCAACGAAAACTTCTGTTATTGTCGGACACAATGTCTGATGCAAAATTACAGTCAGCACCGTTTCATTTTTGGAAAATTTACTTTCAGTTTCATTTCCAGTGCTAATTTTAACTGAAATATCATGATTGTTCTGGGTGTTTCACTATATGTAAACCCCAGTACGTTGTTTTTGACTACTCCGGCAAGATTCAAAAAGCTTTCGGGTCAAGCTTGGTTGCTAATTATCCCATAATTCAATTCGCCATAGTAAACAATAATGGCAGTCTACGTTTGAAGTACCGATGAGTCTTTTGTGATCTGCCCACGATTTCATTGAAGAATTACGGAAGCGAATAGATTAAGGTTTTTGTTCAATGTGGATACGTGATACGATGTAAATGTCAAATCATTAAATGATGGCACAAGGAGTCTCCAATCACGGACTTTTGGTGAATCAAATGACAAATGTAAGAAATAAGCACATCAAATGAAACTCTGCTTTGGTGGTAGTGATAAATCTTTTACCATCATTGAAGAGTTTTGAATTAATTTGATTATGTGTTAATTGCAATAAATTATCACAAAAGGATATCTGAAAATGATTTTGATACGATTTGAAGTGTGGTGTGATAGAATTATGGCAGCCTTTAAGAAGTGGCAGGTACATGAAACTTATTGTAAGTAAATCCATCGCACATTTTTACAAACATGGCCATAAAGCAGTCTACAATATCCATACATTAACAACATTGGCATTAAGCAAGGGACTTGGTTCTTATTGTGATTATTTAGAAAATCTAAAATAAAAATAATAAGTTAATATATCTATTAGTTAAAGCTAGATATAGTAAATAAATATAATTATAATAAAACTGTAATTTAAATACATCTTTTAAGTCGTTGTCATGAAATACAGTTGATGGCAAAAAGTTGTTGCGACAGGTACAATTTTGGTGGGTCCTGTGAAGGGAAAAAAGTTTTCGCGTAGACTGTAATTATATATCATCTGCATGCAAATAGCAATTGGTGAAAACAAGAATGATAACTCAAGGTTTCACCATTTTTAGTTAAGCCCATTTCATATGCAATTGGGGTGACAATGTCATGTGTGTTCTTTGGAACACCAAATTCTAGTGTAGTAATTAAATCTTTTTATCATATATGATTAAGCATAGGCCCACATTTCAACATTTTGCAGACAGGTGACATGTGTTCCGCGGAACACCAAATTCTAGTTTAGTTATGCCCCTTTCAAATGCAACTTTAACATGAAACTTAATGTTGACTTTAACTTTGAAATTACATATCCTATTCACTTAATTCTCAGAATATATCATCAACATGAACAACGTCATCTGTGACAAAAAAGATAACTCCTGTTTCAATTTTATGAGTTATACCCCTTTCAAATGCATCTTTTAACATGAAACCTTATGTAGCATATAACTTTTAAAGAACTTGTCCTATCACTTAATACTTGGAATATATCATCTGCATGAACAACGCCATTGGTGACAAAAAGAACGAAAACTCTGGTTTGACTATTTTATGAGTTATGCCCCTTTCACATGCAACTTTAATATAATAAATGTGCTGGCTGTTAACTTGAAAGTACTTGTCAAATTCACTTAATTCTTGGAATATATCATCTGCATGCACATAGCTATTGGTGAAGAATGATAACTCAGGTTTCATCATTTTTTTAGTTAAGCTCATTTCAAATGCAATTATGGTGACACATGTGTTCCATTGTTTAGTATTGCAATAAACTTGGATTAAGTCTTTTTTTTAGCTTATATGATTAAACGTAGGTCCATGTTTCAACTTTTTGCAAGCAGGCGACACATGTGTTCTGCGTAACACCAAATTCTAGTTATCTCATAAGTACACTGAAAGTGATTCTCAAATTATAATGAATGTGTCCACTCTGTGTTTAAAACTAACCGTTTCTTTGGAATTCTTATAATGTAAAAGTGTGCACTTGGAACTTTTGACAAGAGTTACACATAATTTACTACAAGTACTGGAATTTCCCCGAATGGATTGTGACCCTTATTTATCATGTTTGACTTTAAGTAAAAAAACTATTGTTAATGCATTTAGAAATCAATTTAGACCCTTCTCAGACCATCCAAGTCCACATTTTGATCAGGGTCTACACTAAATGCAGTCAGTAAGCCTCATTTGGTCAGGATGTGTCACATATTTATTTTATTCCAGAATACACATATGCTGTAATTGTGTTACTTTAATAAAATTAAAACTATGAAATGGGGCACGCCACGGGAAAAGGTACCTTCAGTCATATTTTGTGACATTTTAGTTGTTACTATATTTAGAAAGAAGTTACAATGATATATTATTTTCTTACAACTTAAAAGTGATTGTGTTACACATTTTGTTAATAAAATGGTATTTTTACCTCGAAATGCATAATAATAAAGGTGGTCTGTACAGCTTATGACATCATTTCAAGGATTGACGTTAAATGCGTGAATGTACCTTTTCCTGTGATGCGCCCCAAATTAAGAAAGTTATGTAGTGATCAGTTTGAGTGCTCTGTGTATTTTATGTTTTCAGGTGAACTGAAAGACAGGTTTGCATTTCCCAAAGAGGGTCCAGCAGAATTCATTGTCAATGTTGACAACTCAGGAAAAACCAAATCCACAAAAATGACATTAATGATTAAGTAACATTTACATTAATCAGTGATTCGATTCCATAGGTAACAGATGACATGTGACATTAAAATTAGTGATTTGATTCCGTAGTTAACAGATGACATGTGACATTTACATTTATCAGTGATATAATTCTGTGGTTAAAAGATGGTATTAGATATTTACATGTATTGGTGATTTAAATACGTGGCTAACTGAAAACATGAGACGTAAAAACATTTATGAGTGATTTGATTCTTTGACCAACTGATGTAAGAACTTGTTTATAACTCTGTATACTAAATGTGTTAATTGCCATTTATATTGTTTGATGGGTATGATGAATGTGTTAATTGCCATTTATAATAACTGCTGAATATGCTGTATGTGTTAATTGCCATTTACTTTGATTACTGAGTATGCTGTATGTCTTAAATGCCATGTATATTGATTGCTGAGTATGCTGAATTTGTTTATTGCCATTTATATTGATTGCTGAGTATGCTGTATGTGTTTATTGCCATTTATATTGATTGCTGAGTATGCTGTATGTGTTTATTGCCATATATATTGATTGCTGAGTATGCTGTATGTGTTTATTGCCATTTATATTGATTGCTAAGTATGCTGAATTTGTTTATTGCCTTTAAATTGATGAGTATTCAGTATGTGATTCTTGCCATTTATATTGATTTCTGAGTATGCTGTATGCATTTATTGCCATTTGTATTGATTGCTGAGTATGATGCATATAGTTATTGCCATTCTGATTATCATTATTGTTTGCCTACTATACTGTTTGTTTAATTGCCATTTTGTTGGATTTCTGAGTATACTGAATATATAAATTGCCATGTATTGATAGTTAAGTATGCTGCTTGCATTTATTGACATTTTGATTCATGCTTAGTATACTCTTTGTATTTGCTATTTTTGTTTGATTGCTGAGTGTATTGCATGTGTTAATTGCTATTTTGTTTGATTGCTTGGTATATCTTTTTATGTTAAAATTTGCTATGTTAGCTCACTTTAGCCAGAGGCTCAATGTGAGATGTTGTGATTGAGATTTGACCGTATTTTTCCACAGTTGCTTCTCACTTCTTCTGTTATTTGTACATTCAAACAAAATACTTGTAAGCAGATGACTTATTACCATACACGAACATTCACTGAAAAAGGTCACATGGTCACAGATGTGGGTCACACATTCAGGGCCAAAGTCACATAGGTAAATAACACAATATGGAACATAGGTCACATAGGTAACAGATGCAGGTCAAAGGTCACATAGGTAGCACATTCAATATGCAGGTTCAAAGGTCATATATTTTACACACTCAAGCACAAATGTCACACAGATAACAAACATTCAGACACAAAGATGACATAGGTAACAAAGACATTTAGACACAAAGGTCACAGAGGTAAATGTTGTGATACATATCACATCAGTAACAAACTCTTACAGACCTGTTAGTCACTTGAGTAAGAACAGTACTATACTGACATACACACATACTGAACAATACATACGGATAAAAGTAGCATTCTGGCACACAGATAACTGACAACAAACACATAACGACATCTAGATGACAGACTGCAAACACATACAGTCACACTGATGACAGACAACAAACATATACTGACACACAGATGACAGACAGCAGACACATACGGCACACAGATGACACGCAAAGGTTAGAGAAGAAGCACACACTAGATTTCAGATGACAGACAAGGAACACATACTGACACAGGAATGACAGACAACCACTTACTGGCACTTGAATGACAGACAACAAACACATACTGACATTTGAAAGACAGACAACCACTTACTGGCACTTGAGTGACAGACAACAAACACATACTGCCACGACACACAAATGACAGACAATAAACACATACTGACAAACAAATGACAGACAACAAACGTATACTGACACACAAATGACAGACAACAAACATATACTGACACACTGATGACAGACAAGGAACACATACTGACACAGGAATGACAGACAACCACTTACTGGCACTTGAATGACAGACAACAAACACATACTGACATTTGAAAGACAGACAACCACTTACTGGCACTTGAGTGACAGACAACAAACACATACTGCCACGACACACAAATGACAGACAATAAACACATACTGACAAACAAATGACAGACAACAAACGTATACTGACACACAAATGACAGACAACAAACATATACTGACACACTGATGACAGACAACAAACGCATACTAACACTTGGATGACAGACAACCACTTACTGGCACTTGAATGACAGACAACAAACACATACTGACACACAAATGACAGACAACAAACACATACTGACACACAAATAACAGACAGCAAACACATACTGACACACAAATGAAAGACAACAAACACATACTGGCACACAGATGACAGACAACAAACTCAAAGTGAACCTTAAATGACTGACAATTAGTACAGCAACATGGTT